>OX376366.1:9172100-9772100 GCA_947369235.1 Udea olivalis
TTTTTGTCAAATTTGACAGTAACAGAAGCGCTGACTTTAACGGTTAAAGCAAAATGTGTTGCACCAGCGAATTCATTATACTTGTTATAGTTATTAGGGTTGCAAGTCAAATGAGGCGTAATTTACCCCAAATTCGTTGCGGGTAATATTTTTAAATCAGACAATACTAAACAAAGCTGCTCTGGCGCTGTCATTAGTGCCACTGCCATTATTTCATTTGATGACAGTGTCACATTATCTTAGCAAACAAAACTTCTGGTTTCTGTTTTTCTGTGATAACTAATCAAGTAAGCTGAGAAGTTCTTCGGATTCTGTTGAGCTTAAAGAAAATTAAATCATGGATGAATATTTGCTTGCAAACATTCAAACAAAGTAAGTACCTATGTATTGCTTTGTCTTTAGCACGTGTTATTTTCTAGTTGAACAATTACGTACCTACGTTGATTAAATAACTTTATACGCCTTCGCTAAGTTATATTTTAATGTTTCAGGGAAAGAAGTGTAAACTTTACCAAAGCAGAACTGGACAGATTGCAAACGCTTTTAGCAAAATATAAAAATATTTTATTTTGCAAAAAGACGGACGGCATTAGTTCCAAACAAAAGGAAAGTGCGTGGAGTAACATCGAACTTGAGTTCAATGCCCTTGCAGACACTCCACGCACTGTGAAGCAACTAAAATACAAATTTGAGAATTTGAAGAGAACAGCAAAGAAGGTAGTTAAATACGTATATTTTGTTGATGAAATATTTATATGCCATCTAGTGCTTTTCGTATTTCATTCAAATACACATACCCAATTTTAATTTTTATGTCAACAGGGAGCGTGCAAAGAGCGCCAAGAAATGCGCCGCACTGGAGGAGGACCACCATCAACTCCACCACCTGGTTTGGCCGATGCTACAGACTGGCATGGACAGGGCAGGAAATCTTCTTTTCCAACATCCGAACCCCCTTTCTATTACATTTCTTGTACGGATTTGACTCTCGTTGTATAATTTCTCTCCATCGGTAACAGGATCACGCAGAGGTGTTAGCAAATACGGCTTTACAGCATAGCCTTTGTCACCAACCAACCAGTATCCTTTAAAATCACCATCTTCCAGTCTACCCTAAAAAAAGTGAAACAAAACAGCATTTAAAATTCTGCTTTGTAGTAATGGTATGTTAGTATTTAATAAATGTGTTGTATTAAAATAAGTTTGTACCTTGATGACACTGGAGTTGAAAATATGGCTGTCATGGCTGCTGCCAGGCCAACGTGCAACGATATTTGTGATGTACATTTTTGCATCAAATATAACTTGTACATTCATAGAAAATGTCAATTTTCTATTTCTATAATTTTCAGAATCTGAGCCGCCTGAAAATAAAGTATAATTAATATAGCATTTCTTCTTATTGTTAACCCTACTTAACATGCCTCATTGGACTGGGAAATTTTAATACCTGGAGACTTTATCGGTATATGAGTGCAATCAATTGCTCCAATTACTTTCGGAAAAGCACTAAGGGCATAAAATTCTGTTGCTGTTCTGTCCATCTCCTCAACGGTCTGCGGCATGGATATCCACTCTGCTCGCATTGTTGCAATTGCTCGGCTCACTCTGTATATTATGCGTGATACTGTTGACTTATGCACACCAGCTGTATCGCCAACGCATCTTTGGAACGAACCACAAGCATAATATTCTAATGCGATGAGTACTTGCTGCACTGGAGTTACTGCTTTATTTCTGAAAAATTAAAGATAAAAAGGTATGTTACAAAATCAGTAACTAGATAACTACATCTCATGACAATAATCAGTTAAGTAAGTAGGTAGGCATAAGGAAACTTACTTCATTGTAGGAGGCTTTAACCAGCGTTCCAATCGTGTAGTAAGCCACCAAGCTACGTTTTTGGAGACTCGAAATCTCGCCAAGAAATATTCTTCATCCCATGTGGAAAAACGATCGGGTCTTGGTAAATACACTTTTCTTTTTCTATGCACACTGACCAGTTCATCACTTTCGTCTTCAGAACTGGTTTCCGCGAGTATTTCTCGGAGTAGGGACATGATGTTGGAGGTTATATTAGACGCGTTTGACAACTTGACAAATAAATTGACGCAAACAATAACACTAACCAGCGAAAAGTGAGCGGTTACCGTTACGGTTAATGTTATGACGTCATTTAACTATTTGTCAACTGGTGCAACTCATTTTTGGCCTAACCGATACTTTAACTGAAATTTAGATGTTTGTTATTGTTAAAGTAAGATGGTGCAACCCACCCTTAATTGATAGCTTAGGTAGCTGTTATCAAAGTTCAATACTGAACTGTTACTAAGTATAGGGTCTTTTTGATAGTTTTTTAATACTTTACCTAAAAACAAGTGATGATTCACGTACGATAAACGATTGGAATTGAAATTGAAATCCCAGGTCGCGCGATGTGTGTTTTTGGCACGCGTGGTGATCAAGCCAATAGTGATGACTTGATTTCAATGATGGAGGCCTTTTCCCAGCAGTGGGGTAGTATGATAATTGGTTTTTTATTTTGCTTTTTGATTTACGTATTGTTCTACAGAAGTTAAGTTACTCAAGTGATAATGAATTCTCAAGATGATTTGACCAGGTCATTTAATACATTTCCTAAACTAGATTTTAAACTATTCGTCCGCATGAATTAGCTTCTGAAATTTCTTACCTTGCTTGCATATGAGTCCAAAGTGCCATTTGCAGCAGAGCCTCAAAGCTACACGATCTGTTAAAAATGATCATGAAAAATCCTGTTCCATCTTATTCAAATTCGTTAAAAAATAAAATACAAAATTCCAAAGCACCCTTCACATAATTGACGACATTAACTTGTCTTTGCTTTCACAATACAGATTAAACATTTAAAAAGTACGTGCCATCATCGCCTCTTTTCACGGATCCCTTGTCACTTAAGAATATCGAGTTTTAAACTGGTATCAGGACTGGCTTACTGGATAAAAAAGAAATAACAGGTAAGGAAGACCCTAACGGACCCAGTTGAGTCTGTCAAGCGAAAATGATCTTTATTAATGACTGTGTACTTTTCATAATTGAGAAGCACAGTTACAATTTCAAACAGGCAACCCAAAAAGGTTGTTAGCGCTTTGAATGTAGAGTTGTTTTTGGATTGAAATAGCATTTTTGACCTAGAGCTTGTAATTGAAATCTATGGAGTAATAACTTTTGAGTGCGTGAAATTGTTTAGCCACGCTGCTGTCAAGTTTAATGCAATTTTTGGCAGTTCAGCTCCATGGCGTCAGGCGTGAGGGTTTTTTTTCCAAAAATGTGGTAAAATGTGTTGAAGCAAAACATTTGAGTCACTAAACCGATTTTGGACCACTGTTGGCTCGTGCTGGGTTAGTGGGGTAACATTTAACTGAAACTGTGTGCCCTAGAATAAGCTCCAAGCGTTAGGACTTATCATGCAACTTCTGCTTTCCTGGCCTAAAAGGCCAAACAATCCACTAAAAGGGCTTATAAAAGGCCTCTTTTGACGAGAGATCCGACTTTGGCAAGCGTGGTGATTAAGTCATTATTACCCATCAAGTGTAGCAAAGACTTGAAGGCAATGACAACCATGACCAGTTGTGGGACAGCAGGTTCCTATAAAAAGGCAATTTACATATGGGTATTGAACACATATTATGCTCGCATGTACATAAATGTTTGTCCTATGACATCGCACCTTCGATATAACCAAACTAATTTCAATGTCAGTAAGTTAAATCTCAGTAACTGATTCACTGTAAACATTTTTCGTTAAAATAATATTTTTCTTAACATAACATCTGATTGATGATTTGGTTTTATATCCATGTTTTCCATGATCCGAGTTGGGGTGCTTACCCCTAGGCCAGGACGGTCTTTCTCTTTTTCTTACCTGTTCCTGAATATATTGTTAAATAACAAAACTTATCCAATAATATCTAAGGCTCAATAATATATTTTCTTCTCAGCCTTTTTCCATCCGTCACAATTTTCGTTATATCTAGAACTTTCCCTGTTTGTATTAGAATCAGTTTAATAAAGTCTGCTCGATGATTAATGGTGCGATGTTTTGAACAACATCGGCGGTACACCTGCTAGGGCGGTTTATTATTGAAATAAGTTTGGAAACACACGTGATTTTGTAGGGCGGTCCTGCTTTAAATAAATTTGAATATAGATGAATTTATTTTGTATCTTTATTTGTGATTCTTAAATACCAACCTGCGTCGGTGGTTAGTATATAACCCACCAAGTTTAGCTTTCATTTTAATGATGAAAGCATTTGCCTCGTAATGGGACTTTATATTAAGTGAAAACTGAATTGTCTAGAGACAAAAATTACCAAAAAAGCTCATGTTGAGTATGTTAGCCTCATAATAATAGTTATTTTGTAGTTTTTTATAAATTGAAATATTAAGAAAGCATTTTTATTGGTGTCTAGAGTCTCCGTTTTTAAATTCCTGGTTTTTGTGATATGAAATAAATAAATAAATAATAAATAAATATCCCTGGACATTATTCCACACAGCGCCATCTAGCCCCAAAGTAAGCTATTTAAAGCTTGTGTTATGGGATACTAGACAACGGATAAACATACTTAAATACATTTTGTTTTGTAAATACATACTTATTATACATAGGAGACACCCAGACCAGTACAAACAGACATGTTCATGCACACAAATGTTTGTACTGTGCGGGGATCGAACCCGCGACCTCTGGTGTAGTAGCCAACTTCTTAACAATTACACCAAGTCGGTCGTCAAAATGAAAGAATGATAATATTCAAAATAAAACTAAGTATGTCCGCAAAAGTGATATCAACCGTCCACAATCGCATTCCGGCAGTCATTACTCGATTTCACACTCTGCGAGTCAAATTTTGACAGCTGCATGCAAATTTTGTATGGAATTAGCATTTTTTTGTACTAATGAAAGCTTGCGACGGGATCATACGTGAGCCCAAACATGAATATAAATAACTTCCTTTAGGGGCTTATTTAACATGGTTTATTGAGACTTTATTGTATTTTGCACTGTTATTTTATGAATTATTCAGTTTTTCATGTTCAACTTGCTGTTGGCAGGAATTTCACCCGCGTGGTTTGAAGACTTTTAAGAGTTAATTTAGCTTTCGTATGATCATGAAAAAATATAAATACCGGCCAATGAAACTCATTTATGTTGATTTATAACAAAAAACCTTCTTAGTGCACACGCAAAAATTGCTAGCGATTCATTGAAATTGCAATAAAAAATGTCAAATTTTAGGTAATTCTAACATTAGTGAAGAATTGGAACAGAAGATAAAGTCTGATATATCATCATTTCAAAATGTTAGCATGTGAACATAGGCCTCCTTGATGGATTTCTGAGCACCTGGTTGTTTGTAGATGGGCTCGCATCCATAAAAAATCATGCGAAGATGATCAGGTCGTCCATTCGCCTTGGATTGGTGTGACCTTAGATTAAATCAAACAGCGGAAGATACGGCACGTCCTTGAAATTGACAACTAAAAACCGGGGACCATAGCAAGAGTGAAGTCCTGTCAATCGTATATTGCGACGAGTGAAATTAGGCGACGGGGGCCTGATTGAAGCGGTCCACGCGCTAGAGGCGAGTCACTGTCTTCCATTTTGATCTCATCTATGGGTGTGACGTTGCCTTAACTTTGTTTCCATATGAGAACTTTCACTGACTGGCCTGTTGGCGCAATGGCAGCGATCCTGCCTTTAGCGCCGGAGGCCGTGGGTTCGATCCCCACCCATGACAAATATTTGTGTGACGAACATGTGTATTTGTTGTGTGTCTGGGTGTTATTCTCTATTTAATTATGTATTTAGAAATATTTAAGTATGTTTATCAGTCTCTGACGCCCATAATACAAGCTCTGCTTAGTTTGGGGTCAGATGATCTTGGTGTGAATTGTCCCAGATATTTATTTATTTATTTATAGCCCAACAGAATCGATAAATGCCAGATAACTTATTTACTAAATAACAATAGAAATACCTACTACTACTTTACTCTATTTAATACGTTAATTTAACACTTAGTGATTATTTGATCAACCGTCACATTGACAAACGGAGTCTAAACATTTTTTACTCAACTTTAATAATAATCAGACCGTTTCTTTTGACAATTCAATGACATTTTGATGCAAGAAGTCAGATACTTGTAAAAAATTAGGTCAGGGGGTTTAAGCGAATAAAACAGAATAAAACTTATAAATAACGGACATAACGCCAACAGGCTTCTTTACCAGTCATGCAAGCAAATAAAAAACTAACCAGCCGTTTAACATGGGGAAGGCACTGTAGTTAAAGTATGGTGGCAAATTAGAGGTTGTATTGTCTGTGCAAATTAGCAAATGTTGTACAAAAGGTTTTGAGAGAGATGATTTCTGTTGTCAGTCAGTTGACCTATGCCGTCATGGTGAACAGAACATTCAGAAGCCCACTTTTCACTAAGCTAAGCGTGTTAGAACCCAACATGGTAGGTAGTGAGCTTTCTGCAGTAATTTGCTTTGGTTTTTATCAGTGTTTTCCATCAACGGAGAGTTGGTTGCAAAAACAATGAACACAAAGATGGTCCTGGCCAGGTCCTAAACAGTAGGCCGTGTCGCTCTCCTACCTCAAATCCTGGCATGTGTCACAATATAAAGAGTTTACAGAAGGACCGCTCACGCCATTTACCTAAACTTGCGTGACCGCCCAGGGCTACTAGTATATTCGCTCTCAATTTTCAAGATGCAGTAAGTTGGTACTATTTGACAGAACCGGCCAAAAACAAAATTAATTAAGCGAAAAACACCACAGTTGCACCAAGTTCGACAAAAACAAAATAAATTGCGACAGTGTGACTGGCTAAGCTTCACTCACTGGTATCGCCTGTAAACTCACTGCGTCTGTGTGCGTGATCAAAATGGCGGGTTTGTTTTAAGCGGACTATTGTGCATGTGTGTTTTAAATGATGAGACATCGGTTCTTCCAGGATAGTCATCCAGCAGAAAGCAGGCCTCATCTTTAACTTACGACAAACGACTTGAGATTTCGAGTCCCTGGTTTTAGTCCACTCGTTTACAGTTGATCATGAATGACGCATGCATGTAGTTCTTTTGATGACGTTAGTACTATTGTACTCTACAATATTGTAGTCCAGGTTACGGACTTACATCAATTTGATAGATACTCAACTTTGAGTAACGCTTTAGAATTCAAGGGATAAATAATTTAAGCGTCACTTTTCCTTTAACAATAAGTGAAAGGGAATCATCTGTTGAGCTCCATTAAAAAAACAAACGAATTGCTTTTGAAAACTATTAATTAAATCGATCTTTTAATTCGGTTCTTTATTCGGATTGCGTGAACAAGATAGCGAGTATCGATAAACAGCGAATCGGACGGATTCCCAAACACGCGGCTTTAAAAATACTTTGCTCAAAGCCAGCCATTCATTCGTTCGGTGCGACTACGTTTCAATTGCTAGGGTTGTCACTCGACACATTGCATTTATTTGCAACACTAGAAAAAACTCATTTAGATTTCCGAAACACTACCACTTGGGAGTCTTCAAGAAGAGAGTGAAGTACTCCTTGATGCAGGCGAACGCGAAAAGAGCGCCAAAAGGGACATGACGGCTTTTGCCGTAGACTGTGCAGGATGGGAGGAGCACGCCCAAGATAGGGATGAGTGGCGAGCAAGTGTGTTGTGTGACGTGCATGATATGGCCTGGTTTTCTATCTCCAGCGACAAACTCTTTAAAAGGCATCAGAATAGCACCACTTCCCCAAACCTCAACTATAAATGTTATTTGTGTGGGAGGCTATGACGTTCGCGGATAGGCCTTTTTAACCACTATAAGCTCTACGGCTCTATGACTCCACGGCGCCGTCCGCGGCTCCTGCGAAAGCCCACGACGCGCACAGTGCACGCTGCGAACGCGCCTACCGTCCGCGCATTGCGCCTGATTGACATGAGGACATGCTTACTCAGTGTGATCACGTAGATATTTTTGCTGATTGCGTGCAATACATAAATAAATAAATATGCGCCAGACAACACACCTCTAGTAATGGTCTCGAAGTAGTGATTAATATCCCTGTGTTACGAGGTACCACACAAGGAAGAAGCCAGGGGTGTCTCCCAGCACACCCAGACCCGAGTCAATTCAGAAAAGATCGTTTCCTGAATTGACCCGACCGGGAATCGAACCCGGGACACTACGGAAATCGAGGTGAAAAACATAATAAGGGAAGCTTTGGTTTTTCTAAAATTCGTTGATACCTAATTCTCATTTTTATTTTATCGTTTTTTTATTATTTTTCGTTGATACACAATTTTTTTTTTTTAAATTTACGACTATTGTAAATTTGTACATACTCTAAGTGTGTAAATTGTAATTTTAAACTCGTCTGGCGTCTTGGAGTTGCTCTGTAAGCCTACAAGTTACGTGCTATAAATAAGTAAAAAAATAAGAAATGTTCAAGCGGCACTGCACAAATCGTCTGTGACAGACGTAAAGGCCGATGATGAGTCCGGTATGTTACATACCTCAGACCGAATCATCACTTGAGATCAGCTGACGGTCGAATTTCAACCTATTTAACAATCAAAAAACTTGGTCAAGTTAAATACAGTAGAAGAAGAGTTGTCTGTTGAGGTCGTATTGGTTTAATTGATGGAAGCAGCTCCAACCTTATTATAATAGTAACCTGGATTATATTCAATAGTATTTCTATCCGTAGATAGAATTAAATCAATACGGTTGGGAAATAAATAAACGGATCTGCTACATCCCATGAGAATATTTGATAATGGTAATAGTAGTAATGAAAGGATTTTGTTGACCGGAAGAGAATGACTCTTTCTTCAATAACTAAAAAAAATTACATGATTCAAAATCCCAAAAATTACCAACCCTACATATATCTGGATTCGAACGAAATGAAATGCAAGGATTGTTTGCCTTCAATCGGATATTAAGGTGTAGGTACTCGGTGTTTTCGTTCATTCGTTCCAGGAATCGTTCACTTTTTAAACGATTAAATTATGACCAGTAAAAGGCAAATACAAAATAGGTGTTGTGTTTTTGTTGTGTTCAAAATAGGTTTTTAAACTTTTCATCATTTCAGCCGAACGACGCCCACTGCTGGGCATAGGCCTCCCCCAAGGATCTCCACAACGATCGGTCCTGCGCTGTCCGCATCCAGCGGCTTCCCGCGACCTTGACCAGATCGTCGGTCCAACTTTTACCGTTTGAAAATTTCTAGATTTTTCGAGTTCAGAACGAGGTTCGAATGTCTCCTACTTTCTCGTTTTCAGATATTTCTAGCATGTATGAACGCGTCAGACGCCTATATTTTTATTTATTTAATCATACTTACCCTAACTTCTGGCGAAAGCCTTCGTTCAGCAATAGATGTTGACTATTCGTTTAGTGTATGAGTTCGTGAGTGTATGAGGAAAGATTACCTTTTGAGTCAGATGTCAAGTTACCTCAATATTCCAGTTAGCCATGCGTTAATAAGCCCTTACCCCGGGAACTTAAGCTACAAACTCTCTTGCCGAGTCCCGAAAAACAGACAATCCCATTTTCCCATTAATATTGTAAGATTTTTTGTCCTCTCCCTCCTTTCTTCCATAACAGGCTCTTTGTAGGCTAGACCCGAATCAGCTCTGCGCAAACGCGATAACTGGGCCAACTAATGAAGCCAGAAAAAGCAAATTTGCCCCGCGACTGTACTTGCAAAGGTACAAATCCACTAGAAGCTAGTCTACATCAAGCCAAAAAAGTCAAATTAGTCTTATTTTCTCTGTTAAACATTACGGTTGACTACTAGAGAATGCCTCTAGGCATTAAGTCAGCCAATTGTACATTTCATGTGCAAGGATAAGCCTTCAAAAAAGTTTGTGGGCATTATAGACGGCGATTTAAAAATTGGCTTAGTACGAGTCAATCTATGGACTCTGTACTGTATGAATCCAGTGACTCTGCGGCTGAAAATATAATTTTCTGCGTTGTACTACTCAGGTGTCAAAAATGTATTTAGCTAGGCGTTTGTGTGCATAACCAACAGCTTTGGTTATGCTTTCAAAACATAATATACGAAAAAATAAAGAACTTCGGTTATAGTGTTTTTAGTAAAATAAAAGTTTGGATTAGAAAAAAAACTATGAAACGTTTTCGGAAAAATAAAATTCGTATCAAAACAAGTTGAAGTTAAGGTGGCTAGATAACCATGCCTAAATTTTATTCTACTCGTACTTCTTACTCATAACTACTTTTTTATATGGATTATTTGAATAAAAAAAAAATTGACTTTGACTTTTTAAGCAAATAACCGATTTAGTACATATTATTAGTTTCAGCGACTTCCTGTAAATCTAATAAATTATGCGACTATTGAAATATTATATGCGACTAGTGGTGAACAGGCTTTAGATGTCCTTCACAAAAATATAACAAGGGTTTCATCTTAATACTTTCTGGAAACGGGAAAGAATTCATTAGTTAAAAATAATACCTCTTTTACGGAGAATATAAATAGCTCAGTAGTAACATTGGATCTTTTTGGACAACGAAATGCTTAGGGAAAATTACATCTTCAACATAAAATAAGTATCTATAAAAAGTCTCTGTCTGCGTGTTTGTACATACAAAGTTTGATTTAAAAATGAAATAATATTAAGGCTTAGTTTTCAATAAACTGCGACCGCCTTTGATGTATTCGCAAAAAGTCCCTAAAATATATAATCTGACTAAGATTCTTCTGCGGAGATCTGGATTTTTTAAATATTTGCCTCTAACCCATAGTAGCTCTGCTTAGTTTGGGGTCAGATGATCTTGGTGTAAATTGTCCCAGATATTTATTTATTTATTACACGACCTTATAAAATAAGTAGCTTCCTCTCTTCGAGTGGCATCACCAAATTTGGGATTAAGTCTATCAAAATTTTCAATTAACTGAACCCCTTACAAATCCTAATTATAACTCAAATAAATAACACCATTATAAATTACGTTAATTTCCAACCGCCTACGAAGTGTAAAAACCGCCCAGTGAAGCTAGTCGCAGGTGCAGGTTCAAATCCCGCCCATTACGGCTCGTCGTCTGATTAATCGCCGGCCGACTGTACTGGCCTGAAGATTCTGTTGTGAAATATACAGGGTGTCTTGTATTGTGAAATATGCAGGCTGTCTTGTACTGTGAAATATACAGGGTGGCTAGTCTGTGGATGGGAGAAAAACGGCTTCACCAAACGCAGAGTCATTGAATTTTGAAAGCCGCTTGCATCGAATGCTGTTTCTAATATGACTCATTGAGTTATATATACTTGTAAAGGCGAATTAACTTCGGAGGTCGTTTCGAAATTCGGGGGCAATAACGTTGTCTGCGTCTTTCAAATAATTAGGTGTTTTTCCATGTTTACATTCCAGAAATATATCCCTGGAACTGTGTTTCCGGATACTCACAACTTTGGTTACTTCAAGGCTAGAGTTATTAGGCTTTTTCTAAGTAAGCGTGTACCGCCATCGGCCTCGTCATCGCTAAGCATCAGACTGAGGGCAAACGCAAATTCATTTCAAAAACAATAAATTTAAGTTTCAAATCGGTAACCGTTTATACTTAATATATATATGTTTCAACAATTACAAGAAAGTTTTTATTGTCATAATATATTCATAATAAACTAAATTGGTATAACTGGCATTGTACTTTGTTCTAATGGAACTTTGTCAGTTATCTAATAAATAAATAAATTAACTAAGCACACGACAGGCGACGGCTGAGAACAATCTTGACTTAAGGCTCAAAGTAATCCATCTTAAGAATTAACCGCAAGTAAATAAAGATTTAGAATTCACCGCACGTGCAAAGTTCTCCTTTAGATAATTTGAATTTTGTTATTACTTCCAAAAATAAACAATATTCTAATTTTGAGCTAATATTCGGGCTAAGGTCGAAGACAAACTAAATCATACGAAATTACGAAATATTAAAACAAAAGTCTGAATACAACTTAAACCACATCCACATAAAACACGCGAAAAATAGAGTTATTAGTATGAAGGGGGTCAAGACTTGCTCTGCATATATTTTACTAAAAATACCAGGAGTGCAGTTTTTTTTTTTTATATTGCCCATCAAGATGACCTCACTCCAACTGATGGAAAGCGGTCGCGAGTTCCAGATATGAGGTTGACAAGCCCAGTCATTCAACGAATCACTGGGCTGGCCATCCTCACCTTGAAGGCCTGCAGAAATGCTTTTTCACGCCCCGCTTGAAGAACCCGGGACTATACGAGGAAGGAAACACATGTGCTGGAAGAGCGTTCCACGTCTGGATGGTACGACAAAGAAACGAGTCACCGAACCTTTTAGTTCGGGCCAACAAATGTTGAATTGTGTGTAGGTGACGCCGTAGTCCAGCACGCGTGGTACGGGAGTGGAAAGGTGAGGGTGGAATGAGCTGGAATAACTCGTGAGAGCATTCCCCATTGTAGAAGCGATAGAGAACACTTAGCCTGGCAATATCTCTACGCAATTGGAGAGGCTCAAGGGTCAAAGTTGCTTCTGGGTTTCCAATAATACGGATAGCACGCCGCTGCAACCGATCAAGAGCTTCGAGTAGGTACGTAGGTATTTATCGTAACTATGTGCTAAAGCAACTTACTATATGCTGAAAAACAAAGTCATTGTCTTTACCTGGTCATATGACCGCAAACTAATTTTAGAGTCGACGTATAATAAAATAAAAAAAATAAAAAAATATGAATTACTAGCATTCCGCCCGCGTTTTGCTATATATTAGGGCCAAATTACATAAAATTCAATTTATCTCTTGCGACCGGTAGAATGCCTGTTACTTAGAAGCAGTGTCATGTGGTTCCCGTATTTAAGTCTGGTGATAAACATAACATTGAAAACTATAGGCCTATTTCTAAAATCTGTGTTATTCCCAAAATTTTTGAAAAGATCATTTACGATACCATTTTTCCCGTTTTGAGGCCCATAATTGTGGAACAACAGCACGGTTTTATAAGCAAAAAGTCATGTGAGACCAATCTTGTTGAATATGTGCATCGATTAACAACCGCAATGGATAAGGGTGGTCAGGCGGACGCCATTTATACAGATTTTTCCAAAGCCTTCGATAAGATCCCGCACTCGCAGATGTTGCAAAAGCTTAGTGTTGTGGGTATTCATGGTGACTTCTGCGGTGGCTCGAATCTTACCTCAGGAATCGAAGTCAGGCTGTAACAGTGAAGGGGTTCTGTTCTTCATTTGTTCCAGTTACTTCAGGTGTACCGCAGGGCTCGCATCTTGGTCCTCTTTTGTTTATTATATTTATTAATGACATAGTCTCTGTCATTGAAAACTCCCATGTTTTGATTTATGCCGACGACATCAAAATATTCAGGAAAATAACTTCAATTTGCGATTGCCTAACATTACAGAAAGACCTAAACAAACTTTATGGTTATTGTAATAACAACTATCTTTCTCTTAATTTAAAAAAATGTAACATTATATCATTTACCCGTAAACCAAAAACAATTTTCTATGATTATTACTTAGATAACGTAAAACTTAAGAGAGTGACCGAAGTGAGAGACTTGGGTGTTTACTTAGATAGTAAGTTGACTTTCAATTTACATGTTACTCAAATCACAAATAAAGCTTATCGTATGCTGGGGTTTGTGATGAGGACTGGTAGAGATTTCAAACTTTGTTCTACTCTATTGCTTCTGTATAATGCCTATGTAAGATCTATTCTGGAGTACGCTTCTACAGTTTGGAACCCGCAATATGACATTTCTATCGACAGCATTGAGAGAATTAATAAAAAAATGGCAAGACATCTCATCTCATCAAGAATTTTAAAGCTGCACAATGCAGGCTATCAGTTCCTTCCGTGCCTTCTTCATTAGAACGCCGTACGGAGAGAGACCAAATTTTTCTATATAAGATTATCAAAAACCTAGTAGATACCCCTTTTCTGTTGGAAAATATACGTTTCAGATGCCCTCGGACAGGTTCTCGCTGCAGTTACGCATTCGGGATGCCATCCACTAAAACAAATTATGCAAGCAACGCCTTTTTGTTCAGATCGACTGATAACTTTAATAAGAAATTTTGTAATTTAGATATCTATAGTAGTAGCGCCCCTAAGTTCAGAAACGGTGTATGTAAAATCTTAAGGAGTAACAATTTAGGATGAACCGTGTATTTGTGAGCTTTTTAAGTTCCTATTGTTATTTTTTTTTTCATTTTCTGTTTGTAATTCAGAGTCGTAGCGTTGATAACGTTGGTTGTTCGATGATTTGTGTCAAACATCAGTGGAAACTTAACTGATTTTAGTGTTATTTTTTTAAGTAATCTTAAGGTGGAATAAAAATTGTTTGTTTCCTAAAAAAAATAATAATAATAATAATAATTGTAGTCCATGTGCATTACTGTAACGTTGCATCAAAATCCGTTCGGTAGTTTTAGCGTGAAAGAGTAACAAACAAACATATATACATCCTAACTTTCGCATTTATAATATTAGTAGGAAGTAAGACTATACAAATAGCGAACAGCAAGCAATTCTCCCAGCCCTGCCCAGTCAGGAACCCACCCACAATTACGGCGAACGCACCGCTATGCCATCACGCGATCGCTTGCGGTCCCAAGTCTCGACTGACACCTGTCTGTAGTGTCTGACATGGCAACCAGGATAAGCTGACATTGATGGTCGATACATAGCGGGTGATTGTTATGTAAGTAAAAATATATTGTATTTTTTTAACTAACATCAATTTTATAGTTATCTTCAATTTCATAGCAAAGATTGTTAGAAATTAGTTTTTTTGGTATTAGATAACTGCTTTGTGTGCCATATCATTCCCCTTACGGTAATCATTCTATATAATAGAACAGTAACCGATGTCAAAATGTGCATTAAATATCGTTCAGAAAATTGCGATGTATGATATAAACGACATAATCATGACATACATTCGCATGAAAATTATAACCACTACTCTTCCTGTGAGACCTAAATTAGTTTTAACCATAGATAAATAATCTTTGGTTTTAACTATCCTAGTGTAATCTATATGTAGAAGGAGGGGAGCACTTGAGCGTTCGTTAGGTGTTGGGTCGTCGTCCATTATGAATCGTCGAAATAAGAGTCGGTCTACACTCTAAAGGTTTAATTGGTTCTGTTCAGTTAACAAACAACTCAAAATAACACTCAGTAGCACTGATGCGAACGGATTGCCTTGCAACGTGGAGAAGTCGGATAGAGGTTGGTCACACAACCGCACTGCTCGCTGCTTCGATGGAAAAGGGTGTGTAATAAATAATAAATATAAATAATAAATATAATAATAAAAAAACAAATACAGTCACATGATATAATTTTGTTTAATATAACACTTTTTAAATATAATAATGGAATGATATAATTTTAAATTACATAATTTTGAAACATATAACAAACTCTTGAACTAAAATCATTTAATATAACAGCCGATTAATATAACATTAACGTGATATAAAAATTAAAACATATAACATTTATTTACTATCATAACATTTAATATAATCTTCATTTACCATAACACTCTTTTTGAATAATATTTAAAAGATATAATGATTACTTAATATAAACTCCAATTCATATAATATCATTATACTAAATAGTATTATATAAAATGAATATTATATAAGGTAAACGTTATGACAAACAAAATTATATTTTGAGTTGATATAACAAATGATTATTATATAAAATGAACGTTATTAAAGTTCAATTATATCAAATGATAGTATAACAACTAAGACGCACCCGATGGAAAGTCCCGCCATTTGCCGCACCGCCACGCGCCCGGCGCTGACAGGCGACACTGACACTGACAGGACACTGACAAATTACACTGACAGGTGACAGCCGCCAACCTTAACAACCGACGCTGCTAATCCCAATATCCGAATACCCCCAAGTCGATTACAACTCGTCGTTCGTTGAGCAATCCACGACATATACATGTAACTTACCAGTAAACGATGTCTTAAATAGTAAAAGTTCAATAGTTTTTGGAAGAACTAATGGAGATGTACAGTATGATGAACAATACCGAATACGAAAAAAAAGTTGTAGAAATTGTAGGTCATATTATGACTACTACTCATGGATTGATGACATTTTATTCATTCTATTATACTATACTTGCTGTCCGTCAGTGGCTCCGCCCGCGTTGGCAGTCTTTCCCGTCATAATATAGCCTCAATTAAAAAAATACAGCCTATGTCACTCTCTGATAATATAGCTTTATAATGATGGAAGAATTTTTAAAATCGATCCAGTAGTTTGGGAGCCTTTTTTATTTTATTTTTTTATTATTTTTTTATATTGCCCGTCAAGATGACCTCACTCCACCTGATGGAAAGCGGTCGTGAGGTCCAGATATGAGGTTGACAAGCCCAGTCATTCAAACGAATCACTGGGCTGGCCATCCTCACCTTGAAGGCCTGCAGAAATGCCTTTTCACGCCCCGCTTGAAGAACCCGGGACTATACGAGGAAGGAAACACATGTGCTGGAAGAGCGTTCCACGTCTGGATGGTACGACAAAGAAACGAGTCACCGAACCTTTTAGTTCGGGCCAACAAATACAAACAAAGAAACCAACAAATCTTTCCTCTTTATGATATTAGTATAGCAAAGCTGGACTATACATATACTATAGGTTTATTTAAATCCATATACAGAGTGAGAAGTTTGAAAAACCAAGCCAAAACGGACAAAGTCACTGTCCAGTATCTGTATAACACTAACAGAAAATATACCTTTACCAATAAAAATAAAAACCATGAGAACCAAAAAACATATTCTAAAACCCAAGTATCATCGGATACCAGTTACCACTAATATGACCTAAATTATGGAATTACCCCAACCCGCCATTTTTGCTGTAAACCACTTAAAACCGGTTCAAAGCAGTAATTGACGCCTTAAGGACCGGTCTGCGCTCTTAAGTCCTGGATTCAATCTGCGAGAGAATAAAAATATTATAATTTGGTCTTGAACTAGAGCCATTTCTGTTATTATGACTGCATTTCAAATTTGAATCTAGAAATTACGATTTCTAGAACAATTTACTGTCTCCGAAACTGTAAATTAAAAAAATCTGTTTAACTAAGCTTTTGTTTGCCTATCAACTTTCCCACTGCTGGGCAAAGGCATGCCATACTAATCAGGTCTTTGCTACAATTGATTGGTATTGGTCCAATCACTTAATAAGATAAATCTGATCAATGATCACCACCACACCCGATCGGATTTGAACCCAAGAACCTTAGATTATGGGGCTTTACAACCACATGGTAATGTATCAAACATAGTATAGTTATATAAACTAAATAGAGCGTCACGGTCGTTTGCATCCATGACATGTATTGTACAGTCACAAGCATAAATATATACTTATACGTTCCCAAGGCTTCAAAAATATCTGAGCAAGACAGTAGCTACAAATATCTATACGCAAGTTCTCTCAGAGTCTTTGTTGACTTGGCTAAGTATTTGTGGCTATGGTTTTGCTCAGATATTTTAGAAGCCTCCAAAATATGTTAGTATATGAACGAAAAATATAATTTTGTGTGTATTTTGTAATCATGTTTTATAGAGTTAAAATTCTTAACAATAATTAATTAAAGGTATTTACCCTGAAGAGAGTAATCACATGTTACTTAACACTGGCCAAAACCGGTTCAGAGCTGTGAACGGCGGCTCAAACCAGAAAATTCTTTGAAACCGCATTAAAGCCTTTTGGTCCCTATTTTAAAACACCTTTTTCGTACGAGGTAATTAAAACAATGTTTTGCGAGTGCAGTAAATCACATCATCAGTGATCGTGTTTATTACGGAACCCGTTTTTGGAAAAAACTAAATTGGCAGTGTGAGTTCGTAAAATAACTTATTTCGCTCTTGCATTCTTAATGTCTTATTTGCTTCGCTATCATTACTCATTAATTACTAGCTTATAGGTAACGTATTATTAGGAAGCCAAAGTGAAAACAGATTTGGTTAAATTAAGCTTCAAGTAGAATAAGTAACTAATTAACTTATAAAATATTTTACTGTGGAAAAGGCCTTATTACACATACATACATCCTCACAAACTTTCGCATTTATAATATTAATAAGATTGTCATACAAAGTATTTAATAGTTAGATAGGGTCTATATGCTTTTTGAATAGAGTAAAATAGCTGGCCTTGTTGCTTTTTAAGTTTTTCTACAGTTGGTGCAATGGCAGCGATCCTGCCTTTAGCGCCGGAGGTCGTGGGTTCGGTGACAAACATTTATGTGACGAACATTTGTGAATGCTGTGTCTGGGTGTTATTATCTATTTTATGTATGTATTTACAAATATTTAGGTACGTTTATCAGTCTCTGACACCCACCCGATCTCTGCTTAGTTTGTGGTCTGATGATCTTGGTGTAATTTGTCCCAGACATTTATTTATTTATTTAAACAGATATAAACATGAAGTTACAGCTACCTAAGTAAGTATCACTTATTTTTACATTTACAAGTTATAACAAAAGTCAATAGTAAACAAAAAACATTTGAATGCTTACTTTTGCTTATAGTCAAAATTCTACTACCTACGCGAATGCCACCATCAGGCATGACTTTCACGAGTTATTTTTACTAACTGCAGTCAGTATAATGTTACAAAATTTGTGACACGTTAATTTGAACCCCTCTTAACTGACTGACCAGTCACCATGACCGTCATTGGTCCACCCTCACCTCCGATCATTGAACATTGATAAATTGTTTATTTTTAACTAACCTTACAGGAACTGTTAAATCTGATCAATTCTGACCCTCGTTATGTTAATAGATTTGGAGGGTTGAACCATATGGCAGTTGCGGGTTAATGGTCTGTGACTTTGTGACTTCAAATTCTAGAGAGCAATGTTTAGAGCGTAACATAGTATTATGGGTAGAGAGTGCTAGTATAGCGTCAAATCGTGGGTTCGATTCCCTGATAGGACATACATTTTTGCGACGAACATTTGTAATTGTTGTGTATCTGAGGGTTCTTTTACAATGTGACCCATTCGGAATGTATCAAACTTAACGCCTGTGAACTAGGATTAAATCGACAAAAAACATAAATTAGGAGCCAGCAAGTAAGTGTATTAATGACTAACAATTTTTATTTTTGGAATTTTATAAATGACTTGATACAGCCTATTGTTTTATATTATGTAGCTTTGCTGTACTTGTTAGGTTGTTCTGTTTATTTTTTAATGTTTGAATTTAAACATTTTTTTATCAACAAACAAATTGTACTCTACTAACTCGCATTGTAAAACCACAACAAGTTTAAAAGAGTAACTACTGAGTTTCTCGCCGGGTCTTCTCAGTTTGAATCAACTTCTCCGACGCGAGTCGCATTATGTTTGTATGCAGTTCATTTATTCATATTATTATAGTATTTATGTCTATTATTTAGTATTTTTTTTGACTATTCAAAAGTAATGATTAAGTCTATTTAAATAAAGAAATTTGAGTTTGAGTTTGCAACCTATAGTTTCTTTCAATTTGTTTGATCACTTGTAATTTTGTGATTATAGACTACGTGCTCCAAATTTATGTTTTTTGTCGATGAAATTATTCCTGATTTTCAGCTTTTAAGTTTAAAACATTACAAATAGGTCACAAACACAATTTTGTATCGCACTCAGCGGTTTGTTGCGTCTTTTCTGGTCCGCACCGCTAAGGCGTGCAAAGCTCTCCATGCGTCTGTGTTTCGGAACTCACAACCTTGGCATCTTCAAGGCCAGAGTGAATAGGCAATTCCTGGGCAAGCGTGTACCACCATCGGCCTCGTCATCGCTTACCACCAGGTGAGACTGATGCGTTTGGCCTCCCATGGCAAACCCATTTTATCAAACTGTATATTAAAATTGTCATAAATATTTATGTTTCTTTGACGTACCATAGTATGTACAAGCTTTTTTTTTTACAGTGCCAATCAAGATAACCTCACTCTACCTGATGGAAAGCAGCCGTGAGGTCCAGATATGAGGATGAAAAGCACAATAATGCAAAGCAATTACTGAGCTGGCCATACTCACCTTGAAGGCCTGCCCTAGCACCGGTTAGTGCAGTGCTGATCTCGGAACGCGACCTGACCGAGATAGGTCAGAGTCACTTGGCGGGTTTACGCAACTGCATGGTGGTAACATCAACCGGCCGTCATAACATGTCTCCCACCTGAAGAGCAGATGGTATGCTGCAGGGCTCCCTTAGTCGCCTCTTACGACACCCACGGGAAGGAGATGAGGCGGTGGAAAGTATTCTTTTAAAGTGCCGCCACCAGCACGGCACAAAACGGCTCTGCTTAGTTTCGTGTTAGATGTCCGAGATATTTATTTCCACTGAAAGCAAACTAAAGTATCACCACTTACCTTTCAGCATTCCTTTAGAAAGACATGAAATGGAAAATTATAACCTTAGTATTAAGCAAATAATGAAAAAGTTTATTAAACCTTTTGAACTTTATTTTTCCACTCCGTTCTTTCCGTGGAGTAAATTAGCGAGCTTGTAGAGAATCTCCTAATTAGGGCATAATTTTCATTTAAAGATAGTCCTAGGTTCTTTTTTATTAAAATAGTTTGTTACAGCTGATCTTAATTATTAGTGATAACAATTTGTCAGTAATTGTCTAGTTGGTTTTAAGATCGTTTATGTATTTATTAAGTAAAGTAGGTAGGTACCTAGTTATGTATTTATGAAGTTAGTAGTATAATGCAAAGATCAGTACCCAGAAACGTTATTAAAACATTAGGACCTATCAAATTGATGCTGTCCTGTCATTTATCAGTGTGAAAGTAAGAGATAGCTATTATTTTTTTCAGAATTAAATTAACTTTCGATTGTCATTTCAGAATTCGCACGTTAGGATACCAAAAAATCTACCCATTTTTTTTATATTGCCCGTCAAAATGAACTCACTCCACCTGATGGAAAGCGGTCGTGGGGTCCAGATATGAGGTTGACAAGCCCAGTCATTCAAACGAATCACTGCGCTGGCCATCCTCACCTTGAAGGCCTGCCTTTTCACGCTCCGCTTGAAGAACCCGGGACTATACGAGAAAGGAAACACATGTGCTGGAAGAGCATTCCACGTCTGGATGGAACAACAAATTTGAAGATTTGATATTTGAAACTTCCAGTATGTTTTGATTTTTGTAACGCTAATTGTCATTCATTTTAACACCCCTGCTTCTTATTTCTAATGTTATAATGAATGAAGTATAGTAACGCAGAATCGGTGAGTTGAATCTCACAGCGGATTTACCTCGTACAAGGTTCGAAGTGAGTTTTTGGAATAGCAACATAACCCTTGAAACTCATCAGTCGTCGTTAGAATTCAGCCCCATCTTGAGTTCTCAGCTTTAATTGGTAAGCACTATCTTAGCAGTTTCCTCCTAAAAGTTCTGTGTTTTGATGGATATTGTCTGAAATTCCCCTTCGTCCAAATAGGCTGAAGCACTTAGCAGTTCACGGTAAAACCAACTTTAATGCTGAAGGATAGGGAACATCGTTTTTGATGGAATTCCTTAAACTCCGTAAGGGTGAAATGAAGCAAGCATCGAGGGTTAATACAATTAAATTACGCGGAATTTCAGTGAAATCTATTAGAGAGAAATGCGGAAAGCTTCATACTAAAATGTCAGACCATAATTTTGTAATTTCTGGCAAACGATAGAGTCAAGAATTGGGTCAGAAAATACAATTTATAACCAACACATGTTTTAACCCTTAGAATGTTTCCTGAAATTTTGCAAGTACATATTTATTTATATTGCACAGTCACATTACAGTTGCATAGGTCTTAGCAATAAAGTTTAAGTACTAAATGTAACGCCCTGCAAGGGCATAGCAATTAAGTAAAGGGGGTTTTTATTACTATCTCATACACTGCATAACGCATTACCCACCCCCGCCAGGTACCAGTAGAAGAGGTCGACCCAAGAAGCGGTGGCTCGACGGCGTTAAGGGTGACATGCGTGCCAACAGACTCACCACTGAGGATGCACGAGACCGCGCGAAGGGGGCCAAGAAAATAAGAAAGGCGGACTAGTAGTAGACTAGACACACTAGTGTGGGTTCTCAACCGGGATAGACAGAACAATTCAATTTCGCAAAAAAAACAATTTAATAAGGAAAGTTTTTAATTTTTTGTTAAAAAGTGTTTTATTGTTCCTTAGTAGGCTCCTTTATTACCGGAAATGAACATTTTTATCAACAATAGAATCTTATGAAATGTATCTGCAGTAAGCAAATTACTGGTTAGTAACCAGGATCATTGGATTACAGACAGTGCTTTATTTTTACCTATATGTTATATTAGCTGTCCGTCAGCGGCTTCGCCCGTGTATACTGCCTTTCCCTCCAAAATATTGCCTGAACTTAGAATAATAACGTATAGAAGGATAGTCTTCATACAACCGCCCCGTCAGAAATGAAGCACTAATCCGATCCACACATGCGTGACTATTACTTGCTTACGTGCGGCGCGCTTTGACATTGAACATTGCGGAGCTGTAATGAACACTGCAAAGCGGTTTTAAGGTGCTTCAAAATGGGCG
Organism: Udea olivalis; assembly: GCA_947369235.1. NCBI lineage: Eukaryota > Metazoa > Arthropoda > Insecta > Lepidoptera > Crambidae > Udea > Udea olivalis. Next base: position 9,194,785 of record OX376366.1, read on the forward strand.
CGCGGACTTGGTTTCTATATGTAATTATTGCAAGTGCCTGAATTAAAAAATATATCCTATGTCACTCTCTGATAATGTAGCTATATAGCTATATATTATGAAAGAATTTTTAAAATCGGTCCAGAAACAAACAAACAATCTTTCCTTTTTTTAGTATTAATAAAGATAAATGAAAATGTAATTGAGGCAACTTTTAGATACAGTTTAACATATTCGAAACTTTTTGACACAATTGACGTACTGCACTGTATAGCACAGTTTCTCGCCTTGACGTAGTGTCCCGGTTTCGATTTCCGGTCGAGTCAAACAAGGGAACGATATTTTCTAAATTTGCTAGGGTCTGGGTGTGCTGGAAGACGCCCTGGTTTAGTCTGTCTGTTTGGTACCTCGTAATATAGGGATATTTATCCCTACTTAAATACCATGACAAGTGGTGTGTTCTCTGGTGAAAATTATTTATTTTCAATGACATTCTTAATAGGAAATTGCTTTTTTTATGCTTCATAGAACTTTTATGGGCAGGCAGATTAAATCATATCAGTAGTTTTATAAACGAGAACACGAGAGAATATTACAAAGGACAAAGCGATTATTCTATAGAGAAAATTTGTAAGGAAATATAAAATTAGATTTATCTCTTTGTACCTAAAAAATAATATGAAATTAATCATACCGAACAGAGTTTTTTGTATCTCCTTTAATCCTTGTAATCTTTAGTTCTTTTTTTCTATTTTTCCTATATTATTTCTGCCAACAATCGTGGCAATGAAACCCTTGGTCTATTGTATTGTTTTATTTAACACACAACATCTTACAAATACATCTTATTTTCGTCTTAACGCCTTTGTTGAAGCCATTTGTCGTCTATCCCACTCACTCACTCGATTCTCTCATTCACTCATGTTGTTAACGCTACGGTGCTGATAGATTTGAGCATTCACTTCAATCAGAACATCGAACATTAGTCGTTTTGAAATTTACTCGAACCACATTGCGAACATGACTCGAGCGTCCTGCTGTCACAATATGATCATTACAAATCAAATCATATCAATCAATTATAACCTTTTATAATGCATCACATTTTTTTTTAAATAGAACTGGACATTGGCTGCACATATTAAGTAGAAACTTGTTTGAATTCATCGAAATATAAAAAAAAAGAAATATTTATGTCCCCAGTAATAACTTCTTTCGACTAATTTTGCGATTTTACATAATTGCACAAACTGGCATTCAACATACTCGATTTAAAATGGCCGTACACGTGTGTGAGTGTAAGGGGCCCTGCAACTGACCGTTTTGAAGTATGACATAATGACATCTGTTTCTAACTGCCAAAAAAACTAGTGAAAGTTCCGTGTTTCCAAATTTGACATCATAGGCTACTATCTGGGATCTAAGCACCGCTTATTCAGCACTTGCACCGAAGACGGCCATTAGGAAAAATGCAAGAGCCAGAGTTAACGACCGTCATAGACTTAAATTGAAATAGATGAGCTTTATATGTGCCTTATTCTGCTTACATAGGGCTTGTTTTGCAATGGTTTTGTAAAGGTTGACTTCTGTCTTTAGTACGTTCTTCGCGCAGCAAGAAAGATTGCACTGACTCTCTTTCAACGCTGCCTTAGTTGATCTACTACCATCCTTATGGCAACAGCTGTCAAACTCGTGTAGTAGAAGCAGTATTAGTCCAGCCAGGGCCTTCTTTAACCTATTTGGGGCCCTAGGCACATTGTGATGATGGGGCCCTTCTTTTCTTAGTTTACCTTGTTTTTCGTTCTAAATTGTAAAAAGGGGCCCTGAGGGTCGTGGGGCTCTGAGCACGTGCCCACAGTGCCTAAAGAGAAAAAGGCCTTGAGTATTAACTTAAATGATATGGATTGAGAAATGGCGGATTCCTATGACGCGCTATCATGACGTCAGTGAGCGTGAAAAAATGACACCTTTTGTTTTAATACAATACGGAGCGCCTAGCGTTATCTTTTTAGTTAAATATCTGCGACGACCGTCTTTAAATGCTACTAACCGCAGATGTGCCGATAGAAAAAAAAAGGTAATGCGATCGGGAGGGTCGGCAAAAAAGCTAAGACTGAGCATTATAAGATTGGTTTAATTGGGAGTAAGCGTAGTTTGGGACTAATCTTCTTTTTCACAACGTAATCAGTACGTTAACAATACAGAGATAACTATTCTTTCACTGATTTATTGCCAACGCTGAGAAGGAAAGAGACAAAACAGCGCTTACTGCAATTTTGCTAACTTTATAAATCTTTTTCGTTGAAATTGACGTTTTTCATGAAGAAACTAATGAATTAATAACATAAACTTACATAATTTTTGTTCTAAATTAACACGAACAAGAGGTTATGATATTAAGGCTTTAAAAACTAGAATTTGAATGTTGTATTCTTTCTGCTAGTATCATCAACATTATGCTTCACGCTACACAAAACACAAAAAACCGGTTTTTCACAAGTTTTTAAGTTTTACAAAAATATACCTGGTTTTTTACCTTTCAGCACAAACCCGGTTCCATAAGGCTGTTTCTTTATTGAACAATAAAATATCCAAAAAAAAAACTTCAGTTACGCAATTCTTCGATTCTAGTAGTTTATACCGTATTAAGTTAAGAAAATATTTTTCTCAATTTTGCCTGTCTTTTTTTTTTTTTTTTTATATTGCCCGTCAAGATGACCTCACTCCACCTGATGGAAAGCGGTCGTGAGGTCCAGATATGAGGTTGACAAGCCCAGTCATTCAAACGAATCAATCTGTCTTACGTAGGTCAAGAAAAACCTGCTCCTCTTTTGAAGTCGGTTAAAAAGTCCTGATAGACAATGAACTATAGTCATTACTAGACACATTAGTTCGACTAACGGGACCGAAATACAGCGTGATCAATTATAGGGGACCATTAGTGAGACTTGGGACAGTTTAGAGGGCGGTTTGTCTACGACACTCGATACGCTGAGGAGCTCTCACTTACCACAAATAGGGTGGTTTAAGTCACCCCTGAGGATTTCATTGTTAACTTCTATTGGTATTGCTAATCGGTGCTCTGGTCATATCGACGACACGATTGGGGTAGAGCGCTGTAGCACGGTTTCTTGCCTTGACTAACGTACGAGTAGTTCGATTCCCGGTCGAGTCAATTCAAGAAATGATCTTTTCTAAATTGGCTTTGGTCTGGGTGGGCTAGGAGACACCCCTGGCTTAATTCCTTGTCTGGTACCTCGTAACACAGGGATATTTATCTCTACCTGGAGACCATGACAAGTGGTGTGTGGTCTGGCGCTTATTTATATTTTACTTTTTAATATTATATTCAACTAATCTGCAGTAAGACTTATAGGACAGCTCAGGAATATACTTATGTTTAAATCAGAATTTAATTTACCAAAGAAACCGAGATTGGCCCAATGAGGTTCTTCAAAAGGGTTTTTTTCAGGTTTAGGTTACCAAAAAAACGGAGGTTTGCCCAAGAACTATAGTATGAAGTTCTTCAAGAGGGGTTTTAACAGGGTCCATGGGCTGCGGTAACGGCTTACCATTATGCGGTCCGCTTGCTTGTTTGTCACCGACGTAGATGTAGTATAACAAAGATAACTTAGTGGGTAGGTAAGTTGGCCTATGAAAGGATGTAGTGGTTATGTTCCAGGCACAGATCCAGAGTGCCTGCTTTTGAAATCTTTGGCGGCCTTTGTTTTGCTAAAGTCTGATGGCATTGAAAGATGAGTCAGCCAAAACTAGCACTGAATTTCACTAAATACACTGGCTTAAAATTTTACTGATGAATAAAAATTGCTAATGAAAAGTTTGATCATACTTTCCATTACGCGCTAAAATCTCTTTTATATAATAGAGCACATCTTTTATAACACTAATCTTTTGACTGTTCCCTTCTGACCTTAATTATACAAAGAAATAGCAATGAAAACACCTCTAAACAAAGTTTATTCCGTCGTAAAGCGGCACTATAACTTTTACTTCCTTTCTAAATGCTTAGCTTCTGCTAAAAGAATAAAAATGTCTTCAAGCATTTTATAACTCTGCCGTTTTATTTCTCAATTCTTTTCCTCATACAACACAAAAGAATTCTAACAAATCATATACGAGTATGAAGTATTCTGGTACTGGTATACTATTCCGGAGTCAAACTTGGCGGATAGAAACCATTGAGGTAATGGTTTCCATTTCGCCGTCTTGTAAATGAAATCTAGAACCTATCATGTCCTCAGAGTTGGGAAGTCAGGACCACAGACGTATATGGAAATAGATTACGCCAGTGTATGCACTTCGCGAGTTCAAATGTCATAGTGTAGAACCTAATTGTGCCTACTACTGGCTATACTTATTAGATGGACTGTAAATATAGACTTTGGATAGCTAAAATATATTCTGACGTTAAAGACTTACAAAAACACCATAATCATACAAAAGTAAATACAAAAGAGGTACATTCTTCACAGTCAGTGTGTAATGCTCTTTCTATTGACGCTGCTTCGTTCAGTAGGTACATGCTCCATTGTGGCTGAATCAAGTAGATTTAAATTGGAAGGAATATGAGGAAAAACAACTCAGTCAGTTTTGGTTATTTCTACAGTAGAGAGGAAAGTCGCTTTTAAGCAAATTATTTTAGGAGAACTAGTTTAGGCACAGGTATGTGCATTACATGTGAAATGCGATGTTGTAACTTGTATTTTATGACTGTGAACGATAAGGTTAAAATTCCTTTGATTCCTGTATATAAACCAGAGATAACAAATCTTATTACAGAAAGTATTTCCTATCTATGAAGCGCAATCGCAAAGTCGCTAGTACGCGTCAAAAAGTGGCACAATTTTTTTTTCATACTACGTCGGTGACAATCAATCACGTGGACTGCTTGATACCGCATTTTGTGGACCCGTGCAACACTAGGGAGGGACAGACGAAGGGGCTGAAGAAGTAGCAAGCTCCGCTTACTTACGCTTTGGGCTTGCGTTATCTTTCTCTCTCTCTCTCTGGTCTTCATGTCTGAAGTTCGTGGTTATAATGGTGGGGTGTAAGTTTTAAGCGGAGAAATTGTCTCTGTCAGTAGCAATTTCGGCAACCGATGTTTCTGCATCTTCAAGTTGCGTTGTCAATTCCGATGTATCTCTATGGTCAGGACCAAAAACTTTGGATGGCCACCCGAGACGTAATGATTTCCATTAGGGCGACAATGGAATAATTAAATTGAATAACAGAGAAACTTGCGCTGAGAGGCCCATCTGAGCTCGACTCAAATATTTGGAAGTCACGAGGTCCTTATAAGTTTATGGCGCTGACTCCTTGAGATTTCCACTAGAATGCCTCCGAAAATTAAGACTTTATTAATCCCGTCTTCGTCTGCCTACGCATTAAATCGATCCTATGATATTATACTGGGTGATTATATTTAACGTTAGGATAAATGATGTGGCATATTCGGTAAGTGATATAAAAAGTAGGTGAACATTTGTTTTTTTTTTTTTATATTGCCCGTCAAGATGACCTCACTCCACCTGATGGAAAGCGTTCGTGAGGTCCAGATATGAGGTTGACAAGCCCAGTCATTCAAACGAATCACTGGGCTGGCCATCCTCACCTTGAGGGCCTGCAGAAATGCCTTTTCACGCCCTGCTTGAAGAACCCGGGACTATACGAGGAAGGAAACACATGTGCTGGAAGAGCGTTCCACGTCTGGATGGTACGACAAAGAAACGAGTCACCGAACCTTTTAGTTCGGGCCAACAAATGTTGAATTGTGTGTGGGTGACGCCGTAGTCCAGCACGCGTGGTACGGGAGTGGAAAGGTGAGGGTGGGATAAGCTGGAATAATTATTATAATTAACGTTAATATCGAGGTTTTCATACAAAAAATACGAATGTCAATAAGCTTTATGATAAAATCTACAAGCGTAAAAACTATTTTGGATATTGTTTTTTAAACAAGTAGGTGGGAAACGAACGAGTATATAGTCATTAGATATCTGAATATCTCACCATAATCATCATCAACAGCTTTAAGAAGTCCACTGCTGGACATAGGCCTCCCCCATAGAACGCCACAGCGAGCGGCTTTGGGCTATTTGCATCCAGTGACCATCTCTATTTTTATGTGAAGAGAAGAATGGGAGAATAAATCGTGATCACAGTTGGGGGGGTTGAAAATGAACATACCTATCCTTTAATTTAGATTTAAATCATCATTATCTCTGAATACAATGACGCAATTAACAGGCTTTGCTTGATTACAAGTACAAACGGATTCATAGTAGGCAGCTGTTCGAGCGCAATGGACGATAATTAATACAATAGATTCATCGGTTTTCGCATAGTTAAACATATTTAATGATATCGCATGAACAATTACAAGCGTGAAATAATGGTCACTCAAAGTTAGGCAGAATTTAAGGATTAGCTTTCTAAAATGTACTAACTTATTATTATTATTTCTGTGTTACGACACGATTGGCGTAGTGCGCTGCAGCACGGTTTCTCGCCTCGATTTCCCTAGTGTCCCGGGTTCGATTCCCGGTCGGGTCAATTCAGGAAATGATCTTTTCTGAATTGACTCGGGTCTGGGTGGCCCCTGGCTTATTTCCTTGTGTGTACCTCGTAACACAGGGCTATTAAACCCTACTTCGAGACCAACAAGAGGTGTGTTGTCTGGCGCATATTTATTTATTTATTATTTATGATTACACAGTGAAAGCAGTTGAGTTTGAGGATATTATTTTGCCAATAAATAAGTCAACCAAACTCACTTACGTTAACACCCAGACAGAATATTAGAAATAGAATTAAATTTATTAAACACCTATAATATGAATTTTTGTCTTGGATGGCAATCAAATTCGCGAGCCTTGGCATACTTGAACATAGATCTAGATGAATTAATTTTACTAGATCAAAAATAGTTCTGTAAGTTATTGTAATTTTCATCCAATAGAAAGGTGGCTATTATTATTGTTTAGGTGTTATCGAAACAACTTTCAATAATAGAAACATTGGTAAAAGAAATATTTCGAAAACACGAAAACTCCCCGAGATATGGCAATTTCGAAAATCATATTTTTGGCTAACCGAAACTGCTACCTACAAACTATCGCAAGATGATGACGTCTCAGAACGCCTATTTCTATGCGTTCTGCAAGATACTTGTTCGGCAGATATATTCAATTTTGCGCTCATTAATATGGTTTCTTAACAAAAGTTACTATTCATTGTGTGGATTAATTTCATGGTATACTTATTTTTATTTATTTTGCCCTTTAAAAAAATCGACTTGCCCACCCGAGTTTGAAGAGCCATAAAATTAATTATACCTAAGTAAAAGAACTAAAAGTTTACATATTATTATGCCACTTTTATAGTGTATTTTTTGATTACATTAAATATTTTTTAGAATTCGATGAAGTTGTCAACTACCCATTTATTATGTTATGTACGATGTGTGTATATTTATTCAATCGATGAAAGGTTGTACATATACACACATCAAAAGTGTCTAGGGATCAACATATATTTTTGCAATAACTTTTCTCCTGATTGATATTAATTAAAATTTTCTTTAAGGATTCATCAAATAAAGTGTTTTCGTTTGTCTACAGTAACGATAAACCAAGTCACCTTTGCATTAATAAAGAAATTTGCCATTTTCCTAATAAAGGGATTTTTGACATTTGAACCACTAACATTAAAGTTCGAAAAAAAGACTGATATAACAGTTTTCTTTAAAATTTTATTGGGTAACTTAAACAATTAATAATCCGTGTTTCTACCGCGAACACTAACAACACAAGAACATCGGTTTGGCATACTCAAAATGAGTTCATCCAAATCACGCTGTGGAATGGCCGCCCATGTTCGTTGCAACAACAAAAAAAGGTCTTCTTGCGACTGGATACCCTCCATATTCGGCAGAGCTCTTCTCTGTAGCATATCCCATGCATGCTCAATCGGGTTCAAGTCTGGCGACTGAGCAGGCCAGGGCAGGACATTGATGTTAGCTGCGGCGAGACTCTGTCTTACAACTCTTGCGGTGTGCGGTCGTGCATTATCATGCATTAACTGAAATAAGGGACCGATTTGCACTTGTAGAGGAACGATGACGTCTGATACAATCGTCTCAGCATAAATTTGAGCGTTGAGGTTGCCTCTGATCCAAATCAACTCAGTTCTTCCGCCGATCCAAATACCCGCCCATACCATGATGGTTCCACCACTATAAGGATGGACTTCCTGGCAGAATTTTAATCGCTGTTGGCGTCCAGGGGTTCTCCAGTGTCGTATACGTCTTGTATCCGGTCTCATACCAAAACGAGACTCATCAGAAAAGCACACGAAACGCCATTGTTCTTCTGCCCAATTTCTGTGTTCAAGAGCCCATTGATATCGAATCCTACGATTGTACATTGCTATAGGTGGTACCCTTAGCGGTCTTCGGGAATGAAGGTTCACTTCATGCAAGCGGTTTCTGACTGTTTGGTCGCTAATTAAGTTCCCTGAAGAGTGATGAAGCCTCACGGCTAACATCATGGCGGTTATTGTTGGAGCTCTTCGAGTTGTGATTTGAATGTATCGGTCTTGTCTCCGTGTGGTGCAGCGATACCGTCCTCCATGGCGCTCAGCCACGGTACCAGTGCTTCGGTAACGTGTCCAAAGTCGACTGATTACACTCTGACTTGTATTCAGAGCTAAAGCCACAGTACGTTGCCGGGAACCAGCTTCTATCATTCCCACGGCTCTGAGCATTTCTTCCCTGCTTAAATGACGTCGCCGCTCCATAATAACGTTGGTTTTAATCAGTAGTAGGGAAACAGTAGCACTAATAATGTCTTCAATGCGTTGTATGTTTTTATAGGGAAAATATTGACAGCTGATTTTCATCTTTTACTCGAATTTGATTGACAGTTCCTTTTTCAAATTATGAATGCACCAAAAAGGATCCATATAAATTTATAAAATCATAAATTTATTACAAAGCCACATCTCAATCTCAAGAAATCCGCATAAAAATGCTTGAACCCTAGACACTTTTGATGTGTGTACATACATATATATTTTCAATTGGTCGGATTTTGTTTAATGAATGAACTTCTAAAAACCGTTATCTTCAAAACAGCACATTTTTTCGACTAACAAATGTCACGTTCTAAATATGTGTTCATTTTCGTTCCAATTCTGCGGTTTTCAAAACTACACATCAGAATTTGGGATCGTTAAAAGCTATTCAACCCAATGCAATACTATTATCAGTCCCCATCGGGCAACACGGCCAGGTCTGTTCAAACACCCCAGGTAGAATTCCAAGTCACAAGAATAACACCATTTGACGCATCGATGCGTACTGAGAGAACGAATAGGCAATACGTGTATATGCAAGTATAAATATCTAGATTCCTCTTTACATCCGCTATTTGTATACGTGCAGGATAAACAGGATGCCAGAAGGACAAATAGTTAAGAAGATGATTGATTTATATGATGGAAGTACTAGAATAATCTGTAAAGCTTAACCCGTTCAAAGTTCATTACTGTTCGAAGGAGTGCCGAGTCAGGGAATGTGAGCAAACAGAAGCTCAACTCCGGAACGCATAGACATTTATTTTATGTGATTAAAACTACTTATCCAGTACTGAAAACACAATTATAGCGCGAGCTATCTTCCTATAACTCCATCTATCCATCTTAAGAAAAAGGAGAAACTAAAAAATATTCAACTATAAAAAGTAACCAATACAAGACAGTTTAAACAATTACACTAGATACAAACGACAAAAGACGTATGCCTCGTTTCTACCCTGGAGTAATATTATTGTTACGAACGTTGTTTTTCCGCTGTGTGAAATTATCTTTTGTTATTTTTATGAATCAGTTTCAGAAGCTTATAGTACATGTACCTATAGCTAGCTTAGCTGGGGGTCGGATCTCAGATGGCCATGTGTAAAGATTTCTCAAAAATCGTAGCTAGTTAATTAAAGGTTAACTCAGTATGATAAGCCCAAGGAGGCCCGAGGTCCCGATAAATGTCGCAGGTTTTCATTGAATGCATCGTCCGTTTACTTAGGAAATATATAAAAGTAACCTATGTTAAAGAGCGGACAACCTATGGCTGCGAATGAAAGAACGATAATCGCTAACTAGTGACTCTCCTTTTTCGATAGAAAAAAATCGAATAAAATATTTTTTTCCCAATAGTCTATTTACATTGCAAGATGAAAAAGGTTACCCCGCAAAAAGTTGCAGAAAACAAATCAAAGATGTCGCTACAATGAGCGAGGAGGCGTTAAAAGCCTCAAGGCACTCTCGAGTGAAAGAGGGTACCATTGCTTCGGCGGTATTTACATGGTTCAATTCAAAATTTTCAGTTTACTCATAGTGAGGCGAAGGGAAAAAGTTACCACGAGAATTTGAACCGAATTTGGGCAAAAACCAATGAAATTTTTTATGTTATCTCATTGAGGTTAAGTAAATTTTAAGGACTTTTTGTAATTCTTATACTATGTCTTGATGTCGTCTTAAGTAAGTTGAGTTTTTGATCGATAGGAGCGGCACTAATCAATCCAAACACACCAGATCCTACCTAAATTTTACTACAAAAATCGTGTACGTAAATTACATCTACATTAGTTCAAAGTTAACAATATGTCTCCTTGAAGTATGTCTATTACTTTTCGTGTCCTTGTGGTTTACACTATTCGAAATAGTAAAATGATGAATCTGTCAGTGTAAACGCCATTTCAAGGGCGGATGGAGAAGGGCCAAATAACACTGCACTTAGACAAAAATCGGTCCCTACTAAAGAACAAATTTGGCGGTAATAGAGCAAGGTTTTAATGGATGCCTTAGGGTTTCTGGGCTTTTTACTTCGTCGAGTTTTGAGAAAATATTTATTTTCTTTTTCATATCTTTTGAATGACCTTACACTCTTCTATGGGGCACACAAACAAAGTACTAAAGTTACTGACTTAGGCTAAAATCGTACTCAAGCAGTGATCTGTACTTGAGTAGAGATTTTGTAACGTCAGTTCATACAAAAAAGTCACTCAGATCTATACTCAAGAACAGATTTTGTTTCAGAATACGGGCCTTAGACCACTTAAACTAGGGAGTAAATTAGTTTAAGTGACAGTAGGCAATATTATGTCAATTAAGTAGCTCTAAAATAGACTTAAAACAATGAAATTCATAGTGATTAAGCAAGGCTGCTCAAAATCAAAAAAACTACAATTAGGGGAAACTTGTAACTGTAATGTTTGGTTAAAAAAAACATATCTCAGAAAACTTGTGATTAATAGGCAATTTCTTCCTCCCTTTTTCCCTCACAATGAATTAGCCCTATACTCGTACTAATTCTTTCAGGTCTGTATTTGAGTGCTGAAATTATTCCATAATCTAACCCTTCCGAAAACAGCGGCGATTAAATAAATCGCAGCTATTAGTCGCACGCGCAGCCGAATTACCTGTAACAAACAAAAGCAACTTGTTATTAACAGCCCTAGTAGAATATATTAGCTTGGTACAAAAATATGGTATGGTAAAGATTTTTTAGATAATATGTGAAAGGAGCCGATAACCTAACTATAAGACATTTGTGGTACAATACCCGGCCCATACATCAAAAAGTTTTTAAAACACTTAATATTAGGACTAAGTTATTCATCATAACCAGTATTCAATCCAGATAGATTATTATTTAGATAAGTTTCATGTTATTTTGAATTTATTTTAACACCATTTAAATCATAAATCATAAACATAAATCATAATCATTTGATCTTCTTGTTGTACAAAGATCTTTTAAAAGAAAAGATTTTTTAGATTAGCTGCCTAAAATTAAAAAAAAAACTGAAATCAATCAAATCAAATACAGCCTTATATACGTCCCACTGCTGGGCACAGGCCTCACCTCAACTATGAGGTGGTACGAGCCATACTCCATCACGCGGGCTCAGTGCGGATTGTTGGAGAGGTGAATGTAAGGCCAGTGATAACCTTACCGTCAGATGTTATCAAGCCGCCTGTTCAGGCTTCTGACTAGGCTTAACGACTGATATCTTGCGACGTCAGCCGGGACCAACTGTTTAACGTGCCTTCCGAAGTTCCGAGGCACGGAGATGCCTGAAAACACATCACTTAATTTCGGTTGGGATGGTCACCCATCCATAACCCGACCTGACTGGCGTTGATTTACACTGAAATAGAACACATAAATAAATAAATATAAATATAAATATGCGCCAGACAACACACCTCTTGTAATGGTCTCGAAGTAGGGATTAATATCCCTGTGTTACGAGGTACCACACATGGAAATAAGCCAGGGGCGTCTCCCAACACACCCAGACCCGAGTCAATTCAGAAAAGATCGTTTCCTGAATTGACCCGACCGGGAATCGAACCCGGGACACTACGGAAATCGAGGCGAGAAACCGTGCTACAGCGCACTACGCCAATCGTGTCGTCACACATAATTATGTTCTTTAAATTTATCTTCGGATCTCCTCTACTTGCATTTTACTGTCACACTTAACCCTCCGGTGATAAGTGCGAGAACTGTCACCAACAACATGAGTGCGACAACTGTCACAACATTGAAAAAGAGACGTAATATAGCCATTATATTGATGAAAGAAGCATCTAATTCGAAGCTGAATTTCAGCGATTTAAAAAGTATTTACGTTGCCTAATGCAGTTTTCCTCGGACGCAATCTGACTGCAAAAAGCTTTATAAAATTAAAAGGTACTTAAGATAATGAGTAATGCTCGGTTTCATACGATGTCTGTGCTGAATTTTTCAAAGGATTAAAACATTGGGCATGGGTTACACAATTTTCATAATATATTAATTTTAGGTTTATCAAAATGATCAAACTACTCATTACAATTACGCCAAAAAAGCTCAGTACGTCTACCATAAGTTGACACCAATGACTAGCGGCTGTCATTGGCGTTCGCGTGAACCATTTTGACGTATTTTTATTCGGTAGAGCAACTCCTAGTGATTTAAAAATGAACTAAAAAAGGCATTCAACTGAACGCAACGATCGCCGTATCGGGGTCGGGTCTGGGTGTGCTGGGAGACACCCCTAGCTTATTTCCTTGTGCGGTACCTCGAAACACAGGGATATTAATCCCTACTTGGAGGCCATTACAAGAGGTGTGTTGTCTGGCGCATATTTATTTATTTTAAAACATTTAATAAAATAACAGTTTTTTTGTAGTATATTTTGAACACTATCAAATAACCTATCGTGGCATGATGAAAACGCGGTCGCTATTCATAGACACACGCTGATTTCATTTTGAATCATAGCATAGAGTTGTCACTTATGTCCATCCATATATTTACCCAAAACAATTTACAGAAAAAATTACAGCTATATAGCTACTCTATACAGCTGTATTGCTACTCGGCATATTTTAAATTATTATTTTTTTGACATATTCCTGGTGATAATTTACAACGCAACAAAAATGATATGGCAAACTCAGTTGGTGATGTATAAATTTGTAAATGCAAATTGGGATTTATTATAGACGATCCTGTCTTTAGCACCGGAGGTCGTGGGTTCGATCACCACCCATGCCAAACATTCATGGGACGAACATGTGTTTGTTGTGTACCTGGGTGTTATCTAATATAAGTATGTATTTAGAAACGTTTTAGTATGTTAATCAGTATCTGACAGCCATAGTACAAGCTCTGCTTAGTTTGGGGTCAGATGATCTTGGTGTATTTTCCCCCGGATATTTACTATTTATTTATTTATCAAGGCAGTTTTAATACCACTGAGTGTGCGGTATAATTTTCCCTAATTAAATTATAATAAGCCGGTTTTAAATCGTATTGAATTACTCAAGTATTCCAACTAAAGCAACCATTAAATTTTAAAATAACTTGAACTGACCCTTTAAGACAAGTTTCTATTCATTTATTAGGCGTAATTAATAATTAAATAGACATTGGCCGCAGGTGGAGTCTGAGTCGGATTAATAAGAGCCATTAAAGTAAGTAACAGTTTATTAATTACAACAATATTGGAGATTCTTAGACAACCTTGAGGCAATTCGAACGTTGTTACAATGTAATTTATTATTCACTAGCTGTTTGCAGTTACTTCGCTTTTGTGTACTTGAAATGGAGAGCCTATATTTTAATCCAGATTATACAGTGTGTACAAAGTTTTATTAACATATATCTAGTAGTTCTCCCCTGATTCTGGAACGTATAGACAGACAAAAATTGTAAAAACATGTTTTTCAGTGTTACATCTGCTACTGTTTTATCATATCTATAGGTAGGTTCTGCTTTAAACTACCAAATTGCTACCAAAAATAATGAAGTTTCGGACATGATACCATTTAAATTAACTGCAATTCTGTTCTACTTAAAACCGTGCAATGAATATAATGTGTTTCATAGTTTCTGTTATCCTGTATATAACAAGACCAAAGTCCCACACCAAGTTTAAATCAATATTACATTTCCTAGCTACATTAAATTGTGCGGTCACCGAAGAGGTCTATCATTGGTCCAATTAGTGATACTAGTGTCGCCGCCCGGCGCCGTCTGCGGTGTAAAGCAAATAGCAATATCCCAGTTCTGTAGACCGCAATGGCCGGAGTTATTGATTGGAGAATATTCGGCTTCGGAATACACCGTGATAGGCTAGGGTTTGATTTTGTGTGCCTATTGAATACTTGGAAAGTGTGGTTTTTATTCGAAGGTAAAAACCTAAATATAAGTATGTTTGCAAAGGCAAGGACCACGGAACCAAAATATAGGTCATCACTTTGTTTATTTTAGCATATTATTATTATTATTTCAACTGGGGACGCTGGCAGTGGGCCGGGTAGAGTTGTAAGAAACTCAAGTCTTTTAGTCTTCATTTCGAGACTTGAGTCTTTTTTCAAGACTAGGACTCGTTAGTCACATGAGTTCCGAGTCGTTTGAGTCTTTAGAGTCCTTTCGAGTCTTAAGTTCTTTGAACTAGACTGAGTCATGAACTTGAGTTGGTGTATTACATTATCCAAAAGGTACATAATAGTAATAGCTGATATTAATTTTTGATTAATTCTAAATCACACGATAAAAAATTGTATAAATAATATACAAATTATATAAATTGTGACCCATATCATAGCTATAGAGAAAGAAGAAAAATTCGAATTTCGGCCCTACAGCCACCCGGATTGTGGAAGACGCACGTATCCTGCCTGATTTCTTCAAGGTCCGAAATTCGTTTTTTTTTCAGGTTTTCCATCTATGATACAAAATGTATGTCATTAATAAGTCATAATAATGTATATAATTACACTATTTAGTTATGTTTCTGTGTGTGAGTTAGATAGCCATAATTTATTGGGTAGGTATTTGGCCAGTTAGGTGACCTTATCATGTACTTCTTGCTGACCTTATCCCTACAGGATCTATAGCATGTATAAATATAAATATGCGCCAGACAACACACTTGTCATGATCTCGAAGTAAGGATGCATATCCTTGTGTTACAAAAACCCGGACCAAGATTTAGCCAGGGGCGTCTCCTAGCACACCCAGACCCAAAACATATTAGAAAATATCGTTTCCCGAATTCACCCGACCGGGAATCGAACCCGAGACACTAACACCAATCGTGTCGTTTATGCATGTTGCATGTGTTAATTGGCTGGGGTAACTTACCTTCAAGCGGTTCATACTTGTTCGCCTCCGATGTTGTGTGAATGAGGGCAAAAACTATAATAGGTTATAATAACCTACTTAGTTTACTATCCATACTATCGTATTGAGTGAGATTTCGGTGCAGAAAAACCTCTACCGAGAACTTATCTTCTCACGAAAAGACTATAAATGAAACTAACGTATTCTGCGCAAGTCCTCAAGCTTCTAAATTCAAAATAAATGGTGCCGGCCAATGACATTTGAATTATAAGGACTCCGCATCAGTGCTTAACAATACGAACAGAAAATTGCGTGATTAACGTCATTCAAGCACAATCTTTCCTTAGGTACAATGTGTTCCTACTTCTTTCACTCATACATATCAGAAAGAGACAGAAAGCAGGATATCACTGTGACTCGTGTGTCATGTTTAACTTTGTTAACTGTATGACGTGCATTTCCATATTCAAAATTCAAAAATACTTCATCCAAGAAATAGAAATACTTTATTATGCATGAAATAAGGTACAATAGCAGATCTTATCAGTAGACCACTTTTATTACAGTTCTTTTGAATCATCATTAAATATTTTCACTTTAGCTATGGAATGACCATACAAAATATTATTTCAATCTATATACTAATATAATACAAACATATAATGTAACTCTACCACCGGCGTCGGCACGCTGATTCCACTGAGAAGACCCCGCACGAAACTTAGTAGTTACTCTTTCAAAATTTGCCATTATCCATGGAATATTGTTGGGGCAGGCCAATGATTTTCCAAAAAAGCTCAAAAATGCCACAGGCGTGGCAGAGACCTCCTCACTTCTGTCTCTTTCTGACACATGTGAGTGAAAGGAGTTGAAAGACATTGTGACGAAGGAAAAAGTGTGCTTAGAATTCATAATTTTATTTTGACATTGTTGAAAGCGCGCAGATGATAGGTCCTTGTATATTGAATGTTAATGGTACATGCGACAAACCTTGCATGTTTGTATGTGCTATCCAATCACAGTTCCTCGCTCTGGATAAAACACGTATAAACTAACATTGTTTTCCAAAGGATTTGCATCAAAGAGACAACGTTCGAACTTGCGAAAAATATTACTAAACGTTCCAATCTGCTTGCTTTGTTACTCGTAGTATCAGTGGTGTTCTGTTTACCATACCAATGAGAGCTTCTGCGAAAGAGAGAGAGAGAGAGAGAGAGAGAGAGAGAGAGAGAGAGAATATTGAAGTAAAGAAATCTTAAAGTGTACCTGAACTCCATTCATTATAGAGAATCGCCAGACAGAAGTGAAAAAGGTTCATTTTAGGGTACACTTTGTGGTAAAAGTACATTGAAACATTATTACTTTTTAAGATTTATGCCGAATTTATTAAAATCTACTTTTATAGCAGCTGTCACACTTAATTGTTCTCATTTAAAGTAAAAGAACTACAGAATTGATGAGGCTTTTGCTTAAATAAATTATTTTGTCTTGCATCAAGCAAGCAAACAATCCGAACCGAACACATTCTTATTGTCACTATCACTCTTCCAAATCTAAAATGTTATACGAAATCCCTTCATACGTTGTGGCGGAAGGAGTTTTCAATTTTGCCAGGTTATACTCAGGCGTGTTATTGTCAAGGCAGCGTTAAATGCAAATTGTCATTCATTTCAGCCCCCTGCTTCTTATATCTAATGTTATAATGAAAATGAATTAATGATATTATAAACATAACCTAACTTACCTACTAGATATTTGACGCCACGATAGGCGTAGCCCGCTGAAGCACCGTTTTCTCGCCTTGACTTCCGACCCGGGTTTAATTTCCAGTCGAGTCAATTCGAGAAACGGTATTTCCTATATTGGCTCGGGTCTGGGTGTGCTGTGAGACGCCCCTGGCTTAATTCCTGGAGCTCGTAACACAGGAATATTGAGACTATGACAAGTGATGTGTTGTCTGGCGCATTTTTTTTTTAATGGAGCTCTTAGCGCCTCACCCGTTGATGTTCAAACTTTTTGCCAAAGCAAAGCTCTCAATAGCACTAACTTAAATATAAATTTCAATGGAACTAGCTCCTGAAAACTCAGTCGGTATATCGCTTGCTTTTTCAATATTTCAAAGCAAAATCCGTAGAGAACTATCTCAGACCCTAAGTGATTGGGGCTCATCCTCTGCTATGCCAGTCGGGAGGAGGGTAGCTGTCTAGTTACGTTTCAACCCTATGCAAAGATACTCTTTGTCTGCTGTTTTGTGTGCCTCGGAGCGCTTTAATGATAGCGTTTTTTTCGCGATGCATTTAGCGTTTTAAAAAACCAAACGCGCGAACACGGGCTTATTGCGGCGTGTTCGATCAAAACCGAGAAGTGGGTCAGTATCTTCATGGTTTACGAGCTAATAAGCGCGCCAACGCTCGTACGAGTTACACACCTGCATGCGCTTCCAAAAAAGAGCTTATACGCGCATATAAAGAGCTAACCTGAAACCACTACTACCAAGTATTTTTAACTCGCAGTGTGATACTTTAAATTGCAAACTTAACTCGTTAAAGATTTCTTGAAGAGTCTGTTAAGTTTATGTAATAGTCATCAAGTAATTAGCCTATATACTGTCCCACTGCTGGGCAAAGGCCTTCATCATTAAAATCAAGTGATTGCTACAATTAATGGGCGTTGGCTTAATCACCCAGCTTGCCATCAAACCCGGGCTAAACGTTCCGAAAATCTAAAAACACACTATTCCGGACTTGAGATTTAAACACGGGACCTCCGGATTGCATACGGCGGCGTGAAATAAAAATAATTTGTTAATTCGGACAAATTAAAAGGCTTTTGTAATATTGGGAAGAAATATTTAATTTACAAGGAATCTTGTTTTCATTCTTCGCCAAAGCGTGCAGTTTGGGAATAACGAGAGCTACGAGTATTATGACGGCTTGTTGTAAGAATCTTGCAATCATTCCAATTTCAAAATATCTAAAGCGCAATCATCTACAGATATGCATCTCTTTCACTCACGTTACTTCTACAGTTTTACTGCTCTAAAGAATAGGTGTATTCTAAAACTGGAACATTGAACACAGATAGGTGAAATCTAAAGTCTAAACAAACAGTGAAATGAATCACACTATCACATATTATCTTTCCAACCACACAACTGCTTGCCCACATGAATCACCATATACATGTCCATCGCGCCTTGACCTCAGTTAATCTTGCTTCTCCTTAGAAACTGTAACAGCGTTAATGTACCGAAGGGTCCAGTTATAATGGCCAGGTGAATACTGGGTTTCTTTGTATTTTTTATCGGTTACTTTTCAATATTGTAATGGGTCAAGCTGTTCGAAGTAGTGTGACATGATTCACGGTTCTGGGCGTGGTATTTTTAGTACCAATTATGCTTTTTTAAATGTTCACTTACAACTAATGTTACTAGAGATAAGTTTAAGAAAACTTCTAGTTGTTGTGATAAGTAACGGAATGTATTATTGGAAAGCACTTCTTCAAGAGTACATTTTATGTAAAAAAACCTTTTAAAGTAACAGAGGAAAGATATCAGAAACAAACTTGTACCTACATGAAAAGATTCCAAGTTCACCCATCTTGTTCATTTTGATTTTTTTCTTATTTTAGCTATTACTTTTCTTAAGTAGTATCCTACCTACACCATTGGAATATACTCACGATATAAATAAACATCTGGGACACTTTAAACCAAGGTCATCTGACTACAATGCAGAGAGTCCTTGTATTATGGGTTTCAGAGACTGATAAACATACATGTATTTCAAAAAACATACTTACAAAGATATTAGCACCCGGAACATACTAGTAGAAATAACACAAATGTGTTGGCTATGTTCCGAGAAATCCGTAAACACACTGCAAAATCTGGGCCTTATTAAAACAAACACACAAACAAAATATATCTTTATTTAAATGGACCTTAACAAGTACTTTCAAATCGTCATCATCATCCGTGCGGTCTATCCCGGTTGTGAACCCACACTGGTGTGGGGGGTCCCAGGGTCCGCCTTTCTTATTTTCTTGGCCCACTTCGCGCGGTCTTGTGCATCCTCAGTGGTGAGCCTGTTGGCACGCATGTGTTAACGACGTCGAGCCACCGCTTCTTGGGTCGACCTCTTCAACCTGGCAGGGGCGGCCTGGCCAGACATTTGTTGCCAAGAAAAAAAAAATTCTTAGTAATAGACTTAAACACTATAATGATATGAATATATAAATACACTGTATACAAACATAATGTGACTCTACCACCGCATCGGAAGTTGATCTTATACTGAGAAGACCCGGCGATTACATTCTCTTGCAACTTGTCAAGTTCACGCCCTCTTTCATTTTCCTCCAGTCAGCGATTACCGGGCACTATCGTACTTCTAGGCTGGATATTTAACTACCCTCAGTTTCAGGATTTAACATGACTGCATAAGCGATTGTATTAAGCCTCCTGGGACTCGAACTCAGGACCTCCGAATTCAGGCCGAGCTTTGTAACCACTCAGCTAGGGAGGTAACTTAGTTAGATATAATTTAGTAGGTTTCTTTACTCAGATTTCGGGCCAATTTTAAACCTTTGGGCAATTAAAGCTTAGCGTTGCTATGTCTTCAGGTTAATGCGATTAACTCGGTTTGGTAAAACGTTTCTAGTTTACTCGTATTAGTTATAATCGATTTAAGAGATTGATTTTACTATGGATTCTCTTCAAAGGTAGATTTCTTATTTATTACTATCATTATCAGTCTCTTTTTAAACTTACAAGCTTACTTGCAGACCTTCAGCTCGTTCTTAATCATCTCTTGCTGGCTCATAGTTAGAATTACATAAAAATATGACTGAACATTGGAAAATTTTCTTTTTCTACATCAAAAAGTTATCACCAGTTATCAATGTTAGGTACCACCGCGTGATTAACCTTATAAATACGTAGTCCTGATAGTTAGTATTAGTTTAAGATAGTATACTTATAATCTGTGGTAGGTATAAGTAAGTTAACTCGCTGATCCTGCAGTCAAACTGCTTTGCAGTTTTGCGGGACATCATTTAGTTTATAAATGTAAGTTTTGTTGTTTATAATGAATAAATAAATAAATAAATAAATAATATAATGTAGACGATAGGCTACTGACCAGTGACCGCTGACTGACAGGCCAAAAAATATTACATCCTATTTTGTAGCGATAAGTTGTACATCTTATGACTACTCACCGTTGTATATGTTTGTTTAGGCAATAAAGTTTATTTTATCATAATACGAAGTTGCTATGTTAGTAAACAGTCTGAAAATTTCGTAATGGGCTCAGCCTTAAGGATCTCAAGTCGCCATATTTTATCAACCCGATCGAAAATGTTAGTATACAAACTCTCTATATGTTCTAAGTATACGTTCCATTAAAAAGCCAATTTAAAGCCCCCTGATTCAAAATTCAACAACATTATTATGTTGATGGATGACCCCATTCGCGTGCGATTGCAATTCTAATAGCAAACCGCAATATCAGTATCAGGAATGACGCATATTTCTCGATCCCCTGAGGGCACAATCGTTACCGATTTGTACTGGATCTGAGAATTATTTATTAACATTAAACAAGATATTCTAACAAAGTGCACTTTAGGTCACGACGGTGACCGCAAGAGACTGCAGATTGAGGACACTCGGAAGACCATATCATTGCGCGTCTGAAATTTCACATACGTTCGCAACCATATCCCAAACGGTGAAGTCAGAGGCAATTTGACTATTGCTGTCATGGTGCACGGAACACTCAGTAGCCCACTTCTCACCAAACCTACTAGAACCCAACATGGTAGGTGGAGAGCTTGGCGCCTGTTATTTGGTTGCTCTGGTTTTCATCGGTGTTTTCCATCACCGGAGAGTTAGTTACAAATTAAATGATGAATACAAAAATGGTTCCGGTCAGATTTTACCGCTGTATCTATTCATGTGTGGACAACCTTTTATGGTATCAGTAAACAGAATCTCCACTACAGGGTTTCCCCAACTAGAGTGAAGTCATGCCAATGCGATGTACTTCGAGAAGGAGGGATGGTCTTATCCACTGCTACCACGCTCTGCAGCAAGGATTCATAGCCTTCAGCCAGTTTCATGTCAATAGGATCCAGCTAGCTGAATGGTGTGTCTGCACACTCCAAGCCCTTTCGAGGCCTTACTCTTCATTGAGGGTCGCCTGGTTTAAGCGCCACAGCGGCGTGGCAAAACCGGTCGTTAGGAGTACGAAATAACCAGTAACAGTGGCAAGGCATTCGTAAGGATTGTCCTACGTTATTTATATATTATTTTCCCGGAGGCATTCTCTACTAGTCAACTGCAAGACAACCGTTATAGCTTTATAACGGTTGTCTTGAGAAGCTACGTTGTTTCGTTTATCGTCTAGGTAGTCACTTATAAGCATACACAAGGTCTTTTGGTCGTCGCGGCATGTTTTCTTGACGGATTATTTAATAATTAGTACATCTGTTCAATAAACTGATATATCTCATTCAATCCTAACAATAACAGAGCGCAATATCGGAAATGGCGATGCGTTTCATTTCCCCCCTAGGGCTTCAAATCATTACGGACGATTCTCACTAGGTCTTAGCAAATTATTCAGTCCAGATCCGCTCAATCGATAGCTCATTGCATATTCTCATTTTAAATCGGCCCGGTGCCAAAAGGTGCGTTTATACAGAACGGGACGAGGTGACGAGGCATTGGGTTATTTGCGTAGAGCCAGCGTTATTCAGAACTTAGGGAGCTTGTTCTGGGTTACTTGGTCCAACAAAGTATGTTCCGGATTTAATGAAAGAACTGATGGCCACTGGGGCAATAAACTACTGAATTGAAGATTTTTTGAAGGTCCATCAAAAAAGGTCTGCTACCTTTTTTGATGATTAGGGATGATGCAGACCGCCTATATAGGCGGCGACGACGCGAGAGAGCGAACGTGATATCACGTGGCTCTCTCGCGGAAATCTTTGGAGAAGGTCTATGTTCAACAGTGGGTGTCTCAGAAGAGATTCTCTGACATCCATAACCTCATTACTCAAGTCTTGTTTTCTTTCGAGCCACTCTTTGTTTATTTTTTTATACAGTACAACTTAGTTTACACTTTTATCAAAAGCTTTCATTTTTATTACTTTACTTTGCGCCGTCGACATACAATTTGCATTTGACAGAACTGTACATCAGAAGTGTTGAGTTGATTATGCTTTATCGAAATCTGAGAAGATGAAGGTATTAATTAGTAAGGCACAACTTAAGCATTTCACAGTATTTTAGTAAAAAAATAAATGAAATGGGTGGCTTTTATTTAACCCCATTCACTCTCATGGAGTTGCAGTCTTAAGATTTCCCCGACGCTGGTCGTCCATGAATGAGGTGCAAATGTCTAAGCTTCCATGGACCCATAAATATCTCAGATTGAGACTTTATCAATATTTAATAGACAAGCTTCCGCCCCGGCGTCGCGTGCATTCACTGCAGCTAGTGGGTAACCGCCATTGTGTAAAACTCGAGACGTCTGCATCTTGGCCGCACAATAGTGTTAATGAAATATGCAGGGCTGCTCGGTGTTGCCAGGTATTCTGGTTTTTGCCAAAATGGTATTTTTATTAATATTCCACAGTATTCAAACGCTAAGTGAACATGAAATAGCTTTCTAGTTTATTATCGAAAAAAGGGTACAGTCTGAAACTAGTAAAATCGGACAAAAAAATTGCCGAAAGCATAATTGCAAAAAAATTGCCGAATGCAAAATTTAATTGTATTTTATTAATGCTAAATTTAATTTAATTCAATTTGATTCAATTTGATTTAATTCAGTTCAATTTAATTTAATTCGGTTCAATTTGGTTCAATTTAACTCAATTTAATTAAATTAATTTTCTTTAATTCAATCTGATGGGCACATCGCAACCTGATGACATTTACTTTTATTTATTCATGAAAATAGATATTTTGAATTATTATCTTTTACTAACATTAGGTTAAGTTATTGTGTAATACTAATAATAATATGACCTTAGTCGGTTGAAATAAATGATTTTAATTGAATTTAATTTAATTTAAAATGTAATGAAAGTCTTTTGAACATAATAATATGTCACATCTATTTTTTTTCATAAAATTTTAAATGATAAAAAATATTGGCATTTTGGCAAATAAACACAAGCATTTATATTAACAAGTAAATAGTAGGCCTATATTATATTTTATCCACTACAATAGTAAGTTTTTTGAGTCTATAAATACTAAAACTAAAATTAGTTTTAAAAATGATAATTTAAATCCTTTGGCAACATTGCTATCGTCTTTTGTACTACCCCAACCACATAGAAGCCAATCAGCGACGCGGAATGCTATTCAGACGTTAAATTTTGAATCCGGAACGTGGAATTGAGTTTATGTTCCTTTTTATGAATTTTTAAAGCTCTATAAACGCTTCATGTTTGAAACGTGCTAGTATTTTTTTAGGTTTGGATTTTTGCAATATAAGCTCCGCTCAAAAAATTCATCATGGAATGAAATAACATTTTTGCAACGCTCAAAAGAGAACTTCCATTATAAATTCGGATATAGGTACTTTCAGTGCTATTCACTATCATTATGCAAGGACTTATGTACCCTCAAACAGTGGCTACTTAAATTAAATTAGGAAGTTTTTCTGAAATAGTTTGAAGACAGAAAAGTAGAAGGAACTTCATCGAAAATTTGTTGTAATTATAAACTATCATAGTCAACTGCTGGACACAGGCCTCCCCGGCACCCCGACATCGCGCCTTATCCTCAGCTCGACGCATCCAGTTTCTGCAACCTTTCGCAAGTAATCACTGCACCAGGCCGGACGGCGCCCTACACTACATCCCCACTTTTGAACAGACATTTACGTCGTTTTTTTATACAACGTCCTTGACAATCAAGCATGCTGACCTCATGGTGAGCGGTGACCGCAGCCTATGGACGCGTGCAACATCAGGGACCCTGCAGAAACCTTTTCAAACCCCTCTTGATGAACTCCATACTATCTCATTGGGTAAACCTCGGCTCATTCCACAATTTAAGCGTCCTCGGAAGGAAACATCTCTGAATCCGAGAGACCATGGCGGATCGAGAGTGTGAGGATGAACTTCCTGTTGGTGGCAAGACGTGATATTCCGTACATAGTGATAACATGAACATGATACGTGTACATGAAGGAGGCTCCAACCAGTTTGTCGTCAAACATCCGTTTCTCTGGGGAATTCAATTTTAGCGCAATATCCTATCAATATGCTATTCGATGGAGGATGTTACACTAGCTGCAAAATTGTCTGACATTTCACGATAGAACATTTTTGAATAAAATTAAAGTTGTCTCCATCCAGTTGTCCATTCATCATTTATTGTTTATTGTTTTTCCTGGCACCATGGTCTGCTGGAAATAATCTCTTCAGAGCTAAGCTCACCTGTACTTTGGCTATCCTCATATTTCTCTGAAAAAAATGTGTTCAAACTATTAAATAATAAAGAGCTGATTGGTGATTTATGAACAATCTTCTCGCGTTTAATCAGATTATACAATACAAGCTCTCAATCAGCAGCTTGCGCTTGCGTAGACTTTTTCTCCCGTTAAAATAAACCCTCAAAAATTGCCTATGTCACTCTCTGATTATGTAGCTTCATACTGGTGAAAGATTTTTTTTAAATTTGGTCCTATAGTTCCAGAGCCTATTCAATGCAAACAAATAATCAGTCAAATCTTTCCTCTTTTTTTCCTCGCTTTCCGCGAGCCACTTCACCCAAAGACAAAGACAAAGACAAAGAAATTTATTTGCGTAACACTGTGTACATTTTTTGTTGATGGTTCACAAAATTAGGTTTCAACAGTATTATACCTTATCAGAGTAGGCATGCAAATTATTGATACAAACTTCAATGAGAATTAATATTATTCACAAATTAAAATTGGCATAATAAATAATACATTCATGAATATTCTTAATACATTCAATGATAATCATGTCTTGATTCTAAATATTCTTTCACCGAGTAAAAGTTTTTGTTTAAAAGCCAATTGAGCAGCACGTTTTTAAATTTGGCCCTCGGAACATTTCTAATATTTGACGGAAGTTTGTTGTATATCTTTACTGCCAAGTGGACTATTTCTCCATTTAAAATGTCTTAGCAATATAACCTACGTTCCTTGCCGATAATGTTGTTTTATATTGGTAGAGCTTGATCTGAAACTACTTTTTTACTTGATTTAGATGTGCCGAGTGTACTTTTCCGAACCACGGACGCGTGCTCCTAGGTTCGAGTCCAAGCGGCTGCATAGCGACCAATTACATTGGCATGTTTTTAAGTGACCATATTAAAAAATATATATTTGTACGTGAATGCAGTGAAGTGGGGCGTCGATTCAGCTTATACCAGCTCGAGGAGACTTTAAAATCGGTCTAGTACGAGTAGTATTCAGTTGATCCATTACAAACAAACAGGCAAAAAATGTAATCTTACCTCTTTAAAAGATATTATTATTAGTGTAGATAGCTTAATATTATTTAATGAGGCAGCTGACCTAACCTAATGGTATAGAATGTATGTATGCTGTTTGTAGATCCCACTGCCTGTAGACCACTTCTGTAATGGAGAGGGAGTCCGCATAATGTCTTTAAAGTTTAATACCATTTGGGATTCGGGATTGGGCAATGCGCGTTTTGGTTTACGGATCGACATCTATTATAAAATTTCTTAACAAAAAAAAATGTTTGAATTTATGGGGTAAACCACTGCAATACCGGCCACTACTTCGCGCCGAAGCTTTGTGCCTATTACGCCGATCATAACAGTTGTTGGATCGAGGCACGAACTCGCTCGCGATCAAATCCGATTAAAATAGTAATATCTCGGCTGCGGATCGTCACGAATCAGACAGCATAGTCAGACCACGTCTGATATTAGCAGTAGTGATGTGCAGTGATATCGAGATAGTATCGTTGACTTGATCAGTCATTCCTTTGATAGTACTATCGATTGTATTTACTTTTGATAAATATTCATAGTTCGACCAGAAACATGGTCGGAAATAAGAATATAAAAATCTATCATTTGCTAAAAACAGCACTGAAAATAGTTACTCAAACATTTGTCCCTGCACTATGTTCAAGGCAAGAAAACCTAAATTTTATCCATACAATGTTATTTTTGGAAAAAAGTATGAGAGAATCTCAGGTCATTATTGTATTTTATGTTTTACCAGGCCTGTGTCACTCCACAGGTTAGGTACGCTCGGGTGCCGCGCCCCATCGAGGGGTGTATGACAGTAGGTTGCCGATCGGCTCGAACACTCCCCGCCAAGCGCGGTATTTAATGTTTTGTTTATTTGTTGCAACTATAACTTGTAACTACTAAAGAATAATAATGACT
The DNA here is from genome assembly GCA_947369235.1 of Udea olivalis. Classification (NCBI taxonomy): domain Eukaryota; kingdom Metazoa; phylum Arthropoda; class Insecta; order Lepidoptera; family Crambidae; genus Udea; species Udea olivalis. The sequence goes on from OX376366.1 coordinate 9,221,883, forward strand.
ACTATAGTCCATTTTAAGTTGATAATTCATTGCCAAACCTCTATTTCTAAAATGTATCGATAAAGCAACCATCGATAGTTCTGCATCACTCATTAGCAGGCTGTCGAACAGAAATGAACGAAATAACATTAGTATGGGATATGGCTGCGTTTGGCAAGCAATTTGATTTCAAGTTAAGTAAGGTTGCAGATTCTGATAGCAGTTGTAGCGGTAGTTTCTGATGATTCGAGTGAAAGATATTTCATACAAAGTACAGAAACATAACATCCAGTTATCATAAACTTCCAAATAATACTGAATAAAACAGATAGCGGAAATTAGATCAGGTGGACTGGTATGGCATGTATTCCTAATGCAGGAAATCGGCATTAAACATTTGATAATACATTAAAATCTAATACATAAGCAGCGGTTGACGCAATATCTTAACAACAATAACGTTCTGACTACTTCTAAAGTCGTTTGAGTCTTGTTTTAAAAGAATACAAAAGAAAAAAGTATGTACAGAGAACAGGACAGACCTATCTTGCAATATGTTGCATTTTACCTGAAGTCGTCCATCCTCATCCTTACCGTTTTAACTGTAACTGATTTATGCGGAAATTGAAATAATACATAAAGGCTGATAAAACGCAAACTTTTGAAACTACAGGAAATTATGCAGTTTTTAAATACTTTCAAATCAAACAAAACGATTGCGTTATATCAGTCGATACGATTTCAGTACGAGTAATCGTACTGGTGAGAAATAAAAAATACCCATCCTTTTCTGTGGAAATTACAACTAGACACGATCAGAATTAGATTTTAACTTTCTATTTATAGGTATAGTGAGTTACTGTGTTATAGAGACTTGCCTATAACGCCAAGTTCCTTCAACACAGTAACTCCATAAAACATTTTCTTAATACAGCCTATTATTGGACATTTGTAACAACTGGCACAGTGCCGAACATAGGCGGCCTCACCTCAGCTTCCTAAATCGTCCGGTTAAACTGAATAATTTGCTCAGACCGAGTACCGGTGATAACCGGAACCTCCTGGGAGGAAGTCGGTATCGATAGTTTCGATTGTTCTTAATCGACAACGGAAACTAGTGTAGGGTCAATCTTCGGGGTGTCTCCTGAGGCTATGGGTATTGTTATGGGCCAAGGAAGTAAGTTGAAGCGGCAGTGGGCAGCGCAGAACGTTAAGAACTGTCGACCGTTGGGGCAGTTAAGTTTTGGAATGCTGACCGCTGAGAATCTAGTAAAGGTGGAAGGTGGGTCATCTGGAAGTCGATTGTCTATTGGGATCATTTATAAGCAGCAGTAAAGTAAAGCTAATGGCCTGTAGTTAAGTTCTATCTATTTAGCTACTAACAATGAGTATAAATATTTGCACGACTGGAATTTAAATGTGTCTTATAAGGCTATTGTGACCTAGGGTATTTTGGCTCAGCAGCCCGTCTAGCCTCGTGTCTAAGCTTAGCCAAAACCCCTACACAGTGTTTTAACAACCGGATGGATAATCATTAGTTAAAACCCCAAGCGATTTTAAGTGGTTTGTTTCCGATGATAGGAACAGCCAGCTCGCATATCTCATACCTTGGAATATAGACACGAGCTATTTCGTGAACTATCATATCGATTTCAGTAACTGGCTTTTTGTGAGAATCGAACCTGCGACTTTTAGTCACGACTGACCCAGCAACTTCTGTCACAAAAGATTGTTATCTTTGAAAATAACCTCCAGATTATACGAAGTTGCATGAAGAATCCCAAATTCAAAACAAAAACTAGAAAGATAAAGATACCAGATTATGTCAACCCATCTTCTAAATTTATCAATCATAAATTGGAGTCACACAATTATATACAATATCATCACATCGATAATATCGCCGGCTCTATTAGAAAAAACTTACCCACATTATGTTTCATAACAGAAATTCATTTAAACCGTTTGTCGGTCCAAAGTTCCCTAATAAATGATTGAAATGCACCTATCAATGGGTTTTATATGGCGTCCCAAAATCTCGAGTTATCAAAAATAAAACAAAACCGAAGACAAAGGATGATGGGAATTCTCTGTGGAGTCGGTTTGGGGAAAAAACGAAGGGATATTATATTTATATGGGCTGAACCCCGGAGGGAGCGTTGCGATAGCGATTGTCGCACGGGCAGATATTATATTACGAGTATGAACTATCTGTCCGTATGTGGCTTCGCCTGCGTAGACTATTTCTACCGTCAAAATATAGCCTAAAAAATATAGCTTATATTACTCGCTGATAATGTAGATATGTATTTTTAAAATCGGTCCAGTAGTTTAGTAGCGTATTCAAAGCAAACTGACGGTAATTTTTTTCCTGTTTTTAATATTAGTATAAATAGATAAGTATAGGGAAGAGTAAGAATAATAAAAAAGTGGGAGTGCAGGCCTGTTCAGACCTGAGCGGTATTCGCTGCCGCTGTGGGTAGCGGTACATTTTGCCGCGAAACTTGATACTGAAAACCTGAGCGAAACCAGCGCGGTATTGTACCGCTACCCACAGCGGCAGCGAATACCGCTCAGGTTTAAACAGGCCTTGAGACGAAACGCATTGAAAAGAAAAAATACTCAAATGGTATATTTAAATTCGTCATAAATTCAAAAACGATCACCTGAACGGTGTAGCCCCATTGCATTCCCATTGCTATTATAAAATGTGTTTAGGTAGATATATTTTAGGAATTGTCTATTATTAAATTAATGAATCCATGTACACTAGATTTTAGTTATGTTCTGCTCATTTTAATTTTTTAGGTAAAAAGTAATAGTTATTGTATCATTTTAGTATATAAAAGGCCGGAAAACTATTCCGTTTACCGCCTCATATAGGCACCCGCATAAATGATTTCAAATACATCAGACAAGCTCCAAAATCTTAATCTGGTTTAGCGTAAAATACACCTTATTTAATCAGCGGAAGGACTAATACTACTCCTTTTGGTTTAACTAATATTGTTGGTAAGCTGTTCATATTTTTCTGCAACACGGAAGAAGCGTGGGTGACGCGATTAAACTAAAAACATTGACGCGGACTAAGCGTATTAAAGCGATAAACTCACAAATCGCCTAGCTTTCAATGTAAATATGCATTTTTTGAGCTGTCTTTTATTCGCGTTGTTAAGGGGAAAGATGGTTTGATACAAGCTCATAAACTATGGAGGAATTAATTAATAAAAATAACGGCGATCGCTTTATGGTATGAATTTTTAATATCAAGAGGTTTTTACTTTGAAGATCTTATAGTTTGGTTTTGGACATAATTCCTTTTTAAGAAATTGAGAGTTTTTGGCTGAGTGGATGGATTTGATGAAATTTACGATCCGAGTGGACTATTTCTTCCGCTAAAATATAGCCTTTGTTAATCGCTGATAATACAGCTTCATTGGTGAAGAAATATTTAAATCGGTCTAGTAGTTTTTGAGTACATTAGTCACAAACATACCGACCGTTCTCCTTATAATATTAGTATAGATTGAAAGTGATGGCTACCATTAGAGGATTATAGGATGGATTGCACCAACAGAACAGGTGCTAGGTGCTTAGCTAGGCTTAACGGAAGCAACCCGGCACAGTCGCCGCGATATCTCTAATGCCGAAACATCACTCGGACCGCACTCGCACATAATTAGCGATGGCTCAGGCTTAAGGCTGGTATGTCACCTTGCGACAAACCTATTAAATATTTTTGACTTTCACTTTGGCAAAGTTAATGTCAAAAATATTTTAACTTTGCCAAAGTTAAAGTCGCAAATAAACAGGACCTGCAACCATGTTAAAAACAGCAATTTGTATGTCATTTTTAGTTCCATTACTATCCAATAGAGGCGCTTTACCGAAGTATTATACGAAAACGCCAACTCTGACGCTCGCGATTGTCATTGATGTAAACTAATGGTAAAGAAAGGTACATTACTTTTAAATCGTCCATTACTTAACCTAAAGATTGACATAAATAATTATGATAATACGATTTATGTGCTAAATGTGATACATACACAATGTGACTCTACCCCCTCGGTCGCACTGCTGTTTCCACTGAGAGGTCCAGGATGTTTTCTTTTTAAAAGTAGACCTTGTCCAAGGTACGTTAGTGTAGGTTATAATGTATACAAACTATAGTGTATTGTGGTAATTTACATGTTTTTCATTATATTTACTTCACCCACCATTTTTTTGCATTGTATTTCTGCAAATATGATTTAGTTTTTCATTTATTTTGATTTTCATTTTCATTATTTGGAATTAAAAATTCACAATTTCACTTCACATTACGACTAGACTTAAAATAGACAAATTATCCATGTATCTTGTTAATACATTAAAGTATTATGTTATCTCATTGTCGTCCCAAAAAATAACTACTATAAAGTAAGAGACTAACGCACGTCAGTCACCGGCCTTATACACCCGCGCCGCAGGGCGGGGTTAGTAATTGGGGGCAAAGAACTGAAAGACACTAACTACAGTTTTCTAGTTTCCAGACAACAAAAAAATGGTAATTAACCTAATAAAACTATTCCATACCTATAAACTCTGTGTTATGATTATATTGTGTTTATAATACAAATGAATTTATTTATAAATCAGTGGCGCTGGGGATACCTGAAAAAAACAACTTCAATTTTATATGAAATAAGAAATTTCAAAACCTTACAATTTATAGACCATTGTTCAATATAAAGAGCTGTAAATAGGACTCAATATTTGATCACTTATTCAAAGTTTACTGGTCTGATTGTAGATTTAGCTACTTATTTGTTAAACTTAGTTCGGGTGACTTAGTGATTTATTAATATAAGAAAACATTTAACCCTAAAAATTACGGAAACCAATCGACAAATAAAGTAAAGTGAAGTAATAAGCCTACATTCTGTCCCTTGCTGGGCGAACGCGGATCATTGGAATAAGTCCAGCGTTACAATAGGTATTGTAGCACTGACTTGACTTGGCCTTATTTAAACTGCTTTGTCTTAATCAGACCCGGATATGTTCCAAAAAATTCAAAAACACACTACGGATTTAACCACACGCCAAATAGAGTAAAGAAAATTTAGAACTCAAAATCGTTAAAAGTGGACTTGAAGGGTTTTGGTTCTTGGGCCTCTCACTGTACCTGGATTAATAATTTTCATCGAGTACTGCCTGATTTGGGCCACGATTGATTCCTGTTGCCAGTAAGAGTATGATAAGCCCATTGTTGGCCTGAGGCCGTCCGTCAGAGGCCGGCGAAGCCTTTGATCTTGGCAAGCTACCGCGTCACAATAAATGTAAATTAGGTTGGGGACGAATTTTGTATTTTAATTGGGTACTTGAGTATTTGTTTGTTATAATTGTAGATTGTTAACTTACAAATGAATAAAGTACTTGTACTGTACTTTATTCATTTTAGTTAGTATCTATCTATTTAAGTACACATTCAAGGCATTCAAATGAAAATATGATTATGCGGAACATCAACAAAGACAGAAATTAGAATAAATCAACCTACTTACAATCTTTAGATAGAAAACAGAGCAATGTAAAAATACAAAAAATCTTATATTCAAATCAAATACAAAGAACTTCTAAACAGAACCGGAACCACAATTTCGAAATCAATTATTACAATAAATTTAACAGCAAAAGTATTGAATGAGCCTTTTCCTTCACCAATCTCCAACAAATAAATCGATGACAAAAACAGGCATCAACAATAACAAAAGCAGACAAAACAATTGCCGAATTAACACATTTCACAAATCAACACCATCCCTAATCAGTAATCACAAACAAAACTCACCCTTAACTTGACTTCTCCAAGAAGCAATTTCGAACAATTCATTCACAGAATTCGCGTACTTACCATTATTTTGAAAACAGTGGGACCGCAACACAAAACGTACTTACACAATAAATTCTTAGAAGGTACAGTCACATCCGTAAATTAGTTGACGAAATCTTTTGTCAGCAAATTAGGAGTGATCACTTCTAAATGTAAGGCTATTCCTGCTAACTGTCTAACCGGTGTTATTTACAACCAAGACAAACTTCCTTTGTTCCTATCATTAATGTCAGTTCGACGTTTTGAAGAACGCAACGGTGACATATTGTTTTATTAACAACTGATTTATTGGCTTTAAAAAATCATTTAGTATAGAGTTTAGTGAAATTTAAGATGGTAGTAAATCTCGAACTATCTTAATTATATTCCATACATAGTATTATAAAACAGTTACTGATGTAAAACTGCGCATTTCAAATTTTCATTTAAAATCAATTGCAAAGAATAATAATAAATGAATATAGATTTTATGATTTGTGGCCATCTGTTTGTATGTTCCAATCACGTGAAAACTACACGATGGATTGTAGTAAAATATTCAACACCTTTATTATAAAATCTGAATAAAAATATTCCCTGAGATTTTTTTTCAAATTTAAGTCCACTCGGGCGTAGTCACAGGCAAAAGATAGTAATGAAATTAAAATTATTATTAATGAGTTAGGCCTATAAACATAATGTGTTAGGTCGTAAATAATATTAATGGTTATTTTATTGATTTTGACGCAGTCATATTTTGGTATCTATTTTATATTTATCTACCAGTTATGATAATGAGGATGTTATGTTTAATGTCGGCAGTTAGTGTGAACTTTTAGCCTCTGATATGTTTGTAGTGTAATAATATTTTAAGCTAAGAACAATTATTTTTAAATATTTTTGAACACTGAGTATTTCTTGAAATTACATGGTGGCTAGTTCTTTGGCGCAATGGCTACCTTGCTGAATTTACAAAAGTTTCCCTAGGCCTTAAAGCCACTGAAAATCAGCCCTTAAAGCCCAGGCTGAATGCTGAGGAAGGTCCTTTTATTTTGTGGGCATCGGGACGTCGCTGTCTGATGGTATTGTTTGTCTTGTTGTTATCTTGTTTTGTTGTTGTATGCCTACTACCTATGTGTTTTTGTTAAATGTCCTTGAATTTGATAAATATCTTTCTATTGTATTCTATTCTATTCCTTACCTCTGGTCACAATTTTGTTATTTGTAAATGCGTGATGTCATATGACAGGCATATATTGCGAGGGCTACCTCTTTCGATATAGATGTCAGTTAGTCAGTACTTACAGTTACATCAGTACATATTCTTATCTATGGAATGTTCTACGCGGCTGTTGACAATCAACTTTGACAATCAGAAGGTCCTGGAGGACCCGGCAGCTGGTAGGTAACTATCGCGCACAAGTATATTGAGTGACAGAGGCCTGCTTTGGTGTTGCAAGTGTTCTAAGGTTGTGATAACCGCCTACCAGCAACCGTCAGCATATTTGTTTGTTAGCGGCAGGACCGTCTTAACCTATTTGGGGGCCCATTGCACAATAGAATGATGCAATGGGCCCTTCTATTCGTTTACCTTGTTTTTATGTTCTAGAATAAAATAAAAAAATGTTTCAGGATCCCTCAGGATCAGGGGGCTCTGGGCACGTGCCCAAAGGTAAAGAGTTGCCTGGTTACCAGCGTTGTATAAAACTCACGCCGATAAAAGTATACAACTATTCAAAAATACACTCTGTTTTTATTGGCAAATAACAAAAAAAAATCACGCATTTGCTTTGCAATTTCTTTTCACTATCTTCAATTTGATGCCAAATTCTGCAAAATCAAATGAAGTATAGAAATGTTTGACAAGATCGTAAAACTTTTTGAATAGCTGAGAAATATTTTTCAATGGCGAATTCTGGTGCTAAAAGTGTAAAGAATAAAAATTTCTCCCTTTTTCGTTGCTGAGAGCACCTTCACCAGAGAGTATAGTGAAGTAAAAATCAGTAACTTGAGTTTGGTTTGAAGGTGAAATTATTGGAGTTAACAATAATGATGGGTTCGATAAGAGTGTACTTAATAGAAACACATACCTAGTTGTTTCATTTTATTTCAAATGTTATGATTAGGTTAGCAAAGTTGGTTAGTAAGCTGGTGGTAAGTGACGATGCGATTTATGATAGAACATGTCAGTCTAGTAAATGCCTATTCACTCTTGTTTATCTCTCCTAGTCTTGTTGTTGAGGTACTGGCCAGTGTTCTTTCAGATGACGAGATTTATTTTTATTATTCTTATAAGCCTTACTGAAAGTTTTCTGTCCTGTGGACCAACTCTCTTTGCGAATATTATTTAGATTCCTTACATTTGGCGCGCGAGTGAACCGGAAAGGGATATAGAGCCGTGGGGACGCAACGTGGAGGTATTTCTGCGATCGACTGTACCTTAGCGAATTAGTGAGGATATGGCAGTTTGGAGCATACCTCTATTACATACCTCTAAATAATAGTTTGTTTTTGCGACCAAAATACGATAAAGGCAAAAGCTACCACCTAACACGTTGGGATAGTTCGTTTCGGGAAAAGTTGGCGTCTTCTGTTCATCTTGCTACTGACGAAACCGTTTGGGATATAGTCGTTAACGTATATTTATTTATTTTTCATGAAAACTTAATGAGTGTTAACACTATTTTAACTATTTAATTGTTTTGCATTCAACAGTTGAGCAAGTGACAGAACTTTACATTACATCTAAAATATTGTTAGTCCTCTTAACAAATGCGAAACGGTTTAGAAAAGAAATTTTAGTTATATTTTACTTTAAATAAAAAAATACCATGAATAAATTAATAATCTGATTAAGTATGATGCCGTTCATAGTCAAGCAATTACGGACCATTTGAAGTTCTCAATTCAGGTCAACCTATTAACACTCAACCACGATATTAATACCTAGACTTTTTCCTATCGCTTTAAAAACATATCTGCATATTCTCTGATCTGTGTCGCTCGCATAATATGCACTAGATTGCAGTCTAGATTCCAGATATCGAATAGCAGCGTTATCGAGCAACGCAAGAGTTGCGATATGGCCGGAAGTAACACCAACATCTTATAGACCTGACGATCTAGCACGTGTGCAATAAAAATTAAAACAAAAATCTTATTGGGTTCAAATCCTAGATTGGTTAGTGTCTTTTCGGATTTTTTCGAAACATAGCCCGACTTTCAATAACCCGTATTTGACAAGTGGTTATTTAGCCAATACCGATCAATTGTGGACGAAGACTCGACTTAAATATAGGCTAATACTTGTAATTACTTCAATTTCATAACCAATTCTTTTTGCGGTTGTATTTCGTATTCCATTGTAGCGATGAATTGGATGTCATGCGGTGGCCTATACCCAGTAGAACAGTATAGGCTTATACTTACTTACTCTGATTTTTTTTTATTGTTACGAGTACATGATAAGGCCGTTGCCTCATACGCTACTTTACCGGCATTTCTTCACCAGTTTAAAGTCCAGATTCTAGACTCTCAATCCACGTCACTTGCACCGAGCTTAGCTTCAAGAACTTAGTTAATTTCACTGCCATGATAAATGAGACATTCGTTGGTATAATTCAGACATTCAAAATAAAAGAAATTATTCTAAATAGATCGACCGTTAGACTTTTTTTTAAATCAAAATAGGTCAAGCTTTGTGCAAAGTTGGCAGTACCGTGTCGCCTCTTTGAACCTATTTATATCAATTCTTATCTTACAAAAAGCCAGCCCCTAAATAAATGTTTGTCAACAACACCCCACTTACAATTCGTACATCAGGCTTACACAAACCGTCAAATCAATAAATAATGAACCTTTAAAACTAACACATAAAGATCAAAATCGATTCGTTAGCTTGATGTACTGCTCTCTGTAAATTTTCACGGCTCCTTCACCTAACTCAACATTTTAAGGATCCACAAAATATCTTGTTTCTCACAAAAAATCTTAACAGACACCCATCTAATCTGAGGATTAAAGTTTGTAAGAGTTTTAGAAAATCACCTGTGTGTAAAATCCATAGAATTTTAATCTTTATTTAAACGGAATGAAGTATATTTTTGTTTTAATAACTTACAATTTTTGCCACACTTTTGTAGGAAAAAATGCGGAAACGTTTTTGCTTTTTTTCGTAAGTTAAGATTTTGCTGTCGGCGCTTAGGTGGGTTTTGAAATTAGATGAAGACACACAGCTTTCCAATAATAATAACAAGTTTTATTATAATATTACACGAAATCTGGAGAGCTTTCTGTGCTCATCTTATCGCTGTCAAGGGATTCTGTGGTCTATCAATATACAAAACTCTTCTGTACCTTAACCACAGATTCCTAATAGTTACTACGTAACAGATAAATCACTTCAAAAAAAATTGACCATTTTGTCAACTGCGTGCAGTCATGTGACAGGCATATATTGCGAGGGCTACCTCTTTCGATGTAGATGTCAGTAGACAGTACTTACTTACTCGTAACGTCATCGCGTTTGCTCTCGTATACTGCGTGCTTAATTAAAGCAATTTCTATGCCATTTTTTAGTCCCATTATAATTCACTTGAGATGCTCGCTGTACTGATATCCCATACAACCGTCATAGGCTAAGCCGGGCTGTCAGTCCCTGCAACTTGAGACTTGTTTCCTATACTAATGTTATAAAGAGGAAAGATTTGTTTATTTGTATGTTGGTATTGAATAGGCTCCGAAACTACTGGACCGATTTTTAAAATTCTTTCACCAATATAAAGCTACATTATCAGGGTGTGACATAGGCTATATTTTTTTTTAAATGAAAGCTACACTTTGACGGGAAAGACAGTTTACGCGGGCAAAGCCGCTGACGGACCGCTGGTCATACATAACGCCTTATTACGATTTGTCCTCTGTCCTCTAATACGCCAGCACGCTATACGCCAGTATTTCAAATGAGTGTGTTAAACGTGCTATTTTCTAAAACCAGTCGTATCCATCGTTTGTGGAAATGTCTCTCCACCCCGAATAAAAATAAAAAAGACAAATTTATGAAGTCTGCAGCATTTTGAAAAGTCCAAAGCATCGTAAAGGCGTTATTAAGTCTGCAAGCGCTAAATAATATTGCACTCAGATGTTCCTAACTCGCACACTGTTTATTTTCTTTGAAACTGCATACAGCGTTTGGTCTTTATTAAAAACTTGGAGATATAGTTAGGATTAAAGTTGCAGCTTAATATTTCCAGTTGTGGGAGATTGAAAAATGTTTTTTTCTTTTTGAATCTCTGAGGTCAACTTGAGGTCGAGAGTTTAAGTGGCTCATTTAAGCCTCTGGCGTGGCCTATTATTGAGGCTTAAGGCTTGATAGTAGCTCAATAATGATGATATCTAAGAATTAACGCAATTTGTCACATTTTTTAATCAGAGCTTAAAAAAGGTACAATTCGAATTACAATTTATTGCAAAACTCAATTTACACTTGGTAGCTTAGCAATCGTGTTTTTTTAATATTTTCTGTTCGGGTGTAAGTACGACTCAGTTTTTTACCTTCACATTGATCTAGTACAGCTAGCGTGTAAAACATCCAGCAAAAGTTGACCTCCCATTGCTATCACCTCGCATACTATGCACGGACCGTACTAAACCAACACTTTATTTGGGGTTGACTGTATAAGGAAAACGAAAATATTTTCAGGCCAGGCAACAAATCCCATCGCCGGCAAACTACGTGCTCAAAATAATACACCGTGGAGGTACGGGGTTCGATGCTCACCTCGAATTAATTAAGGGAGCCAGTCGGCTTTGTAGTAATAACGCAATTCCGGGGGACACTGCAAGTATCGTTTAGTTTAGGTTTCTTAGGTAGGGCTGCCACCAAGAATTAGGAACATAGTAAAGAATTATAATAAAAAGTATTATAAAAAACATAACATAAAATGATCAGGAAGAAATGCTTCCACTTCGCAGAGTGCTCCTGACTGAGCTATGCCCAAAGTGGGTAGTGGTGATCATACCGCCGGTATTTGGGTGCCATCTGTTTTCTGTGTGTCACGAATTTCTTTTCGAACAGGAAACAATGTGTTGTCGCCTAAATTCTGGGAGCAGAAGGTTTTTGTTAGCTTTAGTTCACGAATACTAATAACTAATAACTTATTTAAGAATAAAATAAACTGCAAATTTATGTAATGTAATAAATATGAACAATCAAATTTAAGGGGAGGACACCTCGAATATTATTTGATTTCTAGAACGATAATATAATAATAATCTTAAATGTAACATTAAGTTTTGAATTTGCTACCGGAACTTTCTTAAAACTCTTACTACCATGATAAATGAATCTAAATTAACAAACAACGCCCTCTACCCAAACAGTCAAATCATAAATATTCATAAACCACTAAAACGTAAATAAGACACGTGTGACAGCCCTACTCTAACCGAGTTTGCCCGAGGGTTATGTCGTTAGCTCGTAGTGGCTAATAGGAATTATAACTAGAAATTAAATTATACCAAGAGCTTGGCTGTACTGACTGCATTTGATGGAGCCACATCTTAATTGTGAAAGGTGAGGTTGTGGCGGAGAATTGAAAAGGGGTTTACGGAAAACAAGCTATTGCCCGCTACTCCTCCCCTGTTTAATTTTTTTTTTAAAACGTTATCGTTTGTTTCACCTTCAGATATATGAACTTTCAGATTTAGCATCAGCAGTTTTAACTCGTTTATACGAGGACCAAATTATTTTAACTCTCAATAATTAACCCTTACGGGGTGAACGTTGATTCATTTTTTTCAATTAACTGTAAATATATGCTTTTGCAGAACAATTTTATTGCAAATGGCACTTCTTTCTAAAGTCCAATCTATTGCCAAAATTCATCTTTTCAATGCAATTGATTCAATTGATTTCAATGCGGTTTCTTAAGATAAATCCAACAACACGTTACGTTATATATTTTCATTCATTATTTTAATTTGTTTTGATAAATAGTTAATTATTCCTTTGATTATTTTAGCATTTTACAGTGCTTGTTTTTCATATCTATAAAAACTGAAAAAAAAACGATTTCGGACCTTGACCGGGACGGCATTAAGCCACTAAGCTACTGAAACCTCAGAGAGACGAACGAATCTTTCCAGTATATGCTTACGTTGCAAGCCAACGTTATTCCATCAATGTTTCAAGGCAAGTGTTGGGATGTTTTTAGGTACTTGCCTTGAAACATAGTTAACTTGATGTTAGTCGAGTAATGGAAAACCAACCATAACGTAAAAAAAAGCATTTAATTAAAGGGTTAAAAATTCACAAACCGTTTCGATTCAACCGCTGTGTTCAAAACAAGGTTTCCGACACACGCCCACAATTTAACCCTACCATGCTGCATTTCGCAAGCCTAATGCCGCAGCAGACGGGCGCCGAAGACCTGTAAGTGCGTAACCCTATCCCGAAGCCGGCGACAGGTGATGCGTGCGTGCGGGTCTCGGTGACCCGTAGGGTTGGGATATGTTGTCCCGAATGTGATGTCCCGGTATTTTGTGCAATTTTTTAGGGAAGGAGAAAGTTAAGTTATTTGCAAAAGTTCCCTAATAATTTTGCATTGTTTCATCTGACATTCACATGCTCTGCGCTTGACAAAATAGACGCTTATAATCACCACCACTGTATTTTATGTGAATAAATATTATTTGATTTGATTTAATAAAGTGTAATGGAAATTTAGAATGTTTAATGTATGTGTTTAAGTAAATTCGTTTTGTGTGTCACTGTATGTTGAATTTGATTAAAATGAAATGACATATTTTGTAATTTATTTACCAATTAATATGATTATAATAACACACAAGATAATATGTATTGTATTTTATAAGAACTTATGAATTTTAAATGTAACATTTGCATGCCTGTTTTGGTGAATTGTGCGGACTTTGCTATTTTTAGCAACTATTGTACCACTTTTCGAGCGAATAAATGAATCTGAATCTGAATCTGCATAAACCACAAAATAAAGAGTTTACAGAAGGACCGCTCGCGCTTTTTTCCTAAACTTACCTGACCGCCTAGGGTTACTACTATATTCGCTCTGAATTTTTAAAATAAAGTATGTAGGTTATGCCCACTTGACAGAACCGGCTAAAAACATGTGAAATTGCACCAAGTTCGACAAAAACAAAAACACTCGCGACAGACCAACTCGCCGCGTGACCGATAAACGCACTTGTCTGTGTGCGTGATCAAAATGGCGGTTTGTTCTTAGTGGATTATCAGTCTGGGCCGCCGCGCCGCATGCGTAATTTGTGCCTAAACACTGTACTGGCAGCTGCTATAAACCTATACTTATTCTATAATGAATGTTATTTTTTTCGATACTGCTTTATAAAATAATGTCGATTGGTAGACTCAATGCCTAGAGACATTATCTACCAGTCAACTGTGAGGTTAAATAGTGAACATAAGACCCTTGGACTCTGCTAAATACAAAAAAATGTGCGAGAAAAGTTTCATCTTATAGAACACTCAAGTAATGATTTAATGAGTTTCGACGACACGATTGGCGTAGTGCGCTGTAGCACGGTTTCTCGCCTTGAATTCCGTTGTGTCCCGGGTTCGATCCCCGGTCAAGTCAATTCAGGAAACGATCTTTTCTAAATTGGCTTGGGTCTGGGTGTGCTGGGAGACGCCCCTGGCTTTATTCCTTGTCTGGTACCTCGTAACACAGGGATATTTATCCCTACTTCGAGACCATGACAAGAGGTGTGTTGTCTGACCCATATTTATTATTTATTTTATTTATTTAATGAGTACTCGTAAAACAATCTAGCAACGTATGCCAAATGCGGGATAATCGTATAAATCCAAACTAGGTTCCGTAAAATCCTAATACACACTATGTCCCATACATTTATCATTTGTGTCACATGATATTTGGTATAAATTGTCGCAGATATTGTTTTAACTTGAGTATTCGCAAGTTTAGACCCGACCCGGTGGGGCATTCAATTATTTTTGTAAAAAAGATAAAAACGTATTACAATAAATAAGAATTGTTAATGGCAAACCACCTCCATGTCCCTAAGCCGTGCTGTCCCACCGAACAACCCTTCCCCGCATATGTCGATACCGACCCCTTTTTCTTAAAGGATAAAAAACTAATGCCATTATCTGACTGACAACCGTTTAGTCTACTGTGAAAATTGCCTAGATCTATTTAAGCCACAGAGAAGCCATTTTGGTAATCCGATTTGTCATAGAGACAAATAACTTCAGTGGGGTCGAGGTTAAAGCGACGATAAAATAATATAATATAGATGCAAAGCTTTACGAGAAAAACTTTCTATCTTAACTTTTTTCTATCATAAGTTGAGAAAAACCTTTACAAAAAAGACTCAATGAAATACGAACTGGAGTACACAGCGTAGGCAGGCCACAGGGTGCAGGTTGCAGGAAGCCGTTCCCCGCGGTTAGAGGAAGAGAATACTACTGAGGTATCCCTGCCTGTTGTAAGAGGCGACTAAAAGGTGGTACCATTGGTGAAAAGTGGCTTCTAAATGTTCCGTTCACCATAACGGCTATAGTCACTTGCCTCCGACTACCCCGTTTGGGATATAGTCGTGCTCTTGATGGTATGTGTGTGTGTGTATCTAAGAAATTAATAAATTAATAATATGTTAATGTGTTGAGTGTCTATTTAGTGACTGTCCCGTTTAGAGCAATTAGGAGAAGTCCTGCTTAGCACTGAAATGCTTAGATTTGATACTCACCCAGGACGAACATATCTCTGTGAAAAACATTCAAGTACGTGAGATGATCGTAGTCCGAATTGTCACAGATATTAATTTACTGTAAATATGTTGATGCGACCCTATAAGGAAACTACATTAGCTTCGCAACGCTTTTATTTATTCTTATCTTAGGGTTGATTTGTTATCATCCCATTATTCGGTTATAGCCCCTATGTTATTTGCCTATGACTCTATTTAGAAATAAATAATATTAGTGCATTTATATGTTGCGGCAAATGGTGATGATGATGAACCAAGAATATGGATAGCAACCGGCAGCTGGCAGGCGGGAAGAGACAGATATTGAGGGAGGCCTAAATCCGGCAGTGGAGAGAATAAAGGCTGTTGATTATGAGGACTCATTAAATCAAACGACGTCATGATACAGCATTCGGGTAACATTTTGAACTATACCAAACACAATCTTTAACGAACAGACGAACGTCAATGAAAGCACACACTACAACGGAAACACACGCGTCGAAAAACACCAATTTTATTGTTGTTCAAAGGTGCGGTCTCACTTGGAGCATTCGCCTGTAATGTAACGTTTCAGATTCGATTTTGAGCATTACATCCTGCCTCCCTGACATGACGAACCACTGACGAACATTCGCCTGTAAAGCTAGGTACTGACTGATCAATGTTACACGGCGTAATGTAACATGTTATATGTTACACAGCAAGCGTTCATCGAGTCAGTACGGGTTATTCGCTTGTAGTATGGGGATACTGACTTGACGAACACTCGCTGTGTAACATGTTACATTACGCCGCGTAACGTTGGTCAGCACCCAGCTTTACGTACATTTCAGATTCAATTTTGAGCATCACTTCATCAGAACATTATTCGGTGCTCTTTCTTCACCAGCGTAATGCTCGAATCTGTAACATAACAGTAAGCGCACTGTAATGCTCGGATTCCCTTACTCACTGATTTAATGCCCGACACTGTAACGTTACATTACAGGAGAATGTTCCAAGTGAGGAAGAACCTTAAAACCTATCCCAAACCTGTAACAGATTAAAAGTAGACGATTCTCAACAATCCAAGTCAAGGAAGTTAAAGAAGGAATATCTAAAAGTACTTTTTTAAATTACCTAAATCCAATTTCAAATTAATGTGACAAAATGTCTGATTTGTAAGTGGAATATTCCCGATTTCGGACGAGTCATGCGACCACAATTATTGGACTCTTTTTTAAGGTTCTTTTTGGGTTCCGTTGGAATAGACTAAAACGGGAGGCGAAAAAATTTCAATTAGTCAAATGCTATTGCATTTGAACTAATTTATAAAATCCGGTCATCCGATCGTCATTTTGAAAAACAGTAACAGAGAAAGAAGAGGAGCAGTCACTCAATTATATGTCACTAGCTTTCAACCCGCGGCTTCGCCCGCGTGAACTTTGTTTCTGTAACAATGTATACATAAAATCTATAAAAATCGTAGCCTATGTGTTATTCTGATGTATAAGCTGTATTACTGTGAAGTTTCATCTAAATTCGTTCAGTAGTTTTTGCGTGAAAGAGCAACAAACATACACTCGCACATAACTCCTCACAAACTTTCGCATTTATAATAAGAAGTAAGACAGTAAGATTATGATGGCATAATCATTAACATAGACAGACAGACAGAGTGTCATGCATAGCCTAGGGGTTAAGCATCCTCAACTCGGATCATGGATCGTGTGGTCCCGAGTTCAAACTGGCCAGAACCATCTTTGTATTCATTGTTAAAATGCCGACTAACTCTTCGGTGATGGAAAACATTGACAAAAAAACCTAATCAACCCGGATAACCGGCCAGTTGTTTCGAAGCCTATTCATTACAAACAAACAAACAAACAAACAAACAAACAAGCAATCAAATCTTTTCTCTTTATAATATTAGTATAGAAGAATAGACAAGATCGGCTTAAAACGAGAATTGACATTACAAAGTAAACATTATGAAAATATGATGAAAGTGGAGATAAAATAACATAGAAATAAATCAATCAAATATCTTAATCCAACAGAAGCTTTAATGAAAAAAATCTTTGTACTGAACCATTAGACTTAGTGATTTTACTTCTTTTTTGGAACCAATCTAAGTGCGTTCGTTTGTAAAAAGTCCAATAAACTGAAGTCGCCAGCGAAGAGCCGTCTGGCTTTTTGTACGTAAGGTTATATCAGGTAATAGGTAAAATACTTATTACATTAAAAAATGAGAAACAAAGAATATCTGATACTATACTATGCCAAGATCTGAAACATAACTCATTCTACGACTGACATATGCCGTTTTAAACATACAATATATCTTAATTACATTTTACACTTACATTTACATAAGTATTGTCCACAACTTCGTCCTTCAACAAAGATTTTTTCAACAAACAGGAATATTTGTTTTTTAATTTTTCACATCAGATACAGCATGGTGTTTTTAAATAAAACGTTTAATATAATTAATTTCAGAAAGTGTGGGTTCTATAACACTTCATGAATACAGATTCATAATACTATTAAAAACCTTTTAAAAGAGCAAACGAGCCGGAAGGTCACCTGATGGAAAGTGATCACCTCCGCCCATGAACAACTGCAACACCAGAGGTGTCACTGATGCGTTGCTTGCTTTTAAATGGTAATACGCTCTCTTCTTGAAGGCTCCGATGTCATATTCCTTTGGAAATACCGGCGCAGGAAGATCATTCCAAATCTTGGATGTACGCGGAGGAAATTGACGCGAAAAACGTACGGTTGTTGAGCGCCAGCCATCCAGGTGATGAGCATGGAATTTCGACTTATGACGTGTCGTGCGATGATGAAATTCAGCGGCAGGTATGAGACCATGCAATTCTTCTGAGCACTCCCCATTGTAAAGACGTTGTTGTTGTTTTTATTATCAAACAACACTTGTAACATAGTCACATTAGCACAGTCGAATGCGCACACGTCGATGCGTATTATGTCATATGGAGCAGTATTTGCATAACGCATATTATAATTTAAGCAGATGCAACACCTGACCTATAAATGTGGCGTTTACATCAATATGCTATTAGTATGTTCACATCAACTCATATTTCTTGTAGTCAGTCATTAATTAGGCGGATTTAAAGTTAAAAATTCCTCGTAAAAGGTCGGATATAGCATACTAGCTGCTTTGCCCGCTAAGCCTGTCTTTCCCGTCAAACTCCTACTTATCTTATTACTTACTCATTTTATAAATGCGAAAGTTTGTTTGTATGTATGTATGTATGCGTGTGTGTATGTTTGTTACCAACTACTGAACGGATTTAGATGAAACTTCACAGTACAGCTTATACATCGGAATAAAACATAGGTTACAATTAATTAAGGTTTTATGGATACATTTTACAGATATGAAGTCACGTGGGCGAAGCCGCGGGCGGAAAGCTAGTATAGCATAAATTAAAAAAAAAACCTTCGACACTTACTGTATTATGTAGCTTTTTATTGGTGAAAGAATTTTCAAAATCAGTCCAGTATTTTATGAGTTTACTTTTTACAAACAAACGAACGAAAAATTTAATCTTTTTTTATAATACTAGTATTAGTGTAGATGAACATCAAAAATACGCATACACGCATCTTCTTTTTACCAAAAAAATACATCCTGTTAGTAAACAGTATTCGTTTAAATGTTTTCACGAAAAGAGTATCATTGCTTTATTAGCCCCATTAATTTGAAAAAATACAAAAAAACCGAGAAAAAGATTTAATTATTTCTAGGTACGATTTCAGTCCTGCAAAGTCATTATGACAAAAGCATTAGTTCCTCTCGGAAACTCCACACAAAACCACATTCAGTATGTCCAAGCCGATCGTACAAAGAAAATCGAATACTCGACACATTTAGGGAGATACGCAAGAGGTCTTTAAATACAAACCACAGGTTCTACCCGCCCTGTTCAACCATGTGCGAAACCATTGACATAAATCTAGATAAATACCGCAAGGCGATCCGTTTTTTGAAATAAAAATATTTTTTCAAATCGAGCCAGGCCAGGAGCCTTACCATAAGCCCCAAGATAAGGCCGATATTCACTTTGCTTAGTAGTTAGTGCAGGTGATTAGTGCAAGTGATTAGTAACCTGCGTAGTAAAGCGATTAGAAGCGTGTTCTATTTTTTTGCGAGTGGAGGCCACTCCCGCGCACCTCCCATTCCCCTCACTCGCCGCGTGACTGCCCCTAAACACGTCTGGACAGCAAGTGTTAGTGTTTAGTCTTTAGCGTTTTTCAAAACTTGCATAAAATGGCAAAGTAGACGGAAGATTTACCATAAATATGTGAGCAGGAGTATGTAAAAATGAATGTCTTTTAAATTGTAAAGACCTTAGGTACTTACAAAATTAAAGGTGTCCGAGATTAACTAAACACAGCAACTAAACACTCCACTAAACAGAATGGGACACTACTTGCACTATTTAATCGCTCCTACTAGTCACCTACACTCGCACTAAACAAAGTGAATACCGCCCTTTAGAGCAATGTTGCATGTTACTCACACGTCCATGTCTGCACCCATAGCACGCGTCTATAGCACGCATCCACAGCACGCATACGCATCATGTCATGTGTCATAGCTATAACATAGCTTAGTAGAACCCGTTCCCACCATGCTATGCTATGTGGACCAATGACGGTGCTGGTGGATATCAAACGCATCCACAGCAACGTATTTTAGCACATCTCTGTTGGAAAAGCAGCCGAAATTTACTTCATTTTGACATCCAAAGCCATAACGGTTTCCTCGCTCAACTTAATAAAGCAGCCTCAAAAGAGGGCCCACACTCCTCATTGGCCAGCGAAGTACCAAGTACCCGCGTCGTCCATTAAAATGTACGTCAGTATGCGAACCATTGTCACAGCAGGACCATTGGCGAGCGCGTTGGACGCAAAAGACGGGACGGTCTTTGTGACGACGGGTTTGATTTCCTTTGAAATCCGGGGACAGGCCCAGACAGAGCTAGATTTCGAATTTAGGCTCTACCTGAAGTGAAGCGTGGATGTGTGCCTTACCTGAAACAAGAGAATTGAATGTAAAAGTTGTTATGCAAAGGTAACAATTTATGAATGTACTATTTAATTATCAGTTATTACTACAACTCCTGAATGATATTTAAAATCTGAAAGTTAATTTGGCTACTAGAATAAAATTTTACAAGAAACAATTACAAATAAAAGTAAAATTAACTAGTTCTTATAACAGATAAAATCTATAGTAAAAACAGATATGTGATTTACAAATAAATCATGCAAAAGACAAGCATTCGTACATATTAACAAAACCCTTTGAAACAATGATAAAAAACGATCACATTAAAAACGACATACTGACATAAAAATTATAACACAAAATGGTTGACACAAAACGACCTTACAAAGTCGTTAATATCATTTACAAACAGAAAAACTACAAAAACAAATATTTGAAGAAGAAAAAAACACAGTCAACCGACAAATGTAGGTAATAAAATGGGCACAAATTTTAATAGTATTGGTCTGATAGTCCCTTTTACCCCCTGGAGTTACGGCCTTTGTAGCTTCCATACGCGTCTCAGCACGGATGCACATTAATATACGTCGTATTGTATTAGGGAAACAGAATAAAAAAAAAACATTTTAACGTAAGAGAATCACGAATTTTTGATCACCTTACGGACGAAATAATCTCAATCATAATTAAGATATATACCTAACTATTTACTTTAGATTATTCAGATTTGCTGTTAGATTTTTGATTATTACTTGACGTGACTAACTTCAACTTAAAACTATCTAATCACACACTATCTAAATTATAATGAAGCTTGTAAACATTATCGTTTTACAACGATAATGGCAAACTAAAAAAAATGACATTTTTCATGTGTTTATTCGGTTTAAAACGTTTCACGTAAAATTTGAGCCATTTTGCAGGCACCAGTCGCGGACAGAAGTTAGTGTTTAAAAAATAAAAGAGCCCTTAAAACTTCAACTTGGAACCACAATCCCTTTCAAACAAAAGTGGAAGTTAAGCCATTCCTGGACTAAGAGGTATTTGGCTGGGAATCCTTTTGTTACAAGTTTCCCCGTTTTAGAAATAATTTCAAATTAAATTTACATTTCACAGACATTTTTACGGCAATTATCAAAGCCAGTTTGCGTTTCTTTGGGGAGGCTGTGGAATTTTAAGGTGTAGGTGTGCTTTATTTGAAAGTTTAACAGGCTTAAAAAGTAACCTTTAGGGTTTAAACTAAGAAGTTGTTTCCAATGTTAGACTAATTATGTTGTTAATTTACTGTAAACTTTTGTGTGGGTGTGTTACTTAATCGGTGATTTAAGTAAATCAACAGTGATTTAAGTAAACCAAGGATTACCAACCAACCAAGGATTAATCCTTGGTTTTTCTTCCTTTTCTTTTTTTGAAAAATCGAGGTTCCTGATCAATGTGACAGAACCACATTATGGATCAAAAGATATCCCACGAACAATGTTCATAATATTATAAATTTCAGTAAATGTGGAAAAGGACCCAGTTTTTATTTTTTAATTAATTATGTGATTTAGGCCAATTAGTTAATACTGGGACACATTACGTCAAGACAATCTGACCCAAATCTAGGAAAGCTAAGGGTGTTGAAAACTGGGAAACATACTGAAAGACATATTTCTAAATACATACGTATGCATGTATAGATAGTAATAAAACAAATACCAAACACAAATGATCTACCAACCAGTGCATCAATCCTCAACTATCAGTCATTTGGTTTAAATATAACCACTTTTACCTGATGTACAAGTACAAACTCTGCTTAGTTTGGGGTCAGATGATCTCGGTGTAAATTGTCCCAGACATTTATATTTATTTATTTTTATTTTATGTATGCTATGCATAAATACAAAGCGCTCAGGGTGCAAGGCAGCCTGTTTTATACGACATGCAATAAATACCGTTTTGTGTGTCGCTCACTAATGAAGGTCTTTGTCAAACACTAATTAATTTAGGGTCCACTGTTTCTGTTAAAAGTTATTACTAAAAAACTGCTGCACTAGCCAGACGAAGTCAATTTAAACTTGTCTATTTTTTATTACATTTCTGTGAGAACATTGACGTTTATTACTCAACTCCAATTGGTTGACTAAAAGTTTTTGCCTCAAATGGTTCAGAGTGTTGAATGAAAAAACTCTTGGCTCTTTTTATGTTCACTTTGGAATTGTTAAAGTTGTTAAATTAATTCGTTTGTTCAATGTCAAGAGTAAATAATAAATCTACAATAAAGATTCACATTTAGTTTCATAGTGATAAAGAGCTGGACGTACAAACAAATATATATTTTTTTTACCAGAGGAGAGCTGAAAATAAAATGTATTCAGGCAAATAAGCATTAGCATAGCATTAACGAAATATAACACGTAAGAGTTAGGTATAGTTTCACCAACATCATCAGCTGTAATATTCCGAAGAGGTGGATCATTGTCTACCCTCTTTATGGGTGGGCGTCTCACTCTACTAAATATCGCATAGTTTCCCAAATATTGCAGTACTTAAGGTCATTCTTTAAGAACCTATACGTTCACATAGAAAGCAGGAAGATCCCTCGTTAAAAAGCTTGGAATTGTCAACAGCGTCATAATGACGTCTAATTACAGAAGGCGTAACTGCATCATGCAACAAAGTTAGTTTGCGACGACCCACGTATTTACCTAGCAATTTCATGAAATCACTAATTACACGCTACGACTAGCCCTCACAAAGGGTGAGATCTTGCTTTGCTGTGTTAAAAAAAAGCATTTTTTTCCACCAAAATCAACTTTAAATCTACTAGCTTAAAGTCCAATTTGAAGTAAAAACACCTCACTTACGACGTTGTTGTTCGGGAGTAGCAATGAATGCGTTTCTGAGGGATGCTCAGATGCACCTATTCTATTCGAACGCAAACGAACCAAGCGCCTTCCAAACACATTCAATTGCAGACTTTATTGCCGACTCTGACATTTCCATTTCGACTGTCTAGTTAGTCGGGTGAATGTGCTAATGTCGGTTACGCCAATATGCCTTTGGGATAAGTCTCTATTGAGCCCGGTTCGGTATATCCGCCCTTTTTTCGACACACCAGATGTTTGAAAGCACGGTCTCCGGCTATTGTGCGCGAAATACCACTGAGTGCCCAATTATATTGTTAATTTTCAAAATATTAAGCATTGAAATATTACACGCTGGTACGAATAATAAGCCATTTTGAACAGAAGTTTGTGAAGTCCGCTGCAGTGTCAGGTTTCAAGGGAGGTGTGGTAAAATTAGCACAAAAGCTGCGCATAAGTGT
The DNA here is from genome assembly GCA_947369235.1 of Udea olivalis. Taxonomy (NCBI): domain Eukaryota; kingdom Metazoa; phylum Arthropoda; class Insecta; order Lepidoptera; family Crambidae; genus Udea; species Udea olivalis. The sequence goes on from OX376366.1 coordinate 9,245,823, forward strand.
TTTAGGGAAAATAAAAATAGACTAAAAGGAATAAAATCTTGACGTTCAATTAACATCGCCGAGAGCGTTTTATCTCTGGATATATTTTTGTTGGCGAATCTACGACTTCGCTCGGCTTATACGATTACGATACGATATACAGGCAATGTTTTTTACGGAATATGTATTTTACTAGCACAAAAAATTACGGTTATTGTTTCATTTAAATGTTCTACTAAAGCCATTAACAATCAATTTGAATAAAAATAAAGCTTCTACGCAAATCTTAGCTACAGAGATTACTTAAATCACTATACATACTCGTACATTACGATAGGATGTATTGTATTATTGACAGGTAACCGCTGACTGAAAATAAAAGATCATATCAGGAAATTGCTCGCTACGTCAATTTAGGAAATCAACTTGACTGGATATAAGAGATGGTGATACGGTCCTTGGATTGTAATTATTGCTCGTTTAAGAATAGTAAAATCTGCAAAATAAAATAAGGCTTGCTTTAAATCTACTTCTAAATTTACATGATTTAATTTATTTGCTTTAAATCATGTTTAGAATTATAAGCTAAGCTGAGCTAAGTTCAGAGAGCCTAACCCTAAAATAAACAGAGGGCCTATTCAAATGAACATTGAAACAATAGTTCAAAGTGTCGATTCAAGCAAAACAGTAACGCCTAGGTCGTTCAGTGGTAAAGTAACTAAGTTAAATCTCTATGTTCATTTCGGCGTAGCCTAAGAATACGCACCTGCTGCATAATCATAATTGTGTAAATGTGATGTAATTTAAGTAGTGCTGTTGATGTACTTGCAAGACGAATCGTTTCATTCCCTAAAATATGTAACATTGGCTGGATCATTCGTTAAATTGTGAACAGATGCCACTTTCGGGAACTGGTCTGCTCAAGTCAACCATTTGGGTTTCTTAATGTAAATTCTAATTATGTTATGATTGCTCTCACTGTGTGACTCTGGTTACAATTGCAAAAAATGTAAGTGACTAACCTGCGTTGTAAACCACCTCTTTTTAAAAGAGTAACTACAGAGTTTCTGCCCGGGTCTTCTCAGTGGAATCAGCCTTCCATATTAAGTATATACTCGTAGATCGTATTAATATTATGTATGTCTATAATATTATTAGCTGAAGTTAATTGTTTTGACGATTCGAAAGAACCGTAAATGAATAAAGTTTATTTAATTTTGATTTTCAATAAATGAATTAACAGGTCCATTTTTGCACTGATATTTTTTTGTTTCTACAATCCCATCGCCATCGCACCATCGCGGCCTATTTGCAGCTAGGTGGATTCTGCTTGCAACCAGCAGCTCGGATCTAAAAAGACTTTAGCGGACCTGGAGTGTGATGATTAAACCCCTGACGATGAAGAACAGTGTGACGATAGAAAGCTTCCTTTGACATAATGTTGTGAAATAGAAGTTTGTGAACAAATTCCATCCATCTATTTTCAAACTCGCTAAGAGCGTCTTTTTGCGAGCGTTTCCAATAAGAAAAAAAACTTATACTAGAAATTAGAAGTGAAATCATTGACCAATTAGAAAACTAAAATTTTACTAAGACAGGTCATATATACTCCATTCATTATAACATTAGAAATAAGAGGCTCATAGAAGCAGGGGTGCTAAAATGAATGACAATTTGCGTTTGACGTTGCCAAGAAGGCTAGAGACTAAGGAGAGATAACTCCCTGGAAAGGGTTGGACTAAATCCGTATCCCACAGTGACGCATGCGCATTACGCTTCTTTGCCGCGATCCTCGCGAAGTGTCAAAATTGGTCAACACAACCTCGAAAAACAACAACTGTCGCACGTGACACCGTTCAAAACAAAACCATGTGACCATGAAATGACAAATAGCTGCCGCTGCACATGCGCAATACAGCGTTTTGCCCGGCACAGAGTATACGACTTTCGGCCCTCGAAAGCTTACCCCCACTTCGGGAGTTATCTCTCCTTAGTCTCTAGCCTTCTTGGACGTTGCAATGCCGGATGACATACCTGAGAATAACCTGGCAAATTGAAAACCTCTTCCGCCACAAAGGATGAAGGGATTATGTAACATTTTAGATTTGGTAGAGTTATAGTGACAGTAAAAATGTGTTCGGATACTTAACCTTTGTTTCTTTAAGGTTTTAAACATCGACAATATAGTTTTATGCAAGACAAAATAATTTATTTAAGGAAAAGCCCAATAATATCTGAAGTGACTTTACTTTAACACACGATTGACGACACGATTGGCGTAGTGCGCTGTAGCACGGTTTCTCGCCTCGATTTCCTTAGTGTCCCGGGTTCGATTCCCGGTCGGGTCAATTCAGGAAACGATCTTTTCTGAATTGACTCGGGTCTGAGTGTGCTGGGAGACGCCCCTGGCTGATTTTCTTGTGTGGTACCTCGTGACACAGGGATATTAATCCCTACTTCGAGACCATTACAAGAGGTGTGTTGTCTGGCGCCTATTTATTTATTCATTTATATTTATTTATTTATTTAAATGAGAACAATTATGCGTGACAGCTGCCACATAAGTAGATATAGTAATAGATTCGGCATAAATCTTAAAATGTATAATGTTTATTGTACATTTACCACATAGTGTACCCTAGAAAGAACCTATTTTTTACTTCTGGCTAATTCTATTGAATTAAGTAGTTGAAATGCTTTATTCAATTACAAAATAAACTAAGCATCAAATCGTGATCTTGGTAAGACTAACATTTTGTCCCGGGAGTAATAATTTTATTTTAGTCACTCTTGAATTTATCATTCTGACCCGTCTAAGGAATTCCTGTAAATCGTGTTTCTCAAAGTCCGGATCGTGATCCTTGGCACGAAATAAAATCTAAACAACGTTATAAAGTTTAGAATTTATTTAATGCTTTGAAATACTCGTCTTCTACACAGTTGACTAAACTGCAATAACAACGATACCGTAAAGTGGTTGTATATTGATTATCCACAAGCTCAAATGACATGACGTGCTCAAATCTTATTATGGTAACCTTACCAAGTAGACCGATGATTTGTAGCACATTGTTTTGTAGGTACATGCTGTGATCTGCCTTTTTGCATACAAATTTTACGATTACATTAAAAATTACAAATAAACAATTAAGCAATAGGATGAAAAATAATAATAGCAGCAACGAAATTACAAATAAGAATGTTTACTGTTCAACGTTCTTAAAAATCCCAATGCTCCTAAATATCTCAAGCGTAATTTTAAATATAGGGGTAAGTGCAGCTCACGTAACCAACGCTCAAATACTCTTTTAAAACTTTCCACTCCTCCTCATCTATCCACGCATGTCTTACTCCTTTACCTTAGCTGCTATAAGGTTATGGAACTCGCTTCCGAACAGAATCAAGATGTCCCCCAATAGGTTCCCCTTCAAAAAATCTATCCACAAGCTTTTTTTACAGACACCCTAATTAGTTTGAATTAGTGCTATTTAATCATTGGTCAGATTAGTCAGATCGGCAATCATAACATTCCGAGTTAATGTTGCGTCTTTCATTTGAGTACATAATATGTATTTATATATCATTGTATTTATGAATTTATATGTATATATTTGCTATTTTTATATGTAAGTAGGTACACATATATATTGTAATTTAGATAAGTAGGTATATATATTATATGAGTAAATTGTTTACTTTTATTTTACTGAAACTTGGTTTTACAAAACCCCGCCGTAAAGATTTCTGCTTCACCTAGTGGTTGACTGGTAGAGAATGCCTTTAGGCATTAAGTCCGCCAATTGTACTTTTCTTTGTGCAATAAAGATTAAATAAATAAATAAATAAAGAATACAAAAATGTCATGGTTATAATAAAACTTAATTTAAGGAGGTATGACACCTTTATTTACAAAATAAATATCATAAATGTTTGGCATTCAAACGACGAACGATACGATTAGGAATCAGTATTATAATTAATATCTATTAATTTACATCGCCACAGGTGAGTGGCGATGTAAATTGTGGCGTGAGACTCATCCTTCACCACCAGAGTATATGGCGCCCCTTGAACATCTTCCTGCCGGATGTGAACTGCCGTGGCCCACATGGAAGTCGCTTAACCGTCTCCGAACCCAAGTGGGCCGCTGCAGGAGTAACCTTTTTAAATGGGGGTACATCAGTGCGGACAGGGTAAAATGCGACTGCGGAACCTCGGACCAAGCAATGCAGCACCTGCTGGTTTGCCCCCAGTGCCCTACTAGCTGCTCAATTAAGGATCTATATGAGGCCTCCCCCCCTGGGGTGGCGATGGCGGAGCACTGGGCTGCTATTATTTAGTATTGGCGATGGGATCATCGACACGAAGAAGAAGAATATCTATTTCAATTTCAGAAATTCGTCGATGGAGTAAAAAAGAGTAATAAATAAGATATGAAAATATTTTTTGATTAAATGTCACACAATCATTGCAATCTTTAATACTACTGGGAATTTTTATATATATTTTTGGCGCCATCGCAAAAACACTTTTTTCATAAAGGGTGGTTTTGTATGGAATACTGTTCGTAACGCATAGTACAGTTCGGCTGCGGGATTTAGGTTACAGTTATAAATACCGTGGGTGTTGCCTAATAAAAAAAAAACAACTCGAGAATGTACACCGAAGGCATTGTTAGTAATTTCACATCTCTAAAATATGTTTTGCAGCTATCAGTTCGTTTTAATCCACAAACGGCCCTAATGCATTTTTTCTGACATTCAAAGTTTTATCCCAGTTAGTTGTATTACCCCAAAAAATTATTGCGTACCTTAATCATATATCATCAATCATATTTAGGTAATATTTCGGAATTGCTCGCTACGCTCAGTTTCGGGAATGAACTTGACAAGTTATAAGGGATAGTATTAAGGCCCTACGACAAACAATTGAAAAGTTCAATCCGTCTCGTGTTTCTATTGTTCCGGTTTTTGCATTGTAAGTCATTGTTTGCCATTTTTTTCTTAGGGTTTTCTTACGAACACACGTGTGTTCGGCTGACACTCAAGGGGACATGACCCACGCGTGACATAGACTTCTTGGCTTCTGTCTCTTTCTGACATATATGAGTAAATGGAGTAGGGTACATTCTAACTCAAGCGTCTGCTACACGGTCGGCAACAAGTCCACTAACAAAGGTGACCTCGGTCAGGGCGAGCACTGTTATTTCATCGATCCATTGTTAATTTGGTTGCCAACGGCCCTCCACATGGTCCGAACTTTAGGATTGTCCTTAGATTGACGTCAAGTACACTGTTGTCCCGTTGACAGCGCGCAGATTATAGGTCCTTGTACGACTACATTGAAGGTTATTGACGGAGCCGTTGGGCTGAGTAAGTTGAAGTGGGCAAGACATATAGAGTGAATAATTAATAGCTGTTGGGGAGTTCGTGAACGGAGATCATCTTAAGGCATAAGAAGCACTAGGTGACTATGAAATTCATGGTGAAATTTAGAACACCCATGCCAGGGTCCAGAAACGATAATCAAAGGTGAAGAGTCTCTTCCATTTCTACTGACGTCGGACAGGACAGCATCAATTTGGGGTGCGACGCCAAGATACCTCCTCGCCTGAGCAGGGTTCGCTTGTCCGTGGTAATAGTTGATTACTGCGGAACGGCAAGTTTCTCTTCCAGTGCACCCTGGGCAACGCGGAAAAAACTCTGCTAGCGCAGGTCTTATTCTTCGTTGGCGAAATACTTGGCTTGAGGGGGACTGCTACCATATTTATCCCCCGGGATGAGTTACGGGATGTTGTCCTTTAGTGGAGACTCTTTGGAGTCAGCGGATGCCTTTTTGTAGCGTGGGGTGCTTTGCTGGGCGACGAAACATGGCTATATAACTATGATTCCGAAACAAAGCGACAGTCGACTGTATGGTGTTTTGAAGATGAACCAACTCCAACGAAGTGTCGCCGTGCACGAAGCACACAGAAACAAATGGTCACCTCGTTTTTTTTCAAAACCGGTAATATTTCTACTGTAGTGCTAGAGGATGAAAGAACGGTGAACTCTGAATGGTATGTGACAGTTTGTGCTCCAACAGTAATATCAGCTTGGTGTGACAAGCGACCGAAGTCAGGAATCCGGCACCTTCTCTGGCACCACGACAATGCGGCGCCGCACACGTCTGCCAGAACACTTGACTTTTTCAACTCAAAAAATGTGTCAATCCTTCCTCATCCACCATATTCCGCTGACCTAGGGGTTGTGATTTTTACCTGTTTCCAAAAATTAAAGAAAAACTTAAGGTGCAGAGGTTTGAAAGCAAATAAGATGCACTGGCTGCCTATAATTTTGAGATTTCTGAGGTGTCTAAAGAAGAGTGGTTTTTTCCAATTGGTTCAAACTTTTGGAAAAGTGTATACGTGCTCAGGGTGAATACTTCGAAAAGATCGATACTTTTGATAAAGAATTAATTTTATAATTTTTGAGTATCTAATCTATTTTGGCATGCCCCTCGTACTCGTATGTTCATCAGTCTCTGAAACCATAATACAACGTCTTCTTAGTTTGGGGTCAAATAATTTTTGTCGCATGTCTCAGTCAAAATCTTTTTTTTTAAAGACTAGACAGTCATTTGATCACAAACACACCTGATGGTAAGTGAAGATGCGATGGAACATGTCTGCCTAGTAAATGCCTATTCACTTTTTTATTTATTTATTTTCTTCCAGACATAAACTAAATTATGAGCAGTGGGATCCGCTGAAGACAGAATTCCTCAGCATCAGGTGAGGAGGTTAGAAGGATAAATGCTGAAGTACTTAGCGAATACTTCCACCTATAAAATTGCATTTATTCATTCACATAAACAAAAGGTTGTGTGTACAGTCACGAGCGTTACATTACCATTTTGCACCCTAAGTCAGAGGCATATGGTTCAAAAGTGTGTACATATTGGTGGTTGTGACTAGGAATTCCAATTTGGGCTGTAGGCGAGGTGTTAAAGTAAACAGTTTTATAGCCAATAAAACTACAGCGATTATGTACCGTCGGCGGCAGATGGAGCGCAACATGCAGCCTTCGTATGGTCCGCCAAGAGTATGCGAGTCAATGGCTTTGGTAGCTCAGGTTATAATGGTAGTTACGTTGACTGTACCGTTCCACTGGAGTGAGAGAATCCGTAGTATTGGTAGCTCAGCTTATGCTGGTAGTTACGTCAACTGTTGATGACTATACTATGAAATTACTTTATTTTAACTTTTTTCCGTTTTGTTAGTTTTGATATTTTCTGGACAGAAACAATATTTTTTCATTCAGATGTCACCGGACAACTACATAGTACAAAATCGTAAAAAAATATTATAAGTTAACTTAAAACTACAAAAAAAACCCTTGAAAAAATGTAGGTTGTGTGTAGGGGGATGATAACGATATTATCTGAAAGAGATCGCTTTCGTGGGATAAGGTTTGCAACAAAGTACTGCTATTACTGTTTATTGCAATAAAATACATTTATATTGGCCACATCACCCCATAGGGATCAAATATTAAACTGCTATACCGAAATTGAATTTTATTTGTTGGAACTTTACCAATTATAATTAAGAGGGATTATCCTTTATCGATGAAATATGACCCTCATGCCAAGGACAAGAGGCTCAGCAAATATAATTTTGTATTAATAGCCCTTTGACAAGAGATTTAGTGATGTCAAACGTTTCACTTAGTTAGGGACGTCCCAGTTTGTATGACATTTCGAGGTGTTCCATTTTTTCGAGACGAAGATGGCCACCATTACAAGGTGGAATTACTATTTCTATTTTGTATGAGTATCTGACATCCATAATACAAGCTTCACTTAGTTTGGGGTGAGAAAATCTCGAAAGTCTCAGTTATTTATATACTATTTCAAATTTTCGTCAAATGAAGATCATGTTAGCTATCGAAAAGATTAAGTTTAGTCTTATAACTAGTTAATGTTACAAAGTGGCTGTGGATTGACAATCATAGGCAATTAAGTTAGGCCGGTTTATTGTAATAGACCCTATAGCTATCGGGACAGCGGAAACTGGTTCAAGCGGTGGCAACTTAGAAGCCATATTAAACTACTCCCTCGAATGTTTTCCACAGTTCGATTTTCTTAAGTACACCGTTTGAAGTCACGGCCTATTTCATTATTAGATCTATTAATATTTAATCAAGGTCAAGAAGCTACAGATGCTAGGTAATGCCACGTGATCGATTCAAAAATGAGGAAATTCGTATAAAAACCAAAATGGCCGACATAGCCCAGAGTGAGTACGTTGAAGAGGCAGTACATAGCGCGAGAACTGATGGCATGCGGACATAAAGGTTTAGGATTAGACGGCCACCTGTAAGGTAGACGGACGACCTGATGAAGGTCCTGAGATTCAAGAGGATTCAGGCTGCCAGCATCTGTTAATTCAGCCTCTTAATATGGTGCTTTACTTAAGCCGTAGAACAGATAACCGTTGAGCTAAGCGTGTTCTAGAGTGGAGACCGCGTATCGGCAAATGTAGTGTAGGATGGCGGCCAGGTGGGGTGATGACTTGCGAAAGGTTGCTGGCAGAAATTGGATGCGTCAAGCTGAGGATAGGGCGCGATGGCACGCATTAGGGGAAGCCTATGTCCAGCAGTGGACTATGATGGGCTGATGATGAATATGGTGCTAGGGAAAGAGTAGCCTATTATAAGGCTACGATAACCGCATATCCGCAGTCCGCATAGCTCTAGTCTCTACATTCTCAAAAGACATAAGTATAACAGCTGCCTAGTAACAAAAACGCCATTATTTTTTCACAAAATAATAAAATAGAAAATATATTTTCTTTCTAAGCGAAGACACTCTAGAAAAAGCCTCCGTAGATTGAACACTTAAGCTGAGAGGGTATTTAATCTATGTCCTATTGAATTAGAGGCCTTGACCTCCGTGAAGGTGTCCGTGAAGGTGCAAAATAGGCCTATTGATATTATAGCGATATCTCTCCGCTTCGTTAAATGTTGATCGATTCGATTAGTTTTTCAAGAGTCTTTTCAATTTTTAGTTTAATTTTTACACAATACAGTTTACTTCGCAGAACAGAGTGTAGTATAAGCACAGATCACTTAGAGGACTACTTTTACTTAACAGATAAATCACTCTACAAAAAATTGACCATTTTGGCAATTGTAAATGCGTGCTGTCATGTGACCTATATGGCGAGGGCTACCTCTTTCAAATTTGGATGTCAGTAGTCAGTACTTACAGTGTGTACGTCATCGCGTCAGTTCAACCGCAAGATTCGCGTACTAATGCTCTACGCGGCTGTTGACAACCAACTGCCAAATGGGTCTAGGAAGACCCGGCGGCTGGTAGGTAATTACCGCGCGCCAGAACATGGAGTGACAAAGGCTTGGTATAAGTTCACACAGACGCATCGTAAATGTGAGGTAATACGTATAAATATACCTCATCAAGCCTTCTAGGTGTAATTATTCTAGGCTGCAAGGTGCCAGGTGTGTACTATCAGAATCAGGTGGACAAGTTAGTGCCTCCTTCATGCTGGTCAGCTGTGTCAAAAGATACACCGTAATTAGAGTGTCCTGCCCTGGTGATCTGACACAAATCAAGTCAAAAGAGAGACGCCCTTCATCATCATCGTCAGCCTATCATAGTCCACTGCTGGACATAGGCTTCCCCCAATGCGCGCCATCGCGCCCTATCCTCAGCTTGACACACACCCAGTTTCTGCCAGCAACCAGCTGAGACGCCCTTGGCTTAAATCATTGTCTGGTACCTCTTAAACAAGGCCAATTATGCTCTATCCCTAATTCAAGACTATGGCAATTGGTGAGTTTGCTGGGTTTTATTAAATTATTTATTTTGAAACATCAGCTCCTCACGAAGGTAACTGTTGTTCTCAATTTGGTAATTTCCCTATCTTGTCAGTCTTACTGAAACCAACCGTCTCGCGTCTGTACAAAACCACTAATCTCTCCAGGATCGAGATTGCTCCAGTATCATGTCTCAGACCCAAGTTTATCGATCACATCAGGATAATTGGGCTAGACACCACATGCATAATAGATGACGACCTTACTTGATTAAAACATTATGCGAGACTGCTATCAAATACAGCCAAATTGGAATAGCTCTACATGTATTTATTCTAGTGGTTGACTCCAATCTTCAAGTTCACCAGAATTTTAGATTTAGCCCCGTCCGTATCCACGAATGCTAATCAAAAGTTGAGCGCACCTTAAATTGATGCTGCCCTGTCACATGACAATAGAAATGAAAAGGACAGCTATACTACAAGTATAGTAAGGAGTTCTCTCTATTATACTTTTTTTTTTCTTTGGTGTCCAGCTTATTAAGGAAAGTCCCATAAATTTAAGAAAGCATTAGGCGATGGTTTTAAAGGACAACTGATAAAGAAGACTTTAGTAAGAGCTTTTTATCTGACGACACGATTGGCGTAGTGCGCTGTCGTTTCTCACATCGATTTCCGTAGTGTCCCAGGTTCGATTCCCGGTCGGGTAAATTCAGAAAACGATCTTTTCTGAATTGACTCGGGTCTGGGTGTGCTGGGAGACGCCCCTGACTGATTTCCTTGTGTTGTACCTCGTCGTAACACAGGGATATTAATCCCTACTTCGAGACCATTACAAGAGGTGTGTTGTCTGGCACATATTTATTTATTAGGTCAATTAGGTGCGATTTTTCTTATTAAACTACAGCGCTTTTTAGATTTTAGCTAAAAAACACTGTATGCACAGCTGTTTAACAGATACTCATATACATACATTATACAGCTGTTGTCACACTCTATAGGTATAAAAAGGCTCTAAAAATCCAGTTAGTGCAACCTAAGCTTATCCGCAGGCAATCATGGAACGCACCAAACAGGCAGCGCCAACAAAGACAAATCCCATTACCTGGCGGACTGTATTAGGTAGCACGTTCTATTTGATGTTGGAAGTGTTGGAACTGGCTCGGTTTGCATTCCCAGTAATCAGTATTCCATTTTTTGAAAGGTTGTAAAGAATCACTTTAGGTATACAATTTTTAATATTTTGCACTCACAATGCTTTATTTGACTGGTGAGTTAAGTTCTCGGTAGCTGTATGGTTAAAAAAGTCGCTCGGTTTGCGAAAGATGTAGGTTCGATTCCCGCCTAAAGCGCAGACCATACTGAAACGGTAATGGGAGCGTTCCGAGGGGCGGGAAGTTTTGTAATGTTTATTCCTTGGCGAATTATTTCTTCAGTAATCCTGTAGAAATCATAAAACGTTTCATTGCTCGTTGTGGGGCAAAGTCGAAACTCACCACATCAGGGTGTTGAACCAAGGGCCCGGTGTTATCATTTAAACTCAACTACGGTATCCGGTATCTACGGTTTTGTATTCATTTATGGATAGTCAATGAAAATGTATCAAAACTGTCTTTCAGATAGTTATATTATTTTTAAATTTAAACATATAAAAGTCCAGCTACTGTTTATAATCGCAGAACAGTAATATTTTACACAAATACGTTATATAATCCTAATTTAAAAGTATATCTTTGTTTTCTATCTTTAGAAGTTTATAAATTACAAAGTCCGAAGTTTTCTCTTTCGTCCCGCACTAGCCACGATTTTGGCCAAAATCGTCCCAGAAATCAGTGTCACGCCCGCCAGACTATAGCATAGGATCCACCGCGATTGGCGAATAGGAAATGGGAATTGGAAAACAAAGCTGAATCCTCATTACACCACGTTCGTTCGAAGCGGTTACCGGAACGAACGCATGCGTTTCTGGCTCGTGAGCTAGAATCGGTAAATTGCGTCGTGGACAATAAGCTGCAGGGTTGATGAGTATTCAAGTGTCGCTTGATACTTAGTATATATACTACAACAATAATATGTCATAACAGCAGCAATCGATAATGTGTAGAATCAAGTTAAAAATTTTTTTTTCGAGAAAATCCATACTTAATATTACAAATGCGAAAGTAACTCTGTCTGTCTGTCTGTCTCGCTTTCACGCCAAAACTACAGAACCGATTTAAATGAAATTTGGTACACAGATAGTCTAGAGGCTGAGAAAGAACATAGGCTAATTTTTAATAGGAAAAAAGTGTTGTAAAGGGTTGAAAAGGGAGGATGAAGGTATTGTCATGTTATTGTCATTGGTATTGTCATTGTTCAGAACTAGAAGCATAAAACTCATATTTTAGGCTGTTAATTAGATATAAATAAATATGGCATTCAAAGTTTGTAAAAATGTTACCCTTAAGAAATTTGCAAAAAATCGACCTCTAAGGGATAGTTTTTCGGGTTGATAGTTTGTTTGTATGTAACTTCGTCACTTGAGTGCTAGGAGTCTCAAATTTTGAATAGGTGTTCTTTTTAGAACGTAGGTGCTAACTAAGACGGGATTTTGTGAATAACAAGTATCGTAAGTCTGAAAAAATCCCATACGTCATAAAAATAAAGTCCACGCGGGCGAAGCCGCGGGCGGAAAGCTAGTATGAATTATAATTTCCTAAATGACATACTTTGATAATCCTATACCTATACAAAACTTCACAAAAGCTTGCCTTAGCCAGGGGCGGCCACCCTAAAGCCATGCCTGAAGCAATTCATGTGTTTATAGATTGCAACATGAGGTGGTGCGCAGGTTTGCTTGCCGGTTGCCTGTTGTAAGCATAAAAGAAACACGTTGTCACCTTATTGAAGTTTGCCATTGTTTTTCATGAGAAAATCGGCAAGTTCCGTTTACTGATGAAAAATATCAAGAATTGAGCCAGACACGTATGTAATGATTTTTATAGGTTTTTTTTGTAAACCTCTTGCCAAATAAATGAACGATTGTTTTCCCTTCACTTTTGTTATCCAGCTACAATTTGCTTATCTTGGCTTAAGGTCCTTTCTTGCAGTGTTTTACTGTCTTAGTAATGTTTGTTTTCACTGGTATACATACCAGTGAAAACTGTTGGGCTAGTGTTAAGTGTAAAATTCGGATATTTACCTTTTTCCCAAAGCTGGATCAGTAAGTCGTGAAAAATTTTCTGAATGGAGTGCTTAACAGATACTGGAGGTCTTTTTTCCTAAATACGCTTTAAATAATATTATTTTCTTGCCATATTTAACCAAATTCAAAGTATATTTGATTTGTTTAGTGTAAAATTATGTAGCTGTTTATTTTCCTTAAAATAAATAATAATTAACTTTTGCTCCCCAACATCCGTTCTGATTCTTCGGGCTATAATCTTTACCTACTGCTGCAAATATTATTTACATATTGTTTGGACTGCTTAAGTGACTTTCGTTTTTCTTTGTGTTTAAACACATGGAAAAACTACCTTATGGTGTCTATTATGTTGATAGTATATTATAAACTAAAATATTTGACAGGTCTATCAAGCTCTCAGTAGCTCAATTAGTTAGACTCTAACTTCACAGTTAGAGCATTCAACAGGTTAGCTAAAGGTTGCGAGTTCACGCCTTGACCAAGCCACATTTGATATAATCTCTTGCAAAATACCGAAGAAAGCCCCTTGTTTAGATATCCAGTCCACAGAGTTATTAAAAAACAAAAATACTTAATAGACAAGCATTAAATTTGGGTGGCTTCCCCCTTAATAACCAAACAACCCACAAAGTAAGTGCACAATACAGTTGCCCGAAAAGGATTAGGATATAAAATTTAGATAAAAATTCACAATATCTTCATGTTTTTAAACCCCTAGCAAGTTCTTTCAAATAGTCAAAAAGAAACCAAAAAAAAAACTTAATACTAGGCTTAGGTACGATTTTTCAATCCTCAGATAATGAAATTTATCTGGAGAATAAAGTTTATTTGAAGGTTAACAAGATTTTTAATTTTTCAATGGTTAGATAGATGTTATCTGTTGAATAAAGCCGCTAACTGAGGAATAAAGTTATCTGCTTCTGGAGGGGCTGGATAAGATTTATCTATGCGTTTTATTTGACATTTTGAGGTTATGTAGTGTGTCATTTGAGATTATTTTCATTTTGTTAAGGAGTTTTGGAGTGGTTTTATAATCACAATCTTTTTACCACAACTTTAGAGCTGAGGTTGTTTTTCTTATACGTCAGTGTAAATTTGTAAAACATCAACTTTTGTCTTGTTTCATTCTAACATTGGATAATCAGTGTAAAGTTAGCAATATAAGTACATAGACAAACGATAGATAGCTATTCTTTGGATAAAAGACGATTGAAAAATTGAAAATATCTATTCGCTTTATAAAAAGCCAGTTAATTTTATACTTCAGTTAGCTATCTAGGGAATAAACTAAGAATTAAAAAATCGGGCCTTAATAATATAATCATACGGTTACATAAATACACTGTATACAATCATAATGTGACTCTACCGCCACATCAGATGTTGTTCTTTCACTGAGAAGACCCGGCGAAAAACTCAGTACTTATTTACTCTTTTACACTTGGTTTGGTTTTACAAAATGAAAGATCGATACGATAATAAACATACGAACAAAATACAACACATAATACGCACTCATCTAAGCAATGCTCATTTGTAAGATGAAATAATATAATAAAAAACAAAGAGAAAATAGGAGAAGACGTGTCGAGGTGCACGGAATTGTGTGAGTTGATAAACTTAGTTTAATCAGGTAACCAGTGTTTTTGATTGAAACGGAACGTAACCAAATTACTTCGCTACCCCTTTGCGCAGATGTAGCAGTGCCATTAAAACCTTGTCAATTTCACAAAGGACCAACTGGATCCGACCAATCAGACGCGACCACGCCATTTTGTGTTCAAATAGAAACGTCAAAACAAAGACAGTGTTTCATCACTGTTTTGATTGCGTTGGAATAAGCAATAGTTTGCATTTTGGGAGCATTTTGATTGTTGAATTTAGGCGATTGTGACGATAGCTAACCTCATATAGAAATATGATCTTCCATCTTCTATTTGACGTTGTATTCTCACGATTTTGTGTATTTTGTTTTGATAGGTAATTTCGGTCCAAGTTGCAGTTGTCTCTATCGCACTCAGCGGGGGGCTCGACTTAGCAACAGACAGCAATAGATTTTACAAATACCTATTTTTCAATTCTCTCGCCCGTGCTGTGTCCTCTCTTAACAACTGTTTTCTTCAATATGCTGTGTCTTCTCTTAAATCTAAATAACTGCAGAACGTCAAAGTGACTTTCTCCAAGGAATTGTTCACGCGAGTACGACTTTGGTTAGATTATGTTGTGAGAAGCAAACCAATGAGTGTGTTAGGTTGACATAAACGAATACTATCATATATAAATTGGCCTCATTAACCTAATTACTCCTGGGATGGTAACTTTGGGAATAAATGTTATGTTATGATATAATAAATCTAAAGGAAAACAAATTAACATTGTGGTTTAAATAACAGCCTACGACATAAATTTGTTAAGCTTATGGAATGTAGGGGGGAGTAGATAGTGTGCTCTTTACAAGTATTTCTTAGGAAATTAAATATCTAGAACAGCTAACATTCATATTACCAGACCCCTTTAGTTGAGTTGCCACTTACATTTACGTTATGGTAGACGTTCAGTTGTCAAAGGTTTCACTTTCATACTTTGATATTTTTAAATATATAAGTGAGTCTTTATAAAGTGCACATATTAAAAAATAGGAAACTATAGTAAATTTTATCGACGGAATACCTACTCATTTTAAAAAATCCAGTTTTTTTAAAAAAAATTAATGGACATTTCAAAAAAAGTATTTGTAGTTGGGTACTCTATGCAGAAATAGTGTTATACCTTTTGAATTAAATGCCTCATCGCAATGAAACAAAGTGGCGGAAAGTAGGACTTTTCAATATGTGCACTTTATAGAGACACTTTTAATCACATGACTATTTGTTTGGGTGGGGATCGAACCTTCGACCTCTGTTATAATATATGTAGACAGGGTCTGTCTCTGTACCCAATACCCCAACGTCTAATCAGAAAAATGGTATTTAGTTTTGGCAAATGCATATATTTTTTAATTGTCCGTCACGACAACCTCCCTCCACCTGATGGAAAGCGGTCGCGATGTCCAGATGTAAGGCTGACAATCCACCCTCATCTTGAAGGCCTCCCCGGGACTATTTGAGGAAGGAAACAGGTGGAAGAGCGTTCCAAATAATCTAAAACAAGTCGTCCCAATGAATAGTCATTTTAAAAAACTTAAAGATTTTCCATAACATAACAGCCTACACAGTTCCAATCAGACACGAGTAAACATAAACAATCTTGAACAAATCAAAAGCCGGCGGTGTGTAAGAAAATAATGATGACATTAATTTAATTCACATTAGTGCAGGTTCGATGCTCAGTCCGATCCGTTGCAGTTGTTATCTCGGGATTGCATCGCAAAAACTCACAATGGGACTCTAAGTGTTCAGTTTTTCTCTTTATAACAGTTGGAGCAATATCGAATCTGTTATAATATAACTTAGAAACAGATAGACATATTAAAAAATCTACTACGAAAGAGATTTTTCATACAATTACATGGTACTAGCTGCTTAGCTGCCTCAGACTTCGTTCTGTCAAATAAATGCACGTCGCGGCGTCGGTTGAGCAGCACATCTCGTACGCGTTTCTCCGACTTGATTTACATATACTATTATTTTTTACTGTATGTTTTGTTCGATCATAATAAAATATAGCCTATGTCACTCCCCGATAATGTAGTTTCATATTGGTACAAGAATTTTGAAAATCAGTCCAGTACTTTCGGAGCCTATTCAATACAAACAAATAATAGTTTTTTCCTCTTCATTATATTAGTATAGATTAGCACCTCCGTGGGCTTGTAGTAAATCCCAGGTCCCAGGTTTTTCCCTGCAGTGGGACTTTTTGGTTTAAAACACTGTAAGTAAGTTTATTATTATACTTTGACACTTAATACACTCTGCGTAGTTGGTGGTCAGGTCACAGTGTAATATAACATATTACTTAGTTCTTAGTAAGTTCGTAATATCTGTCCCTTTAAGGCTTTATTTATTGGCTCCCACCATCTTGCCACCAATATGTGTGATACATCTTGCCAAATGCCATAACTTAATTGTAGAACAAGCATTGACTAACTCGGTTATGAAACGGCTAAAGATCGTGTCAAAAGGTTAAGTCCGACCAGTTTCTTAAAGGTTTGGATATAGAATCTGCAGATGGTCCAAATTGTACGGCTAAGAATATGTAGGTATCTAAATATGCAGTGATGTATGTTTTTATTTATCCAATATATTATACGTATCTCTTCTTATTTGTTTTTGGATTTACGGACCACAGCCCGGATTTGGCAAGCGTAGTGATTAGGTGGAAATTTGTACCGTAGGGTTTTGCACCGCGAGAAAATTATGTCACGCGTTATCTCGTGCAAATTGTAGCCGAGGGTAAGTTGACTTTGTGAGAAAAAGGGACTGGCCGCGAGCAAGAGCGTCAAAGTCAAAGTCGAATATATTTATTGCAACAGTAGGTGGCCATCACACAAGGATGGCTTTAATCTAAGTTGTCCTGCTACAGTTAGCCAGATAGATGGCGTGCAATATTAAAATATACCTAATAAAATAAAAATGTATAGTTAAATTTATAACCAAAACACCGATTTTCAGATTATTTAATTTTATATTAGTACCTGTTAGTTGATTTGTCCAGGAGGAACTCGTCAATAGAGTAGTATGCTTTATCAGTCAAAAAATTAAATAATGCATGCTTAAAGGAGATAACGTCATCCTTCTCTTTAATGCTATCTGGTAACTTATTGAAGATGCGAGGTGCCATGCCTGTAATATTCTTTGTAAACAAAGATGTCTTATGCATTTGTGAACATATGTTGTATATAAAATGCGTATCACGAGGTACGCATTTTAGGCTTGTCGAGAACACGGAGAGCGTCGTGTCCTAGGGTTTAAGCATTCCAACCTGGATCGTGGATCGTGTGGTCCCGAGTTCAAATCTGGCCGGAACCAAAATCTTTGTGTTCATTTTTAAATTTCCGACTAACTCTCCGGTGATGGAAGACATCGATTTTATATCGAACAAATTAACAAATCAACTCGGATAACCGCGAAAGGATCACCAACACTTTGGGTTCTAATAACATTAGTGAAAAGTGGGCTTCTGAGTGTTCCGTTCACCATGCAACAGTCACTTGCCCCTGACCACCCCGATTGGGATATAGTCGTGATGGTTAGTTATGTTTTGAGTACGTACTCCTTTCATCAATGAAACTTATTTAGGCAACACTTCACTGCTAACACTCTTGACTTGTTTTTTTTTATTACTGAGCCATAAACGTCAACCATGAATTACGTTCAAGCGTCATATTAACGCCAAGGGGCGTGAAAGCTTGATGAAACATCTGAAAGGTTCTCTAATTGGTATTACGTTTCTAATTATTTTCAGACAAAAAGCTTCATTTTACAATGCAAACAGAATTATATAAATGTAAGAGTACGAGCAAAGAAATAAATCTCATGAAATGCTTTTCAGAGAGGAAGGGGTAACGAAAACCATAGCTACAGACATTTGCACATGACAGAGGTTAATGGCGAGCGGGCGGGCGTCTTAAGGCCTCAGCCTCGAATTTTGCGGGCAGCGGGGCGGCAGCGGGGCGGCAGCGGCGGCGGGCGCGCTAGACTGGAGCGGCTTCGAGGCTGAGGCCTAAATGGACGTAAAGTGCACGATGCAGCCTGGTTTTCAGCCCTGAGCGAGTAAGGAACTAAACGGCATCAAATACCCATCAGCTCTCCCAATCCACACAACTGTCGGGTGTGTGGAAGGCTCTGCAGCTCAAGCATTGGTCTGCACAGCAACTCAAGGAAATGTCTCAAAAACACTGTTTGAAACGTCTGCAATAGACGAAAAGGCCGCTGATGATGATGATAATTAAGTAAATATGCACCAGGCACCACACCTCTTGTAATGGTCTCGAAGTAGGGATTAATATCCCTGTGTTACGAAGTACCACACAAGGAAATCAGCCAGGGGCGTCTCCCAGCACACCCAGACCCGAGTCAATTCAGAAAATATCGTTTCCTGAATTGACCCGACCGGGAATCGAACCCGGGACACTAAGGAAATCGAGGCGAGAAACCATGCTACAGCGCACAACGCCAATCGTGTCGTCACAAGTAGGTGTCGTTATACACGTAAGGATTTGGGCCAGGGGCGTCTCCCAGGTAACCCAGACCCGGGTCAATTTCGGCGTTTTGTGAAGATACCCGACCGGGAGTCGAACGCGGGACATCAAGTGTGTTTTATTCATCGATTATCGATAATTCCTAATAAGCCACCTCCCTAGCCTAGCAAAATGCAAAAGGCATAGAAACAGTCCAGGGTGACATTAACAGCTGGCTGACCAGGGTATCCGACTGAACGCGTTGAAACTAGATGGATGTGACGTTTTTCCAAGATTTAGCCAACAGATATAAATTCGGAAGGAGTCATCCACACACAATCCAGCATTTGTTAGCCCGCACCAAGAGGTTCTAGCATAGGTGGACTAGTTTCTCAACCCTACCATCCAGACGTGGAAATCTCTTCTAGTGCATGAATTTAATTCCTTTTATAGTCCCGGGGTCTTTGCGCGGCGTGAAAAGGCACTTGTGCAGGCCTTCAAGATGAGGCTGACCAAATCAGTGGATGCTTAGCATTACTGTGCTTGTCTGCCGCATATCAAGACTTCTTGGTTGCTTTCCATCAGGTGGTGAGAGGTCATCTTGACCAGCTATAGAAAAAAACTATATATAAAAAAAAACAATAAATATATACATAGTTCCGTTTTTATGAAAACCAGCGTGCTTTTTTGACGTTTCGTGACGTTCTAGTGGAGGCAATCCACCATATCTCAATAAGTTTTAATTTGAGTGATGGAAAATAGAATTTATTATCGTAAAACTACCGGATTTTAGACATGGTTGCCATAACGGGTGAGCATGGAGTGAACAAAGCAGCGTACACTCGCATCATCCATTACAATTTTTATCTGTGATTTAGTTTAATCTATGTGAGAGAAAAAAATGTTTTATTAAAACACTGATTATTAGGTCCTTCACCCCAGGGGTTAAATAAAGGACTCTTAAATGTCACAGTAAAGGACTCAAACTGACCCATTTTTGCGACTGACTTACCGTACCTACCACGCGTGGTCAGTATAGAGGGTTCAATGCCCAATGAGTGTAAATATCCAAGTTATAACAAAAACAATACCTTAAGTAATTTAATAAAGCAAATCAAGCTAATTTATGTAGCATGCACATTACGAGTATGTATTGACTATTATAGAAATTTGTAATTTTTACACATGACACATTTGAAACATTTTTTTTTGTCATTCTTATCACTACACGTCACAACACGACGTAGGAATTTATAAAAGCAGAAACGTAGAATCTGTTTTAGAGATAGCTATGAAAATTTATTCGTTACTTGAGCATGTTTTTTTTAAATTTTAACAAAATTACAAACTAATCATATAGTGCTTTCAATTACTCAATTACCGCAAGCAAGGATTTCCTTTTTTAATTTTTGCCACTTCTTTCGAGTGCTAACAACACGCAAGAATTTTTTGTTCAACTTGTAACTTAACCCTTCGCTGCTTTCGGCTTTCGCTCGGCAACACCGCAAGCGTGCCGCTAGATGTAGCAACAGAGACTAGTGACCGCATGCCGATCACTGCGGTCAGCAGTCACGGGTTTAGTGCCCGGCCTAGACAATTCCGTGCTGTTATGTGGTTTGATGGAATTCTCTACCGTGAAGCAACGTGTGATACAGCGCATTAATGACGGCTAATGTTCACAGCTTTTCACTGCCTTATACTGTCTACATAAGACCCATTTTGCAATGGTTTTGTAAAAAATTACCTGTGTATGGATACAGTCGGACACTTTTGAGATTCAAATTAGGTCTAGTTTGATTTAGGTGATTGATGACTACTGTTTGAATTGAATTATGTTTGAGAACTTGAGCGGCTCTACTGCACCCATTGTTATATTATTGTTTTACTATTTCACATCATCTCACCCACTTCCATTATTTTGGGTAAATTTCATTTACTTGAAGTTAATCCAAAAGAGGTCACTTAATAGCGATGAGACCGCTTTAAAAAGCCAAGATTGCAATATTTGTAGTAGTCTGCTGTTCATTTGTGCAATAAAGATATTCCATCATTATCATTTAATATTTCCTTTTCGTTATTCTTAATGACTTATATGGCTCTAACTAGGTTTCCAGCTATAGTTGGTTTCTTTTTCGGCTATATGAGTAACGGCCCTATGAGGGCACGGAACAAGGCTTACTAGGAGAAGGCTATAGGAAATAACCAAGAGCACTTATATTATGACCTTTACGACTTTATTATTTCAAAGTACTTCTATAAGTCTATTTGAATAAAGTTGTTTGAGTTTGACCAGCTAGAGCTTTCTAGAGAGCTAAAGGTGTTCCATCACCTAGTTTAAATATTTGTAAAACTTTTCGTCCCCATGCTTTTAACATAAACTTTTGCACCAAAAAACTCAACGTATGCTACAGCTGTTTCTTATTCCATTTCGTTTTACTGCACACCAAAAGTGACGAAAAATTGCTTGTTATATAAAAAGCATCTCGGTATCCTTGTGTCGCGCATCAAAACATAAAAGTATCAAATATTTCCGTCGCAGTTTACAACCCGTTTATCGCCGGGGTACGGCACACCCCGCGTTTGTGTTTGGCCGAAATCACTTTCCCCATCAAAAAGAAACTCTGGAGTGCTGAGTGGCAGGCTGCTTGTAAAATTCTTCAGAGAGAAATATGTCTAGTTTACATCAAACTTTCTTTCTTCTTCACAAACCGAATTGTGTGTTCGATTCTGAGGAACAAACGACTTTCTTGCAAAAGAAAAAACGAAGAAAGCAGATTTAGAGGAAAAATAATGTGATCGCCTTGCCTCTTAGCTCCGAAATCGGAAACGACATTCAAATTTGAGCAGCCTTCAAATTGATGCTGAATAGAGGAAGGATGCACTTCTATTCATGTAAGAGCTACTCAATTTTGATAGTTGCAGAGTACCTACTCACTAACACGATGTCCGTAGTTTCGGGTATATAAACATGATCTTAATTAGTATGAAAACGAAGATAATTTTTATAACCGTAATGCAATTTAGTACTCTTTAATAATCATGATATTCACCATACATAAATGAAAATTCAAGAATATCATATTGAGTATACCCCCCCTGAATTTAGGGGTAATTTGTTGTTTGAGTAACTGAGTGTCCATTTATACAGCTACATAAGTGAAAATAATGTACTAAATAACGCATGTATTAACGATTATCATAAATATTTCTACGCCGCCAGTAGCAGATTGTGCTGAATTTCGTAATATTAAAAAACTAGTAATACCACTTTCTATGTAATAAATGTTCTGATTCTGATTCTGAGAATGATCCAAAACTGAAACACTTCCAAAGTTTTTTTTCAAACTATTTCATACGAATTTCCAATATAAAGATTTTGTACGGAAGCATTGCTGTAATTGAAAACTTGTGTTAGTGGAGTAATAGGACCACTCAAAGTTAATTAAACAATATTTATGTTCTTTTATTTGTCGCAGCTCTGTCCTTCATTTTTTAATTTGATTAGAGTATGATGTTGGCAAGCGATAAGATGACTAAGTTATGCGTTTGGTTTTTGCAACAGATCTGTTTCTAAAATTCTAGTTAAATTTGAATAATCTGGATAATTGGCGAATTGTGCTGGAAAAATTCTTTTTATAGCTATAATGGCCTATCTTAAGAGTGGTTATACCTAGAAATATGATAATATTCCTGATTTCCCATCCGACCTGCAACTTACATGACAGCGGCAGCAATCACTCTGATAACCTCGGATAGACGTAAAAATGCGACGTCACGTACCCGTAGGTGACATTATCCGCGCATACGGATCACACCAGCAGCGAACCACTATGTGACGTGATTTAAAAAGTTTTTCTTCGTAAGCTTTTCTTGCAGGTAAAATAAGAATACAATGGCCCTTAGTATGTCAATTAAGGAAATGACATGTTCATCACCGATGGCGTTTTTGAAAAATCTAGGTCATACTTTGCCTGTGCCACTGTATAAGAGTTTTAAGACTAGATTTGCATGATAATTTTAGGACCAGTGTGTTATTTGACAACACCGTGATTTCAGATATCAATTATAGAAGGTAAACTTAATTAACTTTTGAATACAGTTATACAAATTTCCCAAAAAAGATGGTCTTTCTAACTATTCGATTAAGGATATTTAATAATAATTATCTAAGAACAACGAGCTCGTGTGTCAGAAGAGAGCTCAAGACCGCAATTCAGCCAAAATTTAACTTCTGTACATCAAACAAATTGCTTAGCAGCGTGATGCAATATATTAAATGCAGCCAACCCCCCGAAGGACCCAACAAAAGGGACCCAATCCCCTCTAATCTAAGCGAAGCAGCTACTCAACTATTATACGTGTTTACTTTGGGCCTAAATCAACCAAGAGTTTCATTCGGCCATTGTTTATTTTTCATTACGACATGTGCGCGTAGAAGTCGTTGCATTAAAATTGTATTGTTGGAGATTATTAAAATCTGAAGAACAGACGTGGGCGGGGCCGAAATTCGAGCCGAATTAAGAGTTCGGGTATTTCGGACCCCCACCGGCGTTTTAGTGTTATGATTTCGGTTAAGTCGGAGTTATTGAGGGCTTTTGCAATTGGTCAAATGAGTTACGGTTGAATAAACTCAGCTTTAGCATTTTGTATTCAGAAATAATGTAATGAATTGCCCACAGACCTGTCCAATCCTGTGGAATTGCCATTATGAAATAGTACATTATCATACAAGTGCGGTAAGTTGAAAATCGCAGCTGAGGCAATATTGCTACAAGAAAGTAGAGGCTGTAATTATCAAAGCGCACGTGTGTCATACGACGTTTTATAACATATTTGCGAGGAAATAAATAAAATTCGAAATTTCTTAAACGAATAAATCTTTAATCACTTGTTAATGCAGTTATGAAAAAATTTTTTGTTCACATATTAGCGATGCGCGCTCAATAACACTTTTTTTTAAGGCAAAAGCATAATAAACATTACTAATAAAGTAAATGTGTTTTTGTTACAGATAAATGGTTGTAATTTATTGTCAAAAATAATTAAATTAAAGAATTAAATGTTTATTTATCACATTTTATCTCTCAAAGTTAATTTTATTCATAAAATGTTGACCTCTTCTCTGACATAAAAACTCTTTGCTAAGATTTAAAAAAGTACCGTTCATTTTAGATGGAGCATCTCGATAAACCGTGCGTTTTACCCTAATAAAAAAAAACTCGTGCGTTTTACATTACAATAACGCACAAGTACGTAATGAGATACAATACCCTTTACGAGCAAATATTTTATAAATATAGGTATTTACTTACTCGTTTATTTATATTGTCAACTGCTGTTCATAAGTATGTTTGCTTACCTGAAATAATGAAGAATTAAGATTATAATATGATCAAACATGTCCAATGGGATTCATGATTAACGGCTACTACCAAAATATTCCCAAATACATGCTTAGATAGCAAAATATCCACTATTACAGTTAAATCAAAAATGTGAATCGAACCAAAGGCAATAGGCCAGTCAATAATCGTTTTAATCACCAGTTAACCATATTCTTAGCCCACAACCCTAAAAAGCTCACTTAGTATTTTATTGCAATAACTGAGTCCGAATAAAAAACAATACATAATGAATATTTAACGAAACTAAGCTCCATCTTTATTACCCTCGCACTTAGCCACCCTGTATTAAATTATACCGGGTTGTATTGAATTATTTACGGTGTTTGTCGCACGCGCGCCTCGGTAATGTATTTATGTGTACAAATTATTCTTATTCCTCTGGTTATGTTTTCTTTCCATTAAATCACAGCGTTTCATTGCACTGTTTGTTCGACGAGAGTACTCGGTGGGTGGATAACGTTGCTATGTCAAGGGATGGAATTCTGTTTAATTTTTCTTTTGAGATTTTTTTTGTTATTACATCTAGATCATATGACTACGGACTAAGAGGAGCTTGCACATCTTTTAGTAATTTATAAACTTACCTTAATATTTTTAATATCTAAATAGGTAAAAACACAAAGACAAATGACACAAAAACACAAATGTTCGTCTAATTAATGTTTGAACTTGACGGGAATTGAATGCACGACCTTCGGCGCTGTAGGCAGGGTCTCTACCACACCACTGGTTACTGCATGTTTACTACAATTTCGGAACAATGGAATGTGAAACAATTGTGCAAATAAACAAATTCCAAAAATTAAACTTAGTATGAATAAAAACCACCCTAACCGATCAGTTATTTTAACCACAATTTAACCGTGTGGTTAAATTTGACATTCTATTTGTCTAACAGCTGCCCGTCATGGTGGGTGACCCTATTCATTGCGGAGATCTAATGAGGGTTAGAAAAAAAAACCGTTCAAATGTCAGAAGTTACGTTAGCGATTGATTTTTTAAAATAACTAGGGACCTGCCCCTGGTTTGCAGTCGAGGCCCAACTAAAGGGTGGCTAACGAACAGAATAACTATAATATCGAGAATTTAGTAAATACTTAAGTTAAAATATTAATTAACAATTTGACTAAATGTTTAAAGAATTGTATTTTTTTAATTTCGTGGCCTATGTTATAGTAGGTGTCTCAGAGCTGTAAGATGAAATAAAGTACCAGATGAACAATAATGCTCGTCAAGAATACGCACCTGTTATTTTTTTTACAAAATACGCAACAATTATCGCTAAAATCGTTATTTTCTTTATTCATTTGACTTTCTTGAGTTTGTTTTAAGCATATCTGTTTGTCTTCGATAATATCTGAGAGTAAAGTTTATCACTGGTCTTATGATTGCAATGATGGAGGCCTTTGGACAGTATATAGGCAAATTACTTTACTTTTTACATACACCGCTCCAGCAATCCTCACTGAGACCGCGTGTTAGAGTATGGCTGCCACTACCACGAGTGGGACTACAAAAAGACGTATTATAAAGTTACATTGTATAAACATGTCTCAATGATATTTATTTACACAATTTTTCGTTATTAAGCCTATATTTCTGCACAGGTCAGCGATAAAACAGTTGCAAAATGTAATGAACCAGCCAACTGGCGGATATAAACAAATAGTGATAAAACAAACGGTTAAACGACGCTTCAACGGAGTTCAAAAAATGGTTTAACGGATACAGTTAAAACTTTGTTGTTATCGGTAAAGCAATGATGTGAAACTGACGGTTTTTTTGTTATTGCGTCATTAAAATATTTTGCGTTCTCTCACAAATTGTATGAAAATATTTCTTAAAAAATGATTTTCTATTTTATTTGAAATAATAATAAATATGCAAGTTTTAATACCAGTCTCCTCTTTCTAAATCAAATCAGTAAAATGATACAGAAAATAGTAAAATTGAGAACTGACGTAAAATCTGAAGTTATTCCTAGGTCAAAAGACGTGTTTCTTAGTTACTGTCCTAAATCGAACGAAAGAGGTTATAATGTCAGTTAAATTTAGAGACTTGAATTTCATCCAGGAAAATTCATTACAAATCAACCAAATATAGCCAACGTTGATGCAAATCATAAATATTCATTTGCCGGCTCCAAATTTGATAGTACGTCTCTAGTAAGTACTCGTAGTGAGGCAATGTTAGTGTAGTCCTTAGAATAATGACACCTAGAAGGATAGTTCCATACAAAAAAAGACGCGCCAAACTTGAAGCCAAAACCGAACGTCAAAAATGTGTCATGGCAGAAGTAACCAAATAATGTTGCAAGTCGACAGCATTTTCCCTGAAAAGTGGGGAGATTAAACTCATTTCTGAACTTAATTTTGGGGATTTTTTGATGGGCATTAATTATCTAGCGTGTTTAGTTACTATGAATATTTTTTTTACAATAAACTGATTTATTCTAAGGTAACTTTTAAGTTAGTCCTTTTGATTTTTATCATTATATAAATAATATTCATGCTCAAAAATATATAATATAATAAAATAAATAACTTAAATTTAATAAAATAAATTTTGTCTAATTTACTAAAAGTTGGAAAAATATTTTCTCATTACTGGGAACATTTTCAATTTTTTTCTAGATCAATTACATTATTTATTTTGCGTTTTTAAGTGCTAATATAGTCTTAATATAAGTTAAAACATATTGTCTACTGGTGGTAAGTTGTTTTTATATCTTTATTTGTGTTTTCCGGAATCATTTTGAAACACATTTACACAACAAACTGTCATTTTGTTGGAGCTCCTACCAATATACCATCACCTTAATGACTGGCGGGACGTCGATTGGGTCCGTACATGGTGTCCGGATTTCAGTGGCATCAGTAAGCATGCGTCGACTTTCCTTCTAGGTGTCATTATTCTAAGGTTTAGTCAATAGAACCAGTATTCGATTACAACTCGAGTAACATTTAAAACTTCCTTTGGATGCGAATTTACGACAGTAAAAGATTGCGTCTGTCTCTAAAATAAAATAGTATTGCAAACACACACACACAAAACACACATGCTCAATAATGGCAGAATGCATGAAAAAAAGCAACAATAACTAGATTCGGTACGGTTGTCGTTCCAAGCAACGTTCCGAATCAAGCTTCCACAATCAAACTATTCAATAGGAGCCTATAAAAATAACGTTTTATAACTCGAAAAAAGGCGTTATCGCGAATCGTTGTGCCTTGGCGCGGAAAATGAAAACTAAATAAAAGTAGGCCCCGTCAAATATTGCGAAGCATCTGCTATCAAAAGTTTACGCGATCGCACACGGATAAGACGCGCTGGATAGGCAAGGGTAATGAGAATATACAGCCTATACAGACGCGCTGGATAGGCAAAGGAAATGTGAATAACAGCCTACGAGTGTACAGAGACCATGTTAGATAAGCAAAGGGGAATATGTACATAGAGCCTATACCGAGCGCTGGGTAGGCAAGACAAATTAATTACAGCCTTTGTTCCGAAACAGTTAGCGTTCGAAAATCTGCGCGCCATTTTCTGGTCAAACACACCCCGCTTGATGTTGTAAGACGCAAATGTCAAGTGTGTCATGAGAGATAACCTATCGATCTTCGTCGAAAACAATTCAAAATGAAATCAGAAAAAATAATGCAGGGACGATCTAAACTCAACTGTAGCCAAGCAAGTAGATTGATGTGACAGTGGACATACCAGTAGAGCTATTCTGCCTATTTATCCTGGTTATTAGGTGGAAACGTATGTAGTAGTAAAATCAAATAAGTTGAGTTAGATTTTGACATAACGTATTTGAATATTTCATGAATAGAATTGTGTTCGGAACCCTGATCAAGTGTCGAGCAGTTTGGTTCTAAAATGTGGTATTTAATTTTACCACAGAATACTTAATAATTACTACGTAACAGATAAATCACTCCATAGAAAATCGTCTATTTTGTCTTTTGTAAATGCGTGCTGTCATCTGACGGGCATATATAGCCAGGGCTACCTCTTACGATATAGATGTCCGTAGTCAGTACTTTCAGTACGTCATCGCGTCAGTTCAACCGCAAGATTCGCGTTCGAATGCTCTACGCGGCTGTTGACAACTAACTGCCAAATGGGTATTGGAAGACCCGGCGGCTGGTAGGTAATCATCCCGCGCAAGTACGTGGAGTGACAAAGGCCTGATATTACTTCTTCATTTACAGTCGCATCCAGAACATTCTATGGCTTTGTGCCATCTCACATGGGTGCCGTTGGCCTAGTTATTGCTCTTCCCGACATCTTTCCCTAAACTTTTTTCCGTTATAATGTGTCGCAGAACCAGCCGTTTTGTTGTTTCACAGCCTACCCCGAACGCCCGCGAAACGAGTTCCGTATAAGAACTTTATGGTCTGTTCGGTTTTGTTGTTATTTTTCTAGTGGGACTACAAAGATTTTTGGTAAGTGTTGTTGGGTTGGGAATAGTGCTGCAACTTAAAACGTCTACCAATCTATCGACATAATATAGTATAACGCTATATTCTAGCTATTGGACTATCCAGGTTACCAATCTCTCAACATATCCTGACTTTTTGACTAGATTGACCTTTTGGTACAATGCATGACAAACATTTATGTGACGTATATTTGTGTATGTTGTGTATTTAAGTGTTATTATCTATTTAAGTATGTAAATAATTTAGAAATAATAGGTTGGGGAAAAAAAATCTTCGCATTTTTTAAGAAATATCATAAATTTTTTAATAAACTTTATTAACATTTAACTAAAGTATGTAGGTGCCGTTTTGTTCGATTACTTTTCGCCATCTTGTAGGTAGGGACATGATCCCATTGCTATAGGAATTTTGAGGCTTTTGATCAAAATACCGCGACAAGTGGTTTTGGCAGTCCTCTCGTGATGTTAACCTCACACTGCCTAAAGAATTCTGTAGAGACCGAAACAGGTAGAAATCTGAAGGTGCAAGACTATACGGCGGCGGATGCATTAACACCTCCCAGCCAAACTCTCTTAATTTTTGCAGAGTGGCTGAAGATGTATGAGGTTCTAGCGTTATCATGATGAAAAACCACACCCTTTCTGTTGATTAATTCCGGCCGCTTTCAACTTCTTGCTTTAATCTCATCAGTTGTTCGCAGTAGAGTTCAGAATCGATGGTCCTGCCTGGTGGTTACAGCTCATAATGAATAATGCTCTTCCAATCCCACCACACACACAACATCACCTTGTTGCGAGTTAACCCGGGTTTCGCCACAGTCTGTGAAGCCTGACCGGCCTTTGACCACGACCTTTTTCGCACGTTCTTGTCGTACGTGATCCACTTTCCATCACCAGTTATCAGCTTCTTCAAAAATTGATCGGTTTCATTACGTCGTGATAAAGAATCACAAATGAGTACACGGTTCATTAGGTTCCTTTCAGTGAGATACCCAAATATCGATTTTTTTTGTATACCCAATTTTTTTCAAACGCGCCAAAACTGTTTTGTGGTCGATAACTAGTTTTTCAGCTACGTCGTTACTACTGATATGCCGATCTTTCTCCACTTTTTCAAAATGGAATCCATTTTATCCGTAATAGGGCGACCAAAGCGACGTGCATCTTTAGCATCAAAATTTTCGGATTGAAAACGCTTAAACCAAATTTGTGCTACTCTCACAGACACTGCACTGGGTTCATAAACATCGCAAATTTTTTTCGCGGCTTGCGTTGGTTTTTTACCTTTTTTGTAGTTAAATTTTAAAATGTATCGAATATCTTCATTAGATTCACTCATCTTGACAGTAAGAAAAACAAATGAAAATCACACATTTCCCTAATTTGAATTTGGAATTATCTTATTAAAAATTTAAACTTTTAATGATACCAAAACCAGCCAGATACAAATAGTATAGCCAAAGAGATTTTATTACAAGTTCATACATACTATATGTGAAAAGACTTTTTCCCCAACCTAAGAACAAGGAAGTGATAATCTACCCGGAAGACGCGGACAAGGCGCCCGTGGGCCATAATATATCAAATATCTGTTCAATAGATAGGCAGTAATAAAAATAACTGAGTCAATCATCTTACACCATGATCATTTGACTCTACTAAACTAAGCAGAGCTTGTACCAGGCATCAGTAACTCATATACCTACATACAATTCTAATATAAATGCATATAAATAAGTTTTTTTTTTAATAATTCAGCGTCCCCTGATATTTTGATCAGGGCCTTTTTTATTTCTGTCTTTTTTATTTTCATATTTTTTATTTCATTTTTGTGTATATGGTATACTATTTTATGTACTAATTTTATATATGCACTTTCTTGCGACTTCTTTTCTTACTTCTAGTTTACAAGTTTCTATATATACTTATTTTATACTTTGGGTTTATCTCCAGAAATAGGCTTTGCAGTGGTGATATTTTATTGATCAGCATTTAACATTTCTATTTCTAATTTTCTTATGTTCTGGTACACCAGGAACAAAAGAAGGTACACCTTACTTACTATTTGGTATTTGGTTCTAAATATAGTTTTCTGAATTGACCCGACCGGTAATTAAACCCGGGACACTACGGAAATCGAGGCGAGAAACCGTGCTACAGCGCACTACGCCAATTGTGTCGTCAAACAAACAAAGCATCAACTACTTTTAGGCCACGACGATCCCATGAATAGCAATCAATACTATCGCTATTAACAACTACTGTCTCTCAATAATACTATCAGAACCTTTGTCCACATTTCAAACGAAGTTCCAAGCTTCCTATACTATCAGTGTAGGCACTGAATCATTTTCAGGCGCAACCATCTAACTCTGGAAACCTGAAACGACAAATGCAACACGAATACCCAGCCCTCACACAAATCTGTTTCACCGACATTTCGATGCAGGAAACTGTCGACAGTTTCGCATCACTAGAACGAAGGTTTCCGATTACCTCAAACGTTGAGAAAAATCATAAGAATAAATGCTAACTGCGTAGAATCGGCCCTGTGACGTCATGGAAAGAGAAGAAAAAGGTTTTATTCTGCAAAACGACTTAAAAAACTGCAATAAACTGCCAGAATTGTATCGCTAATGTTTAGTTGGAGCCGTCATAACAGAAGATTGCCGGCGACGCAATAATATAAAAACACGTTTGCTTCTACCCTTCGTGGAATGCTTAAATCCAAAAACATATAAACTACATACTACTCACTGCATGCTAACTAAAGTACAGTAATTACGAACAGTAGCTAATTATCGACAAGACTGTACCTACATAACTGCAATCCCAAAACCATCTCGAAGTCACTCTTATTGTAATAGAAATAGGGGTTGATGTTGTATAGATACCGAATTAAGCCGATTGTACTTCTGCCGTTTATAGGCGAGTGTACCTAAGTGGCAATTTGACATGTGCACTCATTCACACGATGGCTATAATAACAAGTTTGCGACGGGTAAAGACGGGGCTTTTTAAATAGCGTAGCTAGGTGACACTAACGATAGGTATGTAGCACTAATAAAGGGTACTGAGCTGTCAGACTAGTAGGCGGGGTTATTTCGTTTCGTTTATTAACATGTTTTTTTAAATTAGCAATTTTTTTTTGTAAAGACAAAATATTGATGAAAATATATACAAAATAATTTTACGCCAAAGGATGTTTACTTTATTACCAATTCTGTGATAACATACGCGAGCTTGAAATGTAGCTCAGGAGCACGAAAAAGACGTAAAACGTTAAAAGATTCTCGTTGTAATATTGAAATGTATTCCTCACAAAACGCATTTGCGCGTTTTCTCAGCGAGATTGTGAACAGGCATGAGGGTCAACTTATTTGTGGTGATATGAAAGCGTGATGAAGCCCGCATTTGGTCAGTGTGGTTAATCACACATCTATAAATTTCAATCAGGTTAATAGACATTTATCATTGAGTAAATGACCGAATTCATTGAAAACATTTAATTTGTTAATAGTTTCGAAGGTGGTTTTACTGTAGATTCGAATCGAAACTTTGAAGATGTGGAGTCTATTTCGCACGTTTTAGTAAAAAATCTGTAAAAAAGTGAGTGAGGATCAAATCTGACCAGAACCATCACAAGGGTGGTTTTCTTGTTAAATTTCCGACTAACCCTCCGGTGATGGAAAACATCGATGAAAAACCAAATCGACCCGGATAACGGCGGAAGGCTCACCACTTGGTTAGGTTCTAATACTAGTGGTGAAAAGTGTTTCTGAGTGTTCCATGCACCATGACGACAAAAGTCACTTGCTTCTGACTCCCTATTCGGAATATAGTCTTGATGGTATGTTACGTTTAAAAAAAATATTGAAACTCAAAATGAATCCAGGATAAGCATTAAAAATTCATATTTTCGTGGCCATTTACTTTCACGTTTCAGTACATTTCTGCATTCTTCTTGTCGCAAGCTGGTAGCTATAAATAGTGTTAAAGACTGGATATACATACTTTGATAATAAAATAAAATAAATAAATATCTGGGACAATTTACACCAAGATCATCTGACCCCAAACTAAGCAGAGCTCGTACTATGGGCGTTACAGACTGATAAACATACTTAAATATTCCTAAATATATACTTATATAAACAACACCCACATGGAAGTCGCTTAACCGTCTCCGAACCCAAGTGGGCCGCTGCAGGAGTAACCTTTATAAATTGGGGTACATCAGTGCGGACAGGGTAAAATGCGACTGCGGAACCTCGGACCAAACAATGCAGCACCTGCTGGTTTGCCCCCAGTGCCCTACCAGCTGCTCCATTAAGGATCTATATTAGGCCTCCACCCCCTGGGGTGACGATGGCGGAGCACTAGGCTGCTGTTATTTAGTATTAGCGATAAGATCATCGACACGAAGAAGAAGAGGAACAACACCCAGACAGACAACAAATACAAATGTTCGTCACATGAAAGTTTGTCATGGGTGGGGAACGAACCCACGACCTCCGGTGCTAAAGGCAGGATCGCTGCCATTGCACCAACAGGTCAGTCAATTCTACTTATATTGTGATATACTTGCAGTAACACCCAGACTCAGAGCAAACACACATATTTCTCAAATGTATAAACAAACATTGAGCCACGCGAGGATCCTTGGTGCTGATCAAACTCAAGACACTAACGAATCAGGCTTTCTAATGAACATGTATTATTTTTCAAAATTAATTAATATGAAAATGATCAAAGTTTTCTACGCTTAACACTAAACCACGTCCGATCGATATAATAAACAATTATTTATAAGGAGACATGCAATATGAACGTATTTTGGAATAATCGTTTCCAAGAAACAAAAAGTATTAGCTCCAGAAAACGTAATAATTGCGCTACTTGATGTATAAAACAGTTATAGTCATTCCATAAAAGACGTAATATTGTTTGAACGCTCTCTCTCAAATAATACAATTAAAATCAGTTCATTGATTTATAAAGCTAAACTGGACCTGAGAAGCATTAAACTGTTGGTGGCATATGCATGATTTACAGTTCAGACTATTTTCTACGAGACGACCTACTTGGTGTAATGGTTAAGAAGTTGGCTACTACACCAGAGGTCGCGGGTTCGATCCCCGCACAGTACAAACATTTTGTGTGCATGAACATGTCTGTTTGTACTGGTCTGGGTGTCTCCTATGTATAATAAGTATGCATTTACAAAAGAAAATGTATTTAAGTATGTTTATCCGTTGTCTAGTATCCCATAACACAAGCTTTAATTAGCTTACTTTGGGGCTAGATGGCGCTGTGTGGAAAAATGTCCAGGGATATTATTTATTTATTTATTTATTTATTTTCTGCTAAAATTAGTAGTGTTTTCTACTTTTTCCCTAAAAAACAACTAAAACTGGTTTTACAGGCATGGCTTGTATTTATTTTATAATAAAAAACCGGCCAAGTGCGAGTCGGACTCGCGCACAGAGGGTTCCGTACAAACCTGTAGGTATATTTATTAAAAATATTTATATTATGATGCAACTAAAAATTTATAATAGTAGAAGTACTCTGTAAGTTCTGATTCCCTTGCGTGTGTCGAAAATTTGCGGCATAAACGGCTATATCTTTTGATTGCATTGGCTTAGAAGTTTGATTTTTTCACAGCTCCAAGGGACAGTAGACCTGAGTATTTGATATAAATTCCAGCTTGATACCTCCACGCGTTTCTTAAAAAAGGGTCTTGACAGACAGACAGACAGACAGACGGACGGACGGACAACAAAGTGATCCTATATAAGGGTTCCGTATTTTCCTTTCGATGTACGGAACCCTAAAAACTATCCTAGATAAAGAAATATCAGATTATTTATTAAACCTATGACAAATTATGAAGGTTTTAAAATATTTCACTTGCAATAAATTTTATAAAAATTTTGAAATTCGATGTTGTTCTGACTGTCTTTTTGGACATGTACATATACAAATATTACTTAACAACCAGAAAACAGTAAAAAACGGACTTACAGTGTAATGCTTCTCAGGTCCAGAAATATTCAAAACCTTGTTGGTCTAGCATTTATGTTAAAGCACTAGTAGCATCAACCATTATGTACTGTATGTTATCGTTGACTTAAAAAGTGTGTATGCCCATTTTAGTTCCATTTCTAATCACCAGGAGCGCTGTACTAAAATCCCAGATAAAAACGATAAAACACTCATCTAACTCATGGACATACTTATAATGACAGAAAGCTCGCCACCTACCTCGTTGGGTTTTAATAACCTTGGTGAAATGTGGGCTTCTCAGTACTACGTTCACCAGGTCGATGACTATACCATATGGCATTGTTTTTCTTTACGCCTTTGTGTCAGAATTACTTCAAAAGTGTTGTACTACGTCATGATAGCATTTAGGGATCAAAAACAATAGACCTCCAATATCTACGAAATCAATTAATTAATAAACCAATCGAATCAATCGAAATGGGCGGGATTTGTGATCGCAATTAATTGAAACGTTTACAACGGGATTGTCGTTTCGGACGCGATTTTACGGAATCGAGCAATTAATTAGGCATTGCTTCTTGATTCAAACGTCAAGTAATATTGACAATAACTTTGATTAAATTTCATCAACAAAACTTAATTTGTCCGTAATAATAAAACAGAAAACGATGTACTTACATTTTAACATTTAATATTATTTGAAAAATCTGAAATAGGGGAGCGAGGGGCTTGTTGTAACAGGGGTAAGTAGTAACGTGCTCTTTTCCCTAGTATCTTAAACGCTATTAACGTATTTTTTTGACTCGATTTAACCTATAAACCGCGCTGCATCATGTTGCCACAGCCAGTGTCCCGCCGGCCAGCGCAGTGAGCGGAAATGTGCACGAGCTTCATTTTTGCCAGGTAATATAAAATTGTACTATCGTAAAATTTCGGTTTCCGTTATTATTATCGACTGATTTCAAATTTTCTATATCTTATTTCCATCCGAATTTACCTATCTCTGATAATGTTTTACAGTTTTTATGATTGCTAAATTGTTTAAATAGTTATCTTGATAAATGTTAAAAATCATACCATGGGGCTAGTTGTAACAAATTCTCGGGGCTTGTTGTAACTTGTTACAACATGCCCCAAGTTATGATGTAGATGGCCTTTTTTTTTCTTTGTTCTAGAATGAGGGTGTAAAAAAAAAGTCAGAGCACGCAACACAAAGCCAAGAAGTGTACGAGTCTGCGGCTGAAGTTTTAGAAAAAAAATGCAGTATTCGGAAAGCTAGTCAGACTTTCGGATTATGTCACGTCTCTCTTTATAGATACATAAAGAAAAAGAAGAATAATGAATCTCTTCAATGAAGAGTTGGTTATGTTAAGCCTAGACAAGTATTTACTGCAGAAGAAGAAGGTAAGATAGCTTTCTACCTACTCAAGTGCGCAGATATATATATTGGACTACTTCCTATAGAAGTAAGGATACTAGCTTACCAATGCGGTGTGCAGCTTAGTGCTAAAAACATTCCTCCTTCTTGGCATCAAAATAACATGGCTGGTACTGACTGGTTCCAAAATTTTATGCGCAGAAATTCACATTTATCTTTAAGGACACCAGAAGCGACGTCTTTAAGTCGAGCGACGTCTTTCAATAAGACTAACGGTAATTCATTCTTTGAAATATATCAACGACTTCTCCAAAAATATCAGTTTAATGCTTCTCGAATATGGAACATTGATGAAACAGGGGTCACAACGGTTCAGAAACCTAAGAAAATAGTAGCTGCTCGTGGTCAAAAGCAAATTGGAGCTATCACATCGGCTGAGAGGGGAACTCTTGTAACACTTGCTTGTGCCTCTAGCGCTGCGGGTAATTTTATACCACCGATGTTCATTTTTTCCAGGCTAATTCTGAAATGTGTATTCGTGGTGGACCTCCAGATTGCATTGGAGCTGGTAATTCCTCCGGATGGATGAGCGAAAAAAAAATGTTTAAGTGTTGATTATTAAAAAAGTGTATTTGAGTTGATTTTTGATGTGAATTACATAATACTTACTTTAGAAAGATGTCAATTTTGTTAAAAATAAACAAAGAACAAATGATTAGAGGTATAACTGTAGTTTTTTTGTCGTTACTACTTGCCCCGGTAGACGTTACAACTTGCACCAAGCGCGAGGTAAGTTGTAACACCGCACTTCTTCTAGAAAATAATTGATTGTAAAATAATGACCAATAGTTATGGTATTATTTTCACTTGATTTGGTAGACGAAGAGTTACAGCATCCATCCATCTTTATTTAGTAGAAATTAAATCAATGGATCTCAAGATATATTAGTTTTAATGAAAACTGTTACAACAAGCCCCTCGCTCCCCTACTGATCTGTAGGTCTACCACGAGTTGCCAATTTAAATTTACATTATCGTTCGCGTAATTTTTTTTATTGGGATTTGAGTGATTTGACCATAGAATAATTACGCATAGAAGGAGAGTCGGGTCACCCGTTTTGATGCTACAGATATCAGGACGTGACGTCTGGATCTGAACTTACCGATGTTAATTTCTCGAGGTTAGAGCTTCTTCAAAATGTTTATTTGTGCAATAAATGGTTGCAACAACATAACAGAGAAGCACAAGTAGTATTCATACATGGTAAATACTGAAAATTGTGATTACATGTGTAACGAATTGTTATTCTGACAGTTGATTTTGGCATCACAAATGGCGCCCCTTTTTGTATGGAATTATCCTTCTAGGTGTAATTATTCTAAGGATTTGACATTTTCATGTCATGTCATGTGTCAAACCAATACAGGTTTTTTACGCGAACGATAATGTAAACTTAAAGTGGCAACTCGTGGTAGACGTGCTTGGATACAAAACAGTGAAACATTCTTATTCGTGTCTGTTTATTTGTATATCACGAGAAAACTACAATAATATGGATTTTAAAGAAACTTTGTATACCTATGCTACAATAGAAGGAGTAGTATTGATTCATATAAAAATAATTAACTAGCCTATATACTGTCCCACTGCTGGGCAAAGGCCTCCATCACTGAAATCAAGTCATCCTCAATTGATGGGTATTGGCTTAATGACCACGCTTGCCAAACCCGGGTTGGTGATCAAAAACCCGGGCTATGTTCCGAAAAATCCGAAAACACAGTTTCCGACCTGGGAATTGAACCCGGGACATCCGGGTATTCGTGTCGAGCTCTAAAGCAAGGCGAGTTTTGATTCATATACAGGATGAAATGTATGTTGACGCGGGCGAAGTAGCTGACAATAGTAGTATTATGTAAATATAATTATTTGTGTGCATTCAGTAGGTCGATGCTAAACGCTATTGAATGATAGACCATAGTGAAAATTACTTGTAAACAGAAACAAAGGACAGGGTTTCAGGGTATGTACGTATGAACAAAGAAAATTGGTCAAAATGTGCTTAAAGGCGTTTGAGTAACTTTGTATGGACCGGTGGCGTCATTTTTTTATCAGCGGCCAGTAATTAAATAATTTCTTGTTATGAGGAAGAAAACAATAAATTTATTATTATAATTTAATCATTGTTTTATAGCACCCTAATAAATCAATCATATCTGAGTCAGAATTGTTCTTAGTGCCGAGATATAAATAAATAAATTTCTGGGACAATTCACACCAAAATCATCTGACCCCAAACTAAGCAGAGCTTGTAAAATATGGGCGTCAGAGACTGATAAACATACTTAAATATTTCTAAATACATACTTAAATAGATAATAACACCCAGACACACAACAAATATAAATGTTTGTCACACAAATATTTGTCATGGGTGGGGATCGAACCCACGACCTCCGGCGCTAAAGGCAGGATCGCTGCCATTGCGCCAACAGACCAGTCAATTTAAATAAAGATATTTTTTTGTTTTGTTGTTAAGAAGTTATTGGTTCTTAACCGTCGATATTAAAGACAAAACATTGGAAAAACACCTGAACCCACAATACAATAACAATATTGATCTAATATCTCACCAGGTGGGCTAGCCGAGAGCAACACGCCACGACGATTTCTACAATAGAAATCGTTCAAATGTATGGGGATGACATAAGCGCCAGTGACAGCTTATGTCATCCCCATACATTGGAACGATTTCTATTGTAATAATAGCCACGCCACAACGATTTCTATTGTAGAAATCGTTGTGGCGTGTTGCTCTTGGCTAGCCCCCCTGGCCATTGAAAACTAACCTTCTTGCGTCCTAACTGCGTCGCGTTTGTAACCATTACCTATTAAGGATTATGAATAATGCCGCTTTTTTACCTTTTCCTTGGTATGGATCAAGTTCAATTGAGTAATTAGTTAAAAATACAATACTTAATATTTCAGCTCCGATATACTTAAGCTATATGTGCTCAATATAAAGTTTGTGCCCCACGATATGTTCTTTCATAATAATAAGGTTTGGTGAGTGGCCGCGAAATTTCAAAAATGGCGTCAGCATTACCCATACCCCCTTTTGTGTAAATAAACTTATTGGTTACTTACTTCGTTTTGGTTGAAATAACTAAAAACATAGTCGGCAGAGCGAGACCAAAAATACGGTTAATTTAATTTTAGAACTTATTTCCTAGATAAACTCTTCGTGTATATAGAAAGATGGCTTATAAAAACTAAATGAAAACCATTTCTTTGGTTTCATTTACTTTTATTAACCGCCGTTGTATTTGAAATAAACCTCTTTCTGCAAGAAACTTTTCGGACGATCGGATTTCATTTGACTAGAAACTGCAAATTGTTTTTAAGACTCAATGAATGCTAAAAAGGGGTGAAATAAAATGGCCCATTTCACCCTTCACGAAACCCAAGCAATATCTATTTGCCGAACCAACAGTGCAGTATTCAGATCGTCTGATAAACACAAAGTCAACAGAACTAGGAAAATAAAACTAGTATTGTCGACTAACTTTGCATTGTCATGTAAATTCGACCCAAACGTGGACAGTGCGAGGGCTTAGAACTTGGGAAAATATAAATTTGGCTCTTTTGGTTTTTAAGTCCTTTTGTCCGGGTTTGCCACCCAGGGCAAACATTCATGAGTATATTGGCTCTGTATCTTCAGGGGAGATAGCAACAAACCAATAGTGTTTTACACATCCATACAAACCCACACGCAAATACACACACTCACACACACACAAACACTCATGCACACACGCAAACACACGACACACGCATGCATGCATGCATGCCACTTTATCTTTATTAGGTAGTTATATTCTTCTAAATTTTTCATGTTTTGTTTTTCTATTCACATTTAACTAGTGATTTTATTATTTTATATTTTGTAACCGAAATTGAGAGGGTGGGAGCCTGGCGATCCGTCACACAGGGATTACCCTAGTGTGGACACCAGTCTCTCACAAAGGTGGCTCATGTTCTTATCTTTAAGTTTAGTTGATAAGTTTGTATATTTGGCTTTTGTGAAGAGGAAATAATTTTCACTTATTATTATATTATATTATGTTTTGACTATCA
The DNA here is from genome assembly GCA_947369235.1 of Udea olivalis. Lineage (NCBI taxonomy): Eukaryota > Metazoa > Arthropoda > Insecta > Lepidoptera > Crambidae > Udea > Udea olivalis. The sequence goes on from OX376366.1 coordinate 9,286,295, forward strand.
AGGATGCTTGCTGTTGATAAAAATGTTTCAGTGTATTGCAGAACCTAATGAGCTGACGTCGCGGGATTTTAAGTAAGCCCTTACACATTGCGGCTTTTGCAGCGATACGAACGCGATTCAGTCTCGATGCAGGATCGATACAGTCGCAAGATTTAGACACACACGTTACAAAAAGCAGCGACACAATCGCGCTGCAATCGCGGTTCAGAAGCTGGCCGCGTAGCTGCTGCGTGATACAGTCGCGATACAGTATCGATGTAAACGCGATACTGGATCGATACAAACGCAATGTGGAAGGGCCCTTATACCTTGATAACATTAAAAGTCTCAAATTTCGCATGCGGCGCCTGACAGATGGTTCGCTTAGAACAAACCGCCATATTTTGATGACGCACTCAGCAGACCCAGTAAGTATACAGGCGATACCGGTCAGAATCGGTGTCGCGGGCAGTCGCACTGTCGCGAGTGTTTTTGTTTTTGGCGAACTCGGTGTATATTTTCCCATGATGTATTTGGTTTTCTTTCAAGTAGTTATAAGCTACCTACTTTATTTTAGAAATTCAGAGCGAATTAAGTAGCAACTCTAGGCAGTCAGGCGAGTTTAGGTAATTTTACTGGAAAAAGGCGAGAGCGGGCTTTCTGTTAACTCTTTATTTTGTGATATGGCGGCTCACACCACCTCAGACTCAGTTCGGGATCGCATAATCAAATAGTAAACGTATTTTGTCTTCTGATTTTAGTTATTTTTATTTAAACTTTTTCATCATCTTTTTTAATTCTAAAAGCGACAGGTCTCAGCTGTTTGGCAACGTATGAGAAAAAGATGTAGTTCCAAAAACACAACAAAAAAACTATAAAATTTTAATACATTTGTCACGTTTCTTAAATATTCAAACAATACAGGGTGGTAATAAAGTATCTAACTCAAGTCCGCAGTTTGCGCGTTCTGTGTCTGTCGGCTTTCCGGCTGTAGCGGTACAGTCAGCACATATTAAAGTAGGTCAAGTGTACGCGGGAATCGCGTACACTGGTGCTGTTTGGACACTCGACAATATTTGTCTTTTTTAACTTTTTTAACAAAAGAGTGAACTAGATTGAACCACCCTATGGAAAATGATATCACCGATTCGTTGCAGGTATAGGGAACAGATAATACCGGGTGATAATCAAAAGACTTAATAAACGATATGGCATATTCAGTAGGCAATATTAAATATGTAAGGGAAATGAAATTTATTAAGTTTATTTACATTTCAAGGTCACATACAAAATATTGAACAGTTAGTATTTTTAAATGAACACCTTAAAATGAAAGTCAATTGAAAAATCTAATTTTCACTTGCATGGTTACTACATTACTTACTGAGTATGTCATAATATACTTTGTCAAGTATTTCTATAATCACCCTGTATAATGAGATAATGTGATAACCAGTAGACAAATCCACCTTGGATTGACGCTAAATAACCCAAAAAAAATATCGAAAAATACAATTAATGTACCTATGTATCTAACAGTTGATTGGACCTGACGCTACAGTGCTGCCATCTCACGCACGCTATTTCAGAAAACCCAAATTGTGTTGCTTTTAATAATTCGGAAAGAGTAGAAAGGCCTCATAAAAAACAATTTGTAGTCACGTAAACACGTTTTTTACCAAAATTGCGGGTCCCGCAAGTCTCAAAACAAAGCACCGGTGTAGGCAGTCCCTAAGACAACAGCTCCGTAGGGATACGTTGTGAATATTTGAGCGGTGGAGAAATCATACGAGATGGTTTTTGCTTCCAAAAAATATCAATAAAAGCCGAAACTGGGAAAAACGGTCAGAATTGTATTCTTTTCGCGTGAAAAGAATACAATACTGACCGATTTTAGAACTATTTGTAAGCAGAAGTACTCAGGGTGTAAAATTATTGATTTCTTTCGAAAAAGAACCAAACGAAAGCATCGATGATGAAAAAAAAAGTTTTTTTTAAAGGATTCACCAGTTTACCTCTTTTGGTATTTGTAACAGTTTAGGTAAAGATTGACATTAAGACGTTATTTCGACGTACCTATAGATGGCTGTTTTATTTTAAAGGAAACCAAAATGTTATTTTTTTTTCTTCCTAACACAGTGATTCATTACAAATAGCATGCTGCGAAGCATTATGTAAGTATCCAGACAGATAAATAACTATAACATTTATTTGCAAAAGGTACCTTGTAACAACATTCAAAGGTAAATACACACATCAAAAGTGTCTAGGGATCAACATATATTTTTGCAATAACTTTTCTCCTGATTGATATTAATTAAAATTTTCTTTAAGGATTCATCAAATAAAGTGTTTTCGTTTGTCTACAGTAACGATAAACCAAGTCACCTTTGCATTAATAAAGAAATTTGGCATTTTCCTAATAAAGGGATTTTTGACATTTGAACCACTAACATTAAAGTTCGAAAAAAAGACTGAAATAACAGTTTTCTTTAAAATTTTATTGGGTAACTTAAACAATTAATAGTCCGTGTTTCTACCGCGAACACTAACAACACAAGAACATCGGTTTGGCATACTCAAAATGAGTTCATCCAAATCACGCTGTGGAATGGCCGCCCATGTTCGTTGCAACAACAAAAAAAGGTCTTCTTGCGACTGGATACCCTCCATATTCGGCAGAGCTCTTCTCTGTAGCATATCCCATGCATGCTCAATCGGGTTCAAGGCTGGCGACTGAGCAGGCCAGGGCAGGACATTGATGTTAGCTGCGGCGAGAGTCTGTCTTACAACTCTTGCGGTGTGCGGTCGTACATTATCATGCATTAACTGAAATAAGGGACCGATTTGTACTTGTAGAGGAACGATGACGTCTGATACAATCGTCTCAGCATAAATTTGAGCGTTGAGGTTGCCTCTGATCCAAATCAACTCAGTTCTTCCGCCGATCCAAATACCCGCCCATACCATGATGGTTCCACCACTATAAGGATGGACTTCCTGGCAGGATTTTAATCGCTGTTGGCATCCAGGGGTTCTCCAGTGTCGTATACGTCTTGTATCCGGTCTCATACCAAAACGAGACTCATCAGAAAAGCACACGAAACGCCATTGTTCTTCTGCCCAATTTCTGTGTTCAAGAGCCCATTGATATCGAATCCTAAGATTGTGCATTGCTATAGGTGGTACCCTTAGCGGTCTTCGGGAATGAAGGTTCACTTCATGCAAGCGGTTTCTGACTGTTTGGTCGCTAATTAAGTTCCCTGAAGAGTGATGAAGCCTCACGGCTAACATCATGGCGGTTATTGTTGGAGCTCTTCGAGTTGTAATTTGAATGTATCGGTCTTGTCTCCGTGTGGTGCAGCGATACCGTCCTCCATGGCGCTCAGCCACGGTACCAGTGCTTCGGTAACGTGTCCAAAGTCGACTGATAACACTCTGACTTGTATTCAGAGCTAAAGCCACAGTACGTTGCCGGGAACCAGCTTCTATCATTCCCACGGCTCTGAGCATTTCTTCCCTGCTTAAATGACGTCGCTGCTCCATAATAACGTTGGTTTTAATCAGTAGTAGGGAAACAGTAGCACTAATAATGTCTTCAATGCGTTGTATGTTTTTATAGGGAAAATATTGACAGCTGATTTTCATCTTTTACTCGAATTTGATTGACAGTTCCTGTTTCAAATTATGAAATGCACCAAAAAGGATCCATATAAATTTATAAAATCATAAATTTATTACAAAGCCACATCTCAATCTCAAGAAATCCGCATAAAAATGCTTGATCCCTAGACACTTTTGATGTGTGTATATTTTTAATCTAAACCTTTTTTTGCTCATTTTTCTCAATAGCCTAAATCAAATGAAATGAAATTATATAATATATTTATTTATGTAAGCTTTTTACAAGCACTGAATAAAAAAATATACAGGGTTACTTTATGAACAACAACTATTTTAAGTTTTTATGAGAAATAAATTTCTATAACCTTAACACCATCAAAATTTAAATATAATATGATTATATGGAAAAATGCCAAAATACGCATTTATCTGTTTGATTACCCTCAGTACTAAAATGTTGAGTTATTATAACTACTAAAAGGTAAAAAAACTCAGCAGTTTCGTTGACACAGCGCGACGTGAGTGGCGGTGAGCTCGCAGCCTCTTTGCTCCCCGCCCGCGCTTTATTAAGAAATTGAAATTTAATTTCGACTAAGTAACCGCCGCCGCACGAATAATCCGATCGTAAAAAATATTGTAATGTGAAAGTTAGAAAGACCTACCCTCTTTTAAAAAAAAGCTGTCACGATTAATGCCTAATGTCGGGGAAAATTTTGGATGGTGTTTAAAATATAACCCTGTAGTAATACTATAATTTTTCGGAGGTTCATTGAATATCGGGAAAAATCCGGCAAGAAACTCGATAATCACACTTTTCAAAAAATGTTTTTTACTATGGTTGAAGATACAGACTACAGTCAAAAATGTGCAGAGGAGCATATTATACCTAAGATGACCACAAATTCTTGTCATTCAAATAATCTTCTGCGTTTCATTAATTTATCTTTAATTTGTGTCTTAAATTTGGGTAGAGACAGTTCAACGAGAGTTTGAGGAATCTTATTTAAATATTAAACACATTGCCCAACAAAAAAATTCCCTACCTTATCTAGTCAAAGAATAGGAGTCAATTCAATCTATTAAATCAAATTTATTTAAATATTATAATAAACACCTTTTTTAATAAACTTTTCGAACTTATCAGTCTTCATTCATAGTTTATAATTGTCGCTAAAGTTTGAAGTCCAAACAATAAAAACATCGAGAATCTTATATGAGTTACTACCATACAAGGCGATGAACCATAACGCAATATCACCTCTATCGGTCACTTTGGTCTCGTTATATAATGAAAGTCGTTAGAAACATTTTAGATGTGACTTTATTAAAAATTTAAAATGCAAATATTTTGCTGTGAGAAAATATTCAATTTATGAGTCTTGACAAAGTCTTTGAATGAAAAAACAAGAACGGAAAATCAAGCGATATTTTCACCGTTTAAAATTGTCCTTTTGAACTTAAAAAATACTGTTGCTTCTCCGGACTGAGTATTAAATTAGGGAAAATTACTGATAATTTTGTATCTCATTTACAAAGGATCTGTTCTTTTTTATTTTTTTAATATAAATCTTCTATTTTATTCAGTTCATTGATGACATTATTCATGATAGGTCAAATTTCGTTTAACTGTTGTTTTGTGCCTCTGCGTTAAAAATAAATACTGGGGGGCATAGAATAATCGACTAAGCAACTAAGTTTAAGTCTAAGTATTTCGTCAGTGTCATAGATAAAAACGAACTAACTTACGTAATTAAAAATAGAAAAACTAGAAGAATTCGAATTTCGGACCTTGAGAAATCAGGCAGGATTCGAACCCTGTCTTCCACAATCTGGGTGGCTGCTCTAACTACTGAGCTACCGAAATCTTACTGGTCCTACAGAATATTACTAGCACATGCTTACTCGTTCGTTGCAAGCCAACGTTATTTCATCAATGTTCTAAGGCCCTAAGCACCTTTGAGCATCCGAAAGAAACATTTTTACACATTTAAACTTTCGGGTGATAAAATATGCTATTTAATTACATATAACTTAAATTACAAAACGAATAAACACTAATTATCCTCACTAAAATTGATGTAGGTAGGTGATCGAAGCCAGGACATTGTGCTAAGGGCCTAGTAGAATCTTTGATGACACGATTGGCGTAGTGCACTGTATTAGTAGGTTCGATGCCCAGTCGAATCAATTCAAGAAACTATCTTTTATAAATTGACTCGGGTGTGGGTGTGCTGGGAGACACCCCTGACTTAATTCCTTATCTGGTACCTCGTAACACAAGGATATTCATCCTTAATTCGGGACCATGGCAAGTGGTGTGTTGTCTGGCGCATACGAGTATTTATTGACTTACATCCCATCACGACTTTATCCCAAACGGGGTAGTCAGAGGCAAGTGACTGTGTCTTCATGGTGAACGGAACACTCAGAAGACCACTTTTCACCAATGGTATTAGAACCCAACGTGGTAGGTGGTGAACCTTCCGCCGCTATCCGGGTTGATTTGGTTTTTTATCGATGTTTTCCATCACCGGAGAGTTAGTCGGAGATTAAACAATGAACACAAAGATTTTGGTTCTGGCCAGATTTGAACTCGGGACCACACGATTCGCGCGATCCGTGCTTAACCACTAGGCCACGAAGCTTTTTTAATTTTGAAGTTTATATGGTCGTGAGGCTTCAATAATGTAGGGGCCCAGTTGCTGCTCTATCGATACTAAGAAAACTGACAGACTACTCCATATACCCATAGTTTAAAAGCGTATAACTGTTATTCATAACAGATAGGCTGCTACTTTTATCTAGAGTACCAGTAAAATACTAGCTCTTTAATATCACGTTACATCATTATGCTGTCGCTACCGCAAGGCTATTAGGTTTGCAATAGTACGAGGCATTTGGCTGAATGCCTAATACGATCCTCTGGCTGAAGCACACCAGTCTACCTCGACCTCTCTTACCATTCACTGCATACTAAAAGTAAGCTCTACAAAGTTGGTTGTGTGACCAGATACCAAAGAGCTTTCTAACCATGTATGTTGTACTAAGAGAGAGGTCCAGGATATAAGGCGTCTTCGGTCCTACATACCCAATAACCAGATGGGAGTCGGAACTCGAAAACGTCAGTAACTTGACGTAACTAACTTTAAATGTTAGATTTAAAGTCGAATTTTCGTCTGCAGAGTTATTTTTGGGAATGATATGATTTCGTTACATATTTTATTTCAGTGTTAATTAAGTAACAACGCCATCTTGGCTGTAGTTAGAGCACTGGCCCGAAATAATAATATAATATGAAAGGTTCTGCTAGACTGAGATGCAATGCACCCCATGACAAACCTATCACAGGCTAATTCTCGCACCTGTTCCATACGTAACTGTACGATAATACGTTTTTTTTTGCCCCAAACAACACACTACTTTTCATGGTCTCGAAGTAGAGATAAATATCCCTGCGTTACCAGATACCGAACACAAACAAAGCATTAAGCCAAAGGCACCAGCACAACCAGACGCAAGCCAATTTAGAAAATATCGTATCCTGAATTGACTCTACTAGGAATCGAAGCCGGGACACTAAGTATGCTAAGGCGAGAAACCGTGCTACAGCAGACTACGATAATAGTCACATTAATATGATACTGGATTCAAGACTCTGGTCTGCCAAAGTGTTTTTTTCGGAACATGACCTTTTTATCAGTCAGGTCAAATCCTCATGGATACCACGCTGCCCTAGGTAAAAACGTGGTTATGTCGGACTACTGCCGGCTAAAAACTTTTTGCCGTCAACCACTTTTAGGGACGGTATAGAGAAACCAGTATTACCACGTCCCCGTGATGCGGCCGGGCCTATTGGTAAGCCCGGCTCCTGCTCCAGTGGAGCCGTGCAATGCGGATCAACGTCCCCCGACCCGACCCGCTGGACTCACTGGGTAATGGCGGAATGCCGAAAGGGAGCGCCCACTACGGAGAGCGAATCATCCGCTGGTACGGTGCAGAGCCCAGAGGCGCGCGTCAAGACATCTCCCTTGCCCGGCAAAGGCGCAAGCCTAGCAGGCCCGTCAACTCATGCTACCAAAGGCAGCCGCTGACTCCGAAGAATCCCCTCAATAGGACCAAATCCAGTAATTGCCGTTAATTAGCATTCAGATATTGAGCATACCCTTAAATGTTGCTGGTGAACCTAACCTAACATTTGAAGGAAATTTCTCCAAAATCTGCGTGACACCCTATAAACGCTTACAGATTGAGTTTCCTCTTCTTATACACGTTATTATTCTCTACGCTCGATCTAACAATAAAGATGTGAGCTTCAGAAAAGCCCTCAGATCTGTTTATTTATAACTGTCCTCTATTGTGCGTTAAAACGGATCTATTCGGCCGACTCTAACCCGTGAAAGGGCGCGCTTTTCCATTTCGATCGGGTCCCAGAGACCCAGTATTTGCCGTCGGCTGCACAATACGGGAAACATCCAAAGGAGAGAATCCTAAGGTGGGAAGGAATAAAGCTTGGATGTGGCAATGTATATTTTTTGACTTCAGAAAGTTACAAAAGTTTTTCGTAAGTCTTTCATAATGCACAACAAGAGAGTGGATTTGTCAGCCATCGTCTGAATTTCCGGTTGCCTACAACTCAAAGACTCTCAAGATAGGGGTAGATTGGGCTTCTTCTGGGTAAGCTCGCGCAGTTTTATACCACATTTCTTCTTTTAAAACAGATCGTGATCAATGGCAAGTGCAGTTAAATAAATGGTGCAGCCATACCAGTCCCACTGCAGGGCCCTAACTACGATGTGGTACGAGCCATACTCCAACACATGGCTCTGTGTGGATTGTCGGAGAGTTGCATGTAAGGCTAGCCGCGAAAACGTACTATCACGTTTTTTTCCCACAAGGTGAGCAGAGACCACATCTTTCCACTTGCTACGGTCCTGAAACACATCTTCCGCTTTTTTAATCTTAATAAACCTTTCATGCATGCTCGTCGATTATGGGTCACTTGACCTGAGCTTTTCTTAAAACGTCTTGGACTTGTCCTAAGTACATCCGTCTAGGCCTTCCCCTTCCAACGGATCCATCGACCCTCACCTCGCGTCGCGTAGTGAGCTTAATTATGTTATTTGTACACAAAACATTTTATGGATGCCGGCAGCGTCGAAAGTCGCGGTTTTATGCTGACTTTATGTTGCTGTTATTTCTGTGACGAAGTTTTGCGTTCATTCTATTTCTGTGTATAATGATCAATTTAAATCTTTATTTAGAAATATCTAAGTAAGTTTTATTACTTTAGTCTGATATCGAGGATCTTAGTGTTAATTGTCCTAGATATTTTTCCATTTATGACGAATCCATTTTTTCACTTTTCCCGGTTATCGGCACAGCCTCCAAGCAATCAGACCGCGTGGGTTCAAATACGCGGTTTAAAAGAGAAATATTTCCGTGTCCCACCTCTTCGCCGCAAAATGGCGAAGGTTTATTAACAACAGCTGCTCCATTAGTAATGAAAATAGCACAAAAGTCTTTAGGAATTATTTAATCTTCATCTTTCTTATGATTAGAACTTGCATCTTCCGCTTTACGGACGCCTGCTTTAACCATTGGGCTACCGACACCTTAGCTGACCAATCGATTTTTCTAGTATTAAATACTACGGCTTTCTAAGGTTCAAGGCAGCGATTCGGATGTGACGTATTTACCTTGCTAACATAAGCCTTGATGCAAAATAACAAAACTATTTATGAGGGTTCACGGACGTGAGCCCGCTCGAATCTGGCCCCGCGGCCAGTTAACCAATGTCATTTTATACCGTTTTTGAAGTGGTCAACTGGCCCCACAGCTGAAATCTATACAGTCACCATCACCACCAGTACGTTTACCATCAAGCTATTTGAATAAAGAACCAGGGCGTCAGAAATGAACAGAAATAATTACTAGTAGTATTACAGGCACAGTAATATACTGTTTAACTATGAGCACTTAGTTCCAACTATTTCTGCTTTCCTGGTACTTTTAATACAGAATATACAGAGCATGTCTTGACACCTTCATACTAATAAGCTTATGTTACTGCGCTATTTTGTTTTTTGTTTGTGCGTATATATTTTATTACAAAAATGAGAACGATCTAAATATATGGTAGTAATAACAATAAAACTACCATATACATAACATACTGGTGAAATTAAACAGTATACAAAAAACTTAATTATATTAATATGAGTGTACTTCGTTATATTCGCAAATGTCAGGTATGTAAAACCACTAGCACTCGTCAAAACCTAATCACTGTAATGTTGATATCAATGAGCAATTGTTTCCAACCAATTTATACCAGCGTTTGATTCGTTCCGTCTCGGTTACTTTTACTGTAGGAGCCTGAAAGTATTTAGTGGACTGATCGAATCAGTAATATTACAAACGTATGGTCACTCGCACGTTTGTATACAAATATACATGTGGCAATATGTGATTAGAAAACAAAAAGCCAGTTCTGAACTCTTTAAACCTGGAATCTGAGGAGTGATCTTATTTTCTGCACTAACGCAAAAAAAATTGACAACTTTGAATCTTACTTAAAACCTTACTGAAACCCGGCATCAGAAGTTTTGAATGTGAAAATAATAAATGAAAAATATTTGGACAGAAGAAACCGCTCAATGATGGACAGATTTTGGGGACTTACTGGATCAAGAAGAATGGCTTTAACCACCACTATGCGAGAAGATACAATGGTTAGATTAGCCTGATAAAAATGTTTGGCGATGTGGTTATCTTTGCTTTAATTTGCACGGTAGCAGTGAATTCTACTGGAGAGAAAGCATTTGAAGCATGCAAAAAATATGGAAAAACTATGCTGGAATGCCATAACATTTTACATCCAATGTCTAGAGTACGAGTACCAATTGATATTCTTTTATACCCTCATATGGTTCTAATCGGATTCCGAAGAGTTACCCACGGCGAGCCAAAATGGAAGTGTGGTGGGACTTTGATCAGTGCACAATGGGTTTTAACTGCTGCACATTGCAGAGAGGATCCTGAAAGCGGCCCTGCAAGCATCATGAGAATTGGCACAGCTACTTTCGAATTTGACGAAGTGGACGAATTGGCTCAAGAAAGGCATGTTGCTGAAATCATTGTTCACGAAGGCTATAAACCTCCTTCGAAATATAACGATATCGCTTTAATACGAGCAGATTATAAGTTTGTCCTCAGCCGTGACATTAGAATTGCCTGTTTAGAGACTGAAGAAAAATTCAAATATAGCAATCTGACGGCAATTGGGTTTGGAGTTACAGCTTCTGGAGGTATGACAGCCAGTCAGACTCTGATGAAAGTTGACGTAGATATAATAGACAATGCGACTTGTAACAGAACAATGAAGACGATGGTGAGACGAAGAACTTTAGCAACGGGTATCATTGAGGATCAATTGTGTGCTGGGGATTACGTGAATGGTGGTCGGGATACTTGTCAAGGAGACTCGGGAGGCCCTCTTCAGGTGATGGAGGAGAGGGTGGACTGTGAGAAAAGTTTTCCACTGCACACGGTAGTTGGGGTGACGTCCTTTGGAAGGGACTGTGGAAGAAAAATGGCTCCAGGTGTTTATACTAGAGTATCCAGATACATTGATTGGATTGAAAGGATCGTTTGGCCTTAGGAGTGTTAAGTTAAACTTTTTTATATTTTACATCGCTAAAAGGGAACGTTGACAACCTAAAAAAGTCACAGACTGTGTGTGATTACATTAGTTTGCGTTCGGATGGCAAGTGTCACAAATATTTTTATATTCTCCTGCCTTTTTACTTTTTAGTGTATAGTTACATAGATGATAGATCACTGTGTTATCCTGCTCTTGCCTGAAAGTAGCCACTGCAATGAATATTTTCTTACCATAGATGCTCACCAATTCAGAAAAAAGATAACACCACTCACCTGAAACAAAAGAAAGCACTCATATGAAAGATGTGTCAATGTTAGGACAATGGGGGGGAAAGTGCGCGAAAAGAATACACGAAAAATATGACTCCGGGAAAGGAAAAAACGTGTAAGGGATGGTCGGAGTTACATTACAGGAGTTACACTATAGGCTGAAACCTGTTAATTGGACTGTACATTTATTCTAGTGTTGATACATGGTTGTCTAGTTCTAACGAGGTTTTTGCCATATACTCTTGTAATGAAGAGACCAAAAATTGAAAAATCAATCAATCTCGATGATTTTGAATTGCATCATTTGAATTAAACTGATTCATAACATTTTTAATAATACGAGTACATATTCGAATAATAACCACATAACTTAACAACATATATGTCATGCGTATCACTAAATATTTATTTATGTGTAGTTTCTATTAAAAGATTACCAATAAAACGTTCATCTGTTTTGGTTTTTGATGTAATAAATAAGCTCGTATTGTATTGACACAAATCCGCTGTGGTGTCCATAAATACATAAATATGAATAAATTTAGGATTTTTATACGAGTTATTTCATATTTCCAATATTGCGTTTACATTGTTCTTCACACAGAATATCTGATGATTGACAGGAACAATATATGATAAGCTTATATAATAACAACTGCCAATACTATATGATTATTCAACAATGTTATATCAGTAACAAACACAATTTTCAACATTTCATTTCTCATTCAATGTATTTTATGAAGTCACAAATACAGATTCCGTATGAAGTAATAAAATATTAAAACCACACGGTTCACTTGTGACAACTATCAAAGATCGAGCAATGTATTAAAGTCATCCTCAAGCGAGTTAGCGAAGGCTATTTGTGAACCTTACGCGTATCGAAGAGTGTATATTTTTGATTGGACCAAAAGTTAATCAGTCCATTGCTTTGCTCGTGACATCAAGTTTTTTATCGGTAGTTGCACTAAGAAAAAAATAAACCTATATTTAAGGCTGCGTTGTTTAAGTAATGATCAGATGATCCTGGTAATGATGTAGGTAAGATATCCAAGAATTTATTTAAAACTGACTTGATGAATTGAAACTGAATTTGAAAAAACTAACCAAACTTAAAGGTCTGTTTATACTGCAAGGTCCGGAACTCCAAAACCGTAACATTTATTCGCAAGGACTCTTACAAACAGAGAGTTTGCGTCAACGGAACCCTTATTACGTAACATTACCCCCCCAATTCAGACATTGAGATTATCCCGCGCAGTACAACATGTGTTAGATACATATCTTAAACTCGCGTTCTTAGGTCTGTTTACCTCACAGGACACGACTAAGGACGAAAACAAAAAACATATTTTTTATGTGAAGTCAAATAAAATTGAGAATAATTAACTTCAAATCGCCATAAGTCAATAAAACTCAACCGAAGAGAAAACAAATATAGAACAAAACAAACAACATGTTTATGTCCGTATCGAGGTAGTCAAAGGCAAGTACGAGTACCTATTCTCCACTTTAATAATGCACGCAGCCATAGAATGAATTAGTATTTTTAACCCCCGACGCAAAAAGAGGGGTGTTATAAGTTTAACGTGTCTGTGTATCTGGGTATCTGTCTGTGGTATCGTAGCTCCCAAACGGATGAACCGATTTTCGTTTAGTTTTTTTTGTGTCATAGATAATTTTATCCCGAGTGATCTTAGCCATGTTTCATGAAAATCTGTTCAGCCGTTTGAAGATCATCAGGTCTTTTCAAGTTGATGATATGACTAACTTCCTTATGCCCGATCAATTCGAAATTTGGTACCGTGTTACTTCAATGATATTGAAAGTATATGGTAAGGTAACCATGACCTGATCAGCCGTTTGAAGATCATCAGGTCTTTAATAGTTGATGAGGGGATCTGACTACCCTTCATATGTCCTAATGATTTGAAATTTGCTACTGTGTTACTTCAATTATAATGAAAGTATATGGTAAGGTAAGCATGACTTTAAATATGACATATTAGGGTAAGGTTTAGATTTCGAAGGTGGGTAATTAAATGGGATTAATTAGGCTTCCTAATATTTTACCTACCTATGCGGTATGCGGCGCGGGGGTGGGCGCTGCCAAGTGCGGCGACCCGAACGAGCGGACACGTGAGGGCAGACTACGTTGACGGTTGTGTCGATTTTGCGATTTTTTTCGGAGTAAATTCTTGTCTTGCAATCTGCGACTACACCTGTTTTTCTGACTTAGCGGTCCTCCGACGGGACGCGACGCTTAGAAAATAAAAATATTTGAACTTACCTTATACATGTGAATTTAAAATATTATTTGTTAGTTTTTGGAGTTTATTTTTGTGACGGGGGTTTTGAAAATTTTTAATTTTACTTTTTACATTAAGTGTTTCCGTCGCTTTTAACCAGAGGGCTTTAGATAATTTAGTAAAATGGCTACTTCTGGGCAAGTTCGTTTCACGTCAGACCAAATTTTTAATCTCCGGATTGTGGTCAATAGCAAACCCATGGTATATATTTTTTAAATATTACATTCAACCTTCGAAAAAGATCGTCAAGTGTAAAGCGGACTCGGCATCTAAATCCCTAGCTTAAGGGATGATGCCAGGTATTCTCGCGTCTCCTCACGCTTATCGTGAACAATCTTACTGTTTATGTTTCGGAGATTTTGTATAAACAATCCACTTTTGGGACGCCCTAAGGCCTAATTGTGTAACTCAGTTTAGGAGTGGCTTTAATTTCGTCTGAGGTGACGGGCCCTAATCAGGTAATGTTAAGTTAGTGTTGATATAAGGTTGTTTGTGTAAGCAGGTTTACATACTCATCATTATGACTGGCTTGTTAGCGTAATGGCAGAGATGCTGCCTCTAGTGCTATATGGAGTAGGTAAGATCTCCGACGAGGGCAAATCATGTGACCAACATTTGTAGTTGAGACTATTCCTAATACTATCAGAATGCCTAAATAATTACTTAATTGATATTCTTATTTCAAAAGGATGCCAATGATATCAAAGTCACCCCGTATATGAAAAGAAAAGAATCGCTAAATGTGTTACTAAGCGCAAAACTCGAGAATGGCTCGACCAATTGGGGAAAAAAATATGAATAAAAAAAGGAAAATAATAAAACCAACACTTTTATTTTCCCATACAAACCACTCTGTTCTTAGCTGTCAAACAATAACTTTTGACAGAACAAACTCTGCCGCGGCAGCTAGACTTAGGCCCGATTTTCAATTCTTAGTTTATTCCCTAAATACCTAGCTATCTGAAGTATAAAATTAACTGCCTGTTTATCAAGCGAAAAGATATTTTCAATTTCTCAATCGTCTTTTATCCAAAGAATAGCTATCTATCGGTTGTCTATGTACTTATATTATATTCATTCTAACATTGCAATGATTGTATAGATGCACTTATACAATCATAGCAATGTTAGAATGAAACGAGACAAAAGTTGATGTTTGACAAATTGACACTGACGTATAAGAAAAACAACCTCAGCTTTTTTTGTGGTTTAAAGTTGTGGTAAAAAGTTTGTGATTATAACAACACTCCAAACCTCCCTAACAAAATGAAAATAATCTCAAATGACACACTACATAACCTCATAATGCTCAAATGACACACTACATAACCTCATAATGTCAAAGAAAACGCAGAGATAAATCTTATCCAGCTCTTCAAGAATCAGATAACTTTATTCCTCAGTTAGCGGCTTTATTCAACAGATAACATCTGACCACTGAAAAATAAAAAATCTCAATAACCTTCGAATAAACTTTATTCTACAGATAAATTTAATTATCTGAGGATTGAAAAATCGGCCCTCAGAAAAATAACATTTCAGTAGATGCAGGCCTTCTCAAACCGGCCACCATCGGGAAATAAACTAATTTAGAAGTGGACATCTTACGGTTGTAAACGATATTAACATGCCATCACGACTTTATCCCAATCGGGGTAGAAAGAGCCAAGTCACTGTTGCCTTCATGAGACTTTATTGTAATAATTAATCACTCATTAAATATAGTCGCGTCAATTCTCGAAATTGAAAAATATAAACAGTTTATTACTAAAGCTCAGATTTTGATTTATCAGTAGGTAGTTCATTAGTATGAATTCATCATGGTTAGGTTATGGTTTAACAGGGCAATGGTTAGCATAATTGTTACGGTCGTAAGTTTGCTGATTTAATGGCTTAATTGAGAATTACATTGGGTAGTTAGATTAACAATGGAAATTGAGGTAACCAGAAGAAAAACACGTTAAAATACGAGTATATTAATAAATATCTGGGACGCTGGACATTATAAAATCTGACCCCAAGCAGTTTTATTTTTATTTGTGGCGGAGACTGCTTCAATATACCTACTTCAAAGAAGGATTTATTTGCAAATACCGTTTGTGTTGGTCACCTGAAAATGAACCCGCGACCCGACGTGTACAGACGTACTCGTTCACATCAACCTTCACTAAACCATTTCAAAATCGGTCTTAATTCAGCAGCATAAGGTGCGGCTACGTGAAGCATTATATAATGTATATTATATACCTAATTGTACAATTAGCTACATAATGTATGATTTAAAACCATTTAATTCCTCTACAGGCCTTAATCAAATAACAATTACTTTGAAAATTAATAAAACTACAACTGTTTCAGATGTCAAATTAGTTTAGAAATGTTTCAAAACAATTCACTTTTATTTAAACAGAAAGGGTAAACTTAATAACGTCTCGTTAAACTTTCAAAGCTAAAGTTGAGATTGATTAAGAAATAAACAAACATGTGTTTTTGTTACCAAAGAATTAGAAGGCATAAGAAAAATAACCTATTAAAGTTGAGATTAAGTTAAGAAGTCATCTTATTACACAAAAAAACACAATTTACAACTTGCAGGAAAATACGTAATATTCATTTAAACTTTTGCCCCAGAAGAGACGGATTTTTGCGAGAACGTCTAGTACATAGTACGCCACCTAATCTAGTATGACAAGGACTAATCTAAATCTAACTAATCAAATTCGGCGATGATTAGGGATTCTAATAATTAAATATCTAGGACCATTTACACTAAGATCATCTGACCCTAAACTAAGCAGAGCTTGTACTATGGGTGTCAGAGAATGATATACATGCTTAAATATTTCTAAATAGATAATAACACAGAGAGACACACAACAAACACAAATGTTTCTCCTAGCTGTCCGTCAGCGACTTCACCTATGTTGAATGTCATGTGTGTGTCTTTACCGTCAAAATATAGCCTAAATTTAAAAAAATAGTCTATGTCCTTTGTGGCTTTGTGTCTGCTCTGTCGCATCAGAAATGAGGGAATCCTAAATCGACATTGAAAATAAATTTTTGTCACAGGCCAGTCACATTTTTTGATTATTTATTACATTGCGAAGGTAATTATAAATACACGGCCTCTGTGGTTTTTAGAAAATTTAAAAAAATGACTACAAAGCCCGTACAAAAATGTTTTCAATAAAGTTTAGCTTAATCGAAACAAATATTGTATTTAAATTGTCCGTTTCGAACCCCCGGGGTGAGCACAAACCGGACGTTGTACTATACATTGTCTCTAAAAAATTATAAAGAATGCAAACAGATGCAGGCATGGTATTGGTCAGTACCTGATAGCGAACCAGTATCCGGAGGTCTAGCCAAGAGAACAAATTACGCATGCGGCGCGGCGCCTCTGACAGATAGTTCGCTTAGAACAAACCCGCCATTTTGATCACGCACACGGACACAATGAGTTTACGGGCGATACGGGCGGACGACTAGCACTGTCTCGCGCGAGTGTTTTTGTTTTTGACGATTATTACAATTATTTATTTCCAACGAAAATGGTCCGCGCATGTTACTTGCTCACAATGAACCTTTCTGTGAGAAATGTGTAGTTGATAATTTTTTGTATTACGAACATAGAAATACATAAATATACAGAGCGGTGGAAATTAACTTGTGCGACCTTCGTTTAGCTTCGCCATTGTCGAGTAAAAACTCAAAAAGATAACAGCTTTTATTTACTATACTGGTTGTGAAAAAAACCCTTCTGGGTTTCATTTTGATTCTGATGTGTTGTTGTGTGTACTCTCTCTCGCTACCTGTCTAGTTTTGCACAATCATGTTTGGAGCATCCTAGCTCCTCTGTGCAGGTCCTTCATAGAATAAAGGTACCTACTCGTAGTAAAGAAAAATAAAGAACATTAGTATGAAGATTTAAAAATAACCTTCAGTCCCCGACGGTGTACGAGCACATGAACCAACGTCCCCTTTTTATCAGGGACATTTTGGGGACCATTTTTTTATAATTGCCAATCTGTCCCGAGCAATATCTTTTGAGACGAAATCGGGGCACGATTAAAAATTCTTCGAATTTAATTATTCTTACACAAAACCCAAGGTCAGAATTACAAAAGGTTGTTTTTATAAAATCACGTCTAAAGCAAGTTTAGGTATTGTTTTGTTCAGTACGTCTACCACGAGTTGCCAATTTGAATTCACGTTATCGTTCGCATAAAAAAATTGTATGTGTATTGTCACGTCATGTCAAATCCCAATCCATTTTTTTACGCGAACGATAACGTGAATATAAAGTGGCAACTCGTGGTAGACGTACTGTACCTCAATTTTACAGGTTTCTCGTATCACTTGACGAGTTTTGAAATTTAATTCTATATTTTCTGTTATTATTTTGGCTAGTGTTACGGCTTCAGCAATTTTAGTTTTCTGATCTAAAGAAAACCTGAAAAAGAGTATTACTACAAAGGCAAGAGATAAATGATTTATAAATAAAATGGACGCAACATATTAGAAATCATTTTTTGTTTATCTTTTTGTCATTATTTGAAACTTCCGAAACGAAATTAAAAAAACTTGTCAATGCAGCAAACAAAATAAGATGTCCGAGAAACTCCGGAAATATTGAAAAGTAATAAATTTGGAGTTTCTAGTCGAAGAATTGACACCAGGAGCGGCCCTCTGGATGATTGAAAAAGTTTAATTCCACTGACACTTTAGGTATTCTGACGATTTAGCGCTTTTACCATTTGAACTCGATTTTTGATATTTTGAAATTTATATATTCGATTGTACATCCCACAACGGCCCAAGTAGGGGTCGGCCAACGGCACACCGGCCCATAGGGTTACAAAGCCATTACATATTGAGTCTAATGTCGGCAGCATTATGGTGCCTAAATAATGCTTTACAATTAGTCTAAGACACTATAATAATTCGACTGGTAGTGGGACATAAAGCGGACTGGAATTAGAAAATAAGGTATTGTGTGACTGCTAAAAATGAAATTCAGTTCGGTCTTACGTTGGCATCGTACGAGCTCGCATGTAAAGCCTCTCATGCTATCGTGTGCACATTCTGAATGATCTTAAAACATAAGCGATTTTTTTTGTCGGTCCCGAGTTTAAATCTGGCCAGAACCAAAATCTTTGTGTTCATTGTTTAATTTCAGACTAACTCTCCGGTGATGGAAAACATCGATAAAAAACCAAATCAACCCGGATAGCGGCGGAAGGCTCACCACCTACCACGTTGGGTTCTAATACGTAAATAATAAAAAGTGGGCTTCTGAGTGTTCCGTTCACCATGATGGCAAGAGTCACTTGCCTCTGACTACCCCGTTTGGGATAAAGTCGTGATAGTATGTATGTTTGCATTGACTCAAAATTTGCAAATACAACCGCAATCATTCATTCTTCCTACAACGTGGTTGGCAAAAGTACAGTCTCAACTCTCTATTGTTTATTAACTTCCTAGATAGTTAATTAAATCATCCTATACAATTATTGTTAGATTTAGGTTTCCGTTCTATTCTTTTACCCTGAAACCAAATATTTAAATGACCAATAGCAATGGTGAAAGACTGAAACCGGACAATAGATGGACGATTAAACCGAGTTATTTAATTAGCCCTCGATTTTCTGAATTCTAACAAACCCGTGTTAAAATATTTAGGGTCGGTCCTACCCTTAGTCCTTTGAATCAATATCGGCTAATGAGGGAAGTTGTAATATAATGTAAGGTTAAACAATTTCAAAGTCACAACTGTTATTAGCGAAAACACAGAAGCTTATAAAGTTGCAAAATGGTTGGCACATTTGGTGAGAGTCTGTTTATGGCGCTGACGGTCGTGGGTTAGTTCCCTGACCAGAATATAATACTTAAAATAAAATAAATATAAATATGCGCCAGACAACACACCACTTGTCTTGAAGTAACATAAATATCGCACCCAGATCCGAACTAATTCAAAAAAGATCGTTTCCTGAATTGACCTTACCGGGAATCGAACCCGGGACACCATGCAAATCAAGGTGAGAAATCGTGCTACAGCGCACTACGACAATCGTGTCAACACATGTCTTAAGATCCCAATCCAGAAGGATGGACATTGTATCCACAGACCTGGATTGTACTAGACGACGTCTGTGATTGTAACACTCAGCCATTCCATGATATTCAAAGCTTATTTTCAGCATCAGCTATCTTGTCTCATCATCATTATCATCATCAGCCATGACTCCCCTATAGAATTTGACATTTAGACGGCCTGCACCCAGAGTAATCTTGGAACCCTTAACAGGTTAACCATCTTAAGATTATCAGTTATAGGCCCAACCCCATAATTATAATCCATTATTACTATCTCTAGCCATCAATGAATATCGTTAGCACTTTGAATGACAAGTAGGCCAAAGATCAACAAAAGATCAACCACAGACTAGCAACTCCACCCGACCCCACTTCGGCGCTGTCAAAAGGTCAGCAGCAAAGATATAAATTGAAAAAGGTAACGCATAGCGCTCCGGTTAATGAAAACCAAACAGTTCATAAATATAAATAGACGACACGATTGGCGTAGTGCGCTGTAGCACGGTTTCTCGCCTTGATTTCCCTAGTGTCCCGGGTTCGATTCCCGGTCGGGTCAATTCAGGAAACGATATTTTCTGAATTGACTCGGGTCTGGGTGTGCTGGGAGACGCCCCTGGCTTATTTCCTTGTGTGGTACCTCGTAATACAGGGATATTAATCCCTACTTCGAGACCAACAAGAGGTGTGTTGTCTGGCACTAAAATATATATATATATATACATATATATATATACATATATATATATATATATATATATATATATACATATATATATATATAACTGTGCGCTAGACAACCAACTATCTGTCATGGTCATGCAGTCTGGATAAATATCCTCGTATTACGAGGTACCAGACAGGGATAAGCCAGAAAGTACTCCCAGCACACCCAGACTCAAGAAATTGAGAAATGTTCTTTTTATTAAATTGACCCGACGAGAAATCGAATCCGGTACAACACGCAAGACGACGAATTGCGAGAAACGGGGCTACCTACAGCACACTGCGCCAATCGTGCTGCTGGAGCTGAACTACAATCAAATAGAAAATATTTTTTACTTTTAAATGAATATTTTTTTTATTAAGTAACAATCGAAATTGTTTTTAATATTATTATTTTTTGAAGCCTGTATTGTCCCACTGCTGAGCAAAGGCCTCCTCCAAATCCCTCCAGTGATCCCTATCATCAGCTAAGATCTGCCATTCCTGTAAGTACTCGTACTTATCCAGATCGTCCCGCCATCTTTTTCTTGGTCGACCTCTTTGACGATATCCGTCTTCCGGTTGCCACTGGGTGACGATCCTGGCCCACCTTTCTTCGCCCATTCTGCACACATGACCTGCCCAGTCCCACTTTAGTTTGGCCGTCTTTTTGCCTACATCTGCAACTCCAGTTCTAGAGCGAATGGTGGTGTTTCGCACCTTGTCGAACCTTTTCAATCGAAGGATACTCCTCTCCATAGCTCGTTGGCAAACCTTGAGTTTGGACTTCTGATTTTCGGCCATTGACCACGTTTGTGCACCGTAAGTTAGGATAGGCAGAATACAAACGTCAACAAGTTTGCGTTTCAGAGAAAAAGGAAGGTCGCCCTTCAAATACGCTTTCATGGACCAGAAGCTCTTCCAGGCTCATTATCGATGCGGCGCTCGATTTCTCTGTCTTGCCTGTTTTCGAAGGAAACTATCTGGCCCAAGTAAATGTACTCATCCACGTATTGTATTGTCTGCCCATCTACCACTACCTAACTTTTTGTGCTATTGGTCATAAGTTGAGTTTTTAACCTATATTCATTGTTAGTCCAACTTCGAGGCTTGCCATGCTCAGTTCTTCAAGTATTTTTTCTAGTTCTGCGGACGTATCTGCAAATAGGACAATGACGTCGGCAAATCGAAGATTTTGTCAGTTTATAGTCTCCGACACTAACCCCCGTCGCCACCCAGGCGAAGTTTTTAATAAAATAATTTTTTTTTCAATGATATCTTTCTGTATGAAATACTTGTATCCTTCCCGTTTACACCCACACATTTGTTTGGAAGTAGCATGCAACTTGTCATTTTTATTCTATAAAAAAACCAAAAAAGTACTTTTTTACTTTTATTTTATTTGAAGGTTACATAACCTGGAGGTGGGCGTTGATAGCTGCGACACAGTTATTAATTTAACTAATGTAGCTATTATCGTGCACATTTTTATAACGTTCCAATAAATCTAATCAATAAAAATCAATCGTGTCGTCAGTGACGTCATGGTAGCATTTTAATCATAGGAATTCTGTTTTTTTTAAAGACTTTAATTCAATCAACACACAGACGATTATTAAGCGTGAATCTACTCGAATTTGACATCTGTTGCCATAAAAACAATTGGATTTTGACTAAATTGTATTATCATTAAATTTAATCGTTCTTGATTGCCGTCATACTCGTAAAACTAAGTGGTTTTAGTATGAGTAAGTTTTTAATTTATTTATATGGTATTTATGGGTCTAAATAAACAATACTTCCTTTTTGACACGAGAAGAGAATACAATCGCGGCATTCAATACGATTTGTGTCCGTGATGAACAGCCTAAAACAACAAGACTATTGGAAAATATATGCAAATTTAACTAAATACTCGAAATTGCATTAATTATCTCCGTGAGAGTAGTTGGATAAGCAAAGATAGCGTTTCTTGGCAGTGATAAGACCACAGTACCTACTTGTAACTTGTAAAGAGGCTTGAGTACCAATATCTACTCAAGAAAGTAAATTCTTCAGCATAACTTATAACTAACTTATAGATAAGAAATAAAAGGTTCGACTAGTGTGGTACAGGATAAACATCTTTGATTTTTTTATTTTATTGGACGACGTAATAGTTTTTTTTTTTTTTCTATTAATAAATATCCCTGGACATTATTCCACACAGCGCCATCTAGCCCCAAAGTAAGCTAATTAAAGCTTGTGTTATGGGATACTAGACAACGGATAAACATACTTAAATACATTTTCTTTTGTAAATACATACTTATTATATATACATAGGAGACACCCAGACCAGTACAAACAGACATGTTCATGCACACAAATGTTTGTACTGTGCGGGGATCGAACCCGCGACCTCTGGTGTAGTAGCCAACTTCTTAACCATTACACCAAGTCGGTCGTCAATTCACTGGTATCTGGCCTATTTAAACTGTGGGACGTGAGTTTGATATATCCATTCTATTCACACTATTCTATTCTATTTTATATACACTTCAATTCAAAAATAGGGGCAATGCACAGTTTATAAAAACTGAATTTCAAAACCGTTTCAAGGAATTAAGAGGAAAAAGGGCATTACTAACCAGTTTTCAGTTTTCGGATTTTGATTATATTTTGATTTTTTTGACACATTTGAGAAAAGAGCTACGACCTATGTTTGCCTCACTACGAATATAGATTTTGGCATTGTAGGTGTCCTGTCGAAATCAAAAGTCCACAGGCAAGCTTTTCATTTCCAGTTGAATTCAAGCCAAATAATCGTAAGAACAAACGAATGTTTGATAAATACTTATTGGTCGATATAATACACATCCTTCCAAACAGCTAAGCATATCTCTGATGGAAAAACAGCTTTTAGTAACACGCTTTAAACTTCTCACAGACAATTGGACCTTCTGCGAATTTATAATCTATGCCATATGTATGTATGGTAATAAGGAGGGCCAAATTAGGGGTGCTAATATTAGTTTAAGATAGGACAGAATACGCCTAGAGGTAATGAGGAGTGGAATTTACATATTTTATGGTAAAACCAGATATAGGTAGTGTTAGTGTATTTATTTAACTTGTGCTGGAAAATGGCAGATATTTAATGATATTCGTGCGAGCCTCTCAAAGTGCTTTTCAATTGCAATTTTCATTGCCATGCAATTATATTCAAGTAACGTTTATATATTTCTAAAATCCTAGTACATTGTTTTGTAGATATTTATTTATTATACGAGTATCACATTAATATGGGCCTTTAAATACACTTCCCGGGTAAGTCTTCATTTTTTCACGAATTTTCTTACTAACTAACATTCGTTACCGTTTGTCCTAAATAAGGCTCGAAACAACAAACAAACGGAAAATTTGACAATAACTAAAATGCTCAATCATGAGCATTCTGCCAACTCAAGAAAAACATAGAAAGAGCCACAAAGAGCAACTAGTTTCAAAAACAAAACCATTCTGCGTGTAACGGAACGTCCGCCAAAGAGCAGAGAGCGCAGAGCCGTCGCCTCCAATTGATTCGCTAAAAGCCATTGAATATAAAACAATTTAGCGGAGTATGCACATTAATGCACGGTGTAAGCCGCGCCGGGCATTCAAATGTGGGATACTAGGGTTGCCACGTACTTTAGACGTTATTTATTAAAAAAAATTTTTTTTTATAAAACATGGGGTTCTAAAAGGGATTAAGAGAGAGATCTTTATTGTACAGAATAAATGATGACATCTGAACTGCGCTGCAAATATGTTTTCTTTTGTTACTTTTAAGGTTGCAGTTAAAGGATTTTAGGACCCGATAACCACTGAAAATCAGGCAGTCCGTATGTTTGTTTGCGGGTAAGGATATTAGTTTTTTAATGGGTATTGATTTCATTAACTATGGTGGTATCATATAACAAGCTCCGCTCAGTTTGGGCAAATAATGCCTGAACTATGTACTATGTATGTGATGTATGTACAGAAAATTTGTAATTACACTTAAAATTACTACTCTCGCAACGCAGTCATAGGGTTAAATCTAGTTTTTACTTTACATATTTGGCCTAGCTTTTTATTCAACAATAGTTAAAACTGGTTCAGATGTTTAAGCTATGCATGTAAAACGCAGTTTTATTCATCTGTAAATCGCCAACCCTACCCGTCGTAAAATGCGAAATCCCTTTAAATCGCCGATCGCCGGATAACAATCGGATTAATTCACGCCCACCGACGCATGCGCAGCCTACCCGCATCAGTGCTATAGTGCTAATGAAGCTAAATTAATTGCGTTTTTATTGTGATTTAAAATCGTTCAATTGGGTGCATTCCTTCGATTATAGTCTTTCGATTTAACCAAGAAATTCACATTATACCTCCACGCTATGATAGTTAAGTACACTTGAATGCAGTTTTTAGTTTCATAAAGTCGCGGTTGGCGGCTACGACCGAGACCGGAGGCAGACATGAGACAACCACCTACAAAGAAACGAGTACCGGTCCCGGTCTCCTGCCTCGGTCTCCGGCCACGGTCGTGCGAATGAACCGACTATTTATTCGAAATGAATGAATAAATATCTGCACAATCTTACACCAAGACCGTCTGACCCTAAAATAAGGAGGATAATAACACCCAGACACAGAACAAAGATGTTAATTCTGGGTGGGGATCTGACCTACAAGCTTCGGTGCTAAAGGCAGGATTGATACCAATGCGCCAGCAGGCCAGTTGGCCGAAATAATTTACTGCAGACGTTAGCGACTCATAACATATAATGTTGTTCTATTGAGCTCTGCTAGAAAAGGAGTGATGTAATCGTAACTAGAACAGTTTAAGAATAACAAAGAAGTAACTGCAATATGACGACCGACTTGGTGTAATGGTTAAGAAGTTGGCTACTACACCAGAGGTGGCGGGTTCGATCCCCGCACAGTACAAACATTTGTGTGCATGAACATGTCTGTTTGTACTGGTCTGGGTGTCTCCTATGTATAATAAGTATGTATTTACAAAAGAAAATGTATTTAAGTATGTTTATCCGTTGTCTAGTATCCCATAACACAAGCTTTAATTAGCTTACTTTGGGGCTAGATGGCGCTGTGTGGAATAATGTCCAGGGATATTTATTTATTTATATAATTTATACTAATCAAGAGCTTCATAATTTTCGAAATAAAATTTCAAACTTCCTTGTTGCATTTCTCACTACAAATTTTAAATACTATCGGGTTTTAGCAACGAAACGTCGACTTAAAATAGGTTAAACCACTTATCCTTAAAGGAGATGGAAACGGTTTATGGAAACTTGGGCTTGGAAACTTGGGATCTAAAAAGATGAAATTTTTGTCAAATAAACTTACATCAATTTAAACCGACCTCAGTAAATGATTTTAGCTACCCAAGAACAGAGTTATAAGAGATTTTGTACAAGTGATGATGGTTATGTATGATTTCTGCAGAGTATAAATAAATAAATAAATATCCAGGACAAATTACACCAAGATCATCTGACCCCAAACTAAGCAGAGCTTGTACTATGGGGTGTCAGAGACTGATAAACATACTTGAATACATAATTACACCCAGGCACACAACAAACACAAATCGAACCCACGACCTCCGGTGCTAAAGGCAGGATCGCTGCCATTGCACCAACAGGTCAGTCAAACCAGTAATAGTTAACTTTCGAAGATATTTTGAGTATAATGTATTGTATTGTACTTCATTGCAAAAACACGATGGTGCTTAAAAATTCATAATTAAACATTTTCGTATTCTGTCAATCAACCAAGTCATAAACCAAGTTTACTGAGGTTTTTGGCATTTTGTTGATCGAAGAGTGTTCAACCCTCTGATGGAGTCATTCATGTGGATTATTACAAAATCTACTTCTCCTGTCATTTAAAGGATAATGTCAACATTACCGACAGCACGCTGAAGACACGTTTGGTGTCCCAGGTACGTTTCCTGGTCAGATTCGATTGCCGATCGGGTCAATCCAGGACACGAACTTATCTAAATTGGCTCGGGACTGGGTGTGCTGAGAGACCCTGGCCTAAGCCCTGTCTGGTACCTCGTAACACAAGGATATTTATGGTTATTTTGTGACCATGACAATTTATCTCGTTTATCACTGTAAAAAGGTCAAAAGCATAATAAAAGTCCACACAATCAGCCCTTCAAGATGAGTGTGACCAGCTCAGTGATATCTTTGCATTACTGTGCTTGTCAGCCTCATGTCTGGACCTCACGACCGCTTTTCATCAGGTGGTCTGGCACTATAAAAAACACGACGTGACAAGTCAAAAAGTCGTGTTGAAATCCCCGCAAGCTCCAAAGATAAAAGCTCACAAAAATCCATTAATAGGGGTCCGGGGCGATGGAGAACTAATTTTCTAGTGAGTGCGCGCCAATATTGGCCATAACCAGATCTGCGCGCGCAAAACCGGAGTTTAAAGCTATCCGGGTGCGATTCGGACCCGTTTATACATGTTACTTTCTCCGAACCGGGTAAGGTAGGACGTACACTTGTGACATTTAACGATATTTATTTTTAAAAGGATGGCAAAATATGCGCCAGACAACACACCACTTGTCATGGTCCGGAAGTAGAGATAAATATCCCTGTGATACGAGGTACCAGACAAGTAATCGAGCCAGGGTCATCTTTCAGCACACCCATACCCGAGCCAATGTAGAAAATATCATTATTTGAATTAGTTCGACCGGTAATCGCACCCAGGACATTACGTTCTGGTAAGGCGAGAAACCGGGCTACAGCGCACTACGCCAATCGTGTCGCCAAATTATGCGATTGCGCCAAAAATGTGAACTACGAGTAGGTTCGCGCCTATTTGCATGTCTAACGTGGCGGGTCAACCCCTAAATTATATTCTCTGTTTTAACCAATAAATATTTGACGTATTTTTAGTACTTGTTTTTTAGATACTACATCGGTGAGAATCAAGCACGCTCACCGCCTGAAGGTAAGCGGTTACCTCAGCCTATAGACGCATGCAACACTTTGAGCATCACTCTAGAGAAGTTAGAAATAGGCCAAAAATTATATAGCAAGAGTAACACTTCTTAAACCTTACAATATATCACTGGTGCGCTGCGATACCACAAGAACAGTGAACGGGGGAGGCTTTTACCAAATCCTAATCATACATGTGAAATATTTCTTGGTATTATCTCATACTCTTGATTTGTGACAAACATGTGGGAAGTCCAGTGAGTTCACATGCAAGTACTAGTACATGGACTCACGAGCTGCACGAGTTGGTTCCGCCGGCACTTTTTCACCATCAGACACTAGACGCAAATTAACTTTCCACCCTCACGTCACAAATTAGACATGCGCGGCGCTCTGACAGATAGCCCGCTTAGAACAACACGCCATTTTTGACACACGCACACAAGAGAGATGAGTTTACAAGCGAAGTCAGTGAGCTTCGGTGTGTCGGAAAGTCGCACTGTCGCGAGTGTTTTTGTTTTTATCGAACTTGGTGCAATTTTTTACATGATGAATTTTGTTTTTGGCCGGTTCTGTCAAGTAGGTATAACTTACTTACTTCATTTTAAAAATTCAGAGCGAATATAGAAGTAACCCTAGGCATTTCACGCAAGTTTTGGAAAAAGGTGCGAGCGGTAAACTCTTTATTTTGTGCTCACGTTGTGGATATTCCAGCTATAGTGAGAACAGCAAAGGAGTGGAACTCGCTGCCCGCGTTTGTTTTTCTGGAAAAATACAACCTGGGTCTCTTTAAGACAAGAGTGAATAGGCATTTACTGGGCGGCCATGTACCATTATAGAACAGATCATCACTTACCAGCACGTGCGATTGTGGTCAAATGACTGCCTAGTCTATAATAATGATAAAAAGTACATCTAGGCTTTACAAATATTTTCAGGTCTGTAAAGCTTTGGGAGAGCAATAAGTCTACCATGAGCTTACAGCAATGACAGCGCGTCAATAACGGCAGTCGCGTTAGTGATTTAAAATTGAACCAAAAATGTCATTTTAATTTCTGAACGCAACTATCGCCTTTTACGTGACGGAAACGCATGTTAGACATACAGTTACCAGGTTTGCGTTCCCAGTTTCTAGTCCCGCTCGAAACCCATACCAGGCCTCTGTCACTGCATGTACTTGCGTGCGATAATTACCTACCAGCCACCGGGTATTCCATGACTCATTTGGCAGTTGGTTGTCAACAGCCGCGTAGAGCATTTGTACGCGAATTTTGCGCTTGAACTGACACGATGACGTACTGTAAGTACTGACTACTGACATCTATATCGAAAGAGGTGGCCCTAACAATATATGTCGGTCACATGACAGCACGCATTTAGGATTAAGAAAATCATAATGTTACTCTTTGATGTGATTTATCTGTTACGTAGTAACTATTAAGTTATCTGTGCCTATACCAAGCTGCATAACTCTGCTTAGAAAATCGCCATCGTGTAACCAGCCTAAAGCATTTGAAATAGCTCGTACGTACAATAAATCTTGCACCGCGTGTGACTGATGACTGCGTTGTTGGCCGACTGATCGATGTTGCGCCCTTGTCAGTTTTGTTTCTATCGAACAAGTGGTTTCAGTAAAAAATTGGCCTTTTGGTACGAGTACAGGTTTTAGAACTGTCCAAAATGCTGCTTTGAAGCTTAAGCGTCAGAGTGACCTCACAAACATATAAATCGGAATAGGAAACGGAAGTCGCTACTAGTGAATGAAAACCAAGCGAGCCATTTTTTTGGCACAAGATAGCGGTTTAGTCATAAAAATTCTCCATTTTTCAATCGATTATCTTATCGAGTTCATAGAAGAAGAAGGATAAATAAATAAATTCATAATCGGGCCCCGAACTAATCAGCGTTTGTACTATTTATGTTAGAGACTAATCAGCAGTGGATTTTCAGTGGCTGCGGTTAATGCAGACTAATACTCATCATTCATGATCATTCGCAGCGAACAAACAAAAAACCAAGTGTTGTGTATTCCGGAAGTTCCGAATGTACCTACCACGAACTCTTACCTGCTTCATCAAGAAACATTTGTACTGCTTCAGGAATCGAACCCGGGGATAATGACAATGGTTGAAGCATCAAACTCTAAACTGAAAACGATTTTATTTCCATCCAAACAGAATAACTGAGAAAATCACGTAAAAATGTTTCGCCAACAATTCCTTCAAATTCTAACTTCGGAACTGTTCCCAGTTGAATTGGGGCCAATCGCAAACTTATAAGGGAGGGAATCCCCTCAAATCCCGGGATCCCACGATCTCGGGATCCTAAGAGACGAGAATGTAATACCTCATATTACTTCTCGGAAGGCGTCGCTTAAATTGAACGAGTGATCGGACAAAAACATGTGGAGTTTTTGGCCAAGTTTCCCGGGATTGATTGGTAGATTACGGGATAGGAACGGCATTGCGGATGTTGAAGTGATTCTATTTATTTTAAAGTGGAAGTAGATTTAAAGCGCATGTTGCGATGTTGCGACCGTTTGTTGCTTGGCTTATGTTTTCAGTGAAAAGTTTAAAATACCCCGTTAACCTTCGAATTTGGGAATTTCACTCAAGTTACTACTTAACAAGTGGTGGGTAAATTGGTTCTGTTATGCTTGATTGAAGGTCACTATGAATTCTTCGACTGAATATTCCCATTGAACTAGTTGCACAACCCAAAACAATTGCTTTTTTATTTCCACTCAAGACACACATTCATTTGAATGGTAGGGAAATTAGAACCAAAGTAAGATAGTCTGGGATTAGTTTTAATGAAAGAGGCAAAGTCACGGAACATAGGTAAATAAATTACATCACTTATAATTTTTTGCAGCATTAAAAATCCCCTATTATATATTTTTTTAACAAAATTAGTTCAACATTTGCTTACATACGTTCACAAAATATAAACATAAATAATTGAATCAGAAAAAAAAATACACAAGCTTTTTTGCTCTAGAAGCTCAGACAGAATCACGTATGGGGGGTTAATATTTCAACCCTATTCGGAGCCGGCACGTGAGGGTTTGACGCGGGTCGAAAGTGTACAGGGTTGGATATTGCGTGAACC
This sequence comes from Udea olivalis, assembly GCA_947369235.1. Lineage (NCBI taxonomy): Eukaryota > Metazoa > Arthropoda > Insecta > Lepidoptera > Crambidae > Udea > Udea olivalis. The sequence goes on from OX376366.1 coordinate 9,317,049, forward strand.
GTCTGCTGATATAAGGTTAAATTCAAAAATATACTTACAGTTATGATATTTATCATCTTGAGTATGTGAGTATGTAGTGTGCATCTGGAATATTCTATAGAGAGTAGTAGAAAAAACAGCATCGATTGGCGTAGTGCGCTGTAACACGATTTTACGCCTTGACAAGCGTAATGTCCCGGGTTTGATTTCCGGTTTAGTCAATTCAGGAAACTAACTTTTCTAAATTGGCTTGGTCAACGATTTTAAAGTTCTCATGCGAAATCAGACCTATAGTAAACTATGTAAAATATGTATTACAATATATATTTTTTAAAAGGCCAGTATTTCTAAATGTGCAAGTTTAACTTACTCATCTGCACAGCTAAGTCAGTGACGTACTTCTTCTTTCTGAATCGATATAAAAAAGTAAAAAGTCATACAAAACACTACCCAAGAAGTCTGTGTCAATTGCAAGTAAATTACCAACGCAGTTATTTCCAAACTGCTCACTTGTAAAAAAACAACAATTTACACTTTGATTTAAAATAATCTGCCGAACAAATTAGCGAATTTAAATCGTAATATCGAGCAAAAAGCCGTAACATTAAACCCGGTTTAAATTGTGGTTATTAAACAAACAGTTTACGATCACTGTTCGGATTTTAACAAGTATTCCGACGATTCGATTATATATTTCCAATATGACATTTTAAAAAGTGTTAACGGGTTTCAATGAAAATGTCACACTTTTAAAGTATTGCAATCGCTGATTTTCGATTGATCTCATTTACATTGAAACGATATAAAGAAATGATAGTCTCTTAAATGTTTCCAATTAGACTGGCCTGTTGGCGCAATGGCAGCGATTGTGCCTTTAGCGCCGGAGGTCGTGGGTTCGATCCCCACCCGTGACAAATATTTGTGTGACGAACATTTGTATTTGTTGTGTGTCTGGGTGTTATTATCTATTTAAGTATGTATTTAGAAATATTTGAGTATGTTTATCAGTCTCTGACGCCCATATTACAAGCTCTGCTTAGTTTGGGGTCAGATGATCTTGGTGTGAATTATCCCAGATATTTATTGAAAAAAATATATATATAGCATTTTGATCCCCTAATAAAACAAATATGAACAAGGATAAGGAGAGGAAGGACTCAGGAGATTCTTCTTAAGGTAAGCGATTACGAGGCCGAAGGACCCAGAAATTCCTATTCACTCTGGCCTTGAAGATACCATAGTTCTTCCGTCTGGATCCCATTGTGCTTCTGCTAGTGAACGAGGTAGCAAAAGCTCATCGGGGAGCAGTGGTTTAGTGACCTAGGGTTCTTCTTGCTGCCAACACATACAGTTCTCCTTACCCTTACAGAGTTGGCATCATCAGACAGCACCGATTGAACATAATTAATCTATAACTAACCAGTTTTCACCAAGAGAATACGCAGGAATTGTTCTGGTATATTCTTGTGTTTTATATTTATAGTTACTAAGCACCTACAACTTCTACATTATGAAAAATGATTCCTTCTAAAAACACGTTTCACCAACGATTCTTGAGGCAGCATGTATGTAACTACTTATATAACAGCAAGAAGATTAAAAGAAGCAAGCAGGATTGACGTTTACATAAAAGGAGAAACATAATGCTACCGCGTTGTAAAATGCCGTCAGCGCCATCTGTTATTAGTTTAAGTGACTATCATCAAATGTTTGTTACACCTGCTTTAACAATGTTCACATTAAAACAAGTGAATATACGTAACGTATTTCATAAAGGCCATGCAGAGGAGTTGTCCTACGTTAGTTTTAATTGAAACTGTAGTTTCATTAGTTGGCAACTATTCGAATCCAGCTTTCGGTTATTGAGAAAACTTTTAATTGGGGTTTGTGCCACTAATTGATACTATCAATGCTGTAAGCTGCTTTTATTAACTTCAATTTGGTGCGGATTGTTCGAAGTTTTGGCTTTTATCTTTAATTTTCGGACGCAAAGGAATACGCACTGGTTGACTCATATGAAACAATAGTTTTGTAAAAAGTAAGCTGACCGCTCCCTGCGCAGTTAAATATTCAAAGGTCAAATGGCGGTAAGGTCAGCTACTTCATTCTCTATAATATTGCTTCGATCATTCCAGCATTATTGAGAACGTCGTGTTTCGGAAACGACGTTCATGAGGATTTAATCGACTTCATTCAATATTAGGCAACCTAAAACCAATATTAAATTCAACTATAACAACGGAGGTGCCCGTGGCTAAGTGACGACAGCGGATCGGCAACGATCCGAGGTTATGCAATGCCAGTCAGGTCGGGTTATGGATGGATGACCATCCCGACCGAAATTAAGTGATGTGTTTAAAACGGAAATTTGTTTTGACATGAGATGCCCTTTCAGGGATTTTTTAAATGTAGTGATTGTTTTTGGGTCACGCGGGTTTGTAGGCCATTGCGGAGAGTGTGAGGATGAACGCCCTGGTATGTGGCGAGCAGTGCCTTACATTCACCCTCCAACAATCCGCCCTAAGCCCGCGTGTTGGAGTATGCCTCGTACCACCTCATAGTTGAGGTGAGGCCTGTGCCCAGCAGGCTGTATTTGATAACAACGTATAGGGGAAAGTTAATAATAATAATAAAAAAAAAACACAATATCCTAAGGAGCCTTCAGTGTCGCCGGTTGACTGGCGGCGGCATTGTCCTAAGCAGACCTTGCTTGCAGACATAGCTCTTTATACCAATATGACTTACCGCTTCGCATCGCGTCGCGTTTATCTCTCACTTAGGACACCGGGTCAGACGCGACAACTCGAAAGCTCAGTTTGGGATGCCGATAATGGTATCGGTAACTATGGATGAAGTTATTGTATGAAACATCTCCTCTTTTTGCAGTTACTGTGGCAAAGACGACGCTGCCACTCCATCTACAGAGTTTTATAGTTTCGTGTATCAACAACAAGCCTTACTGCAAGATTAAATGAATAAATAAATAAATATCCCTGGACATTATTCCACACAGCGCCATCTAGCCCCAAAGTAAGCTAATTAAAGCTTGTGTTATGGGATACTAGACAACGGATAAACATACTTAAATACATTTTCTTTTGTAAATACATACTTATTATACATAGGAGACACCCAGACCAGTACAAACAGACATGTTCATGCACACAAATGTTTGTACTGTGCGGGGATCGAACTCGCGACCTCTGGTGTAGTAGCCAACTTCTTAACCATTACACCAAGTCGGTCGTCGATTGTGTGTCATGATGATGAAACAAGTACAAATTCAATATTTTTTGGTATAATCAATTTCGATTTAAAATATTAACGACTGATTACCTACTTCAAATGCATATTCAGAATTATTCATGTCTGTTTTGAACCGACTTCATTATGTTCCAGCATCGACTGAAAACTTCTTGATGGATTTTAATGAAACTCACACTAAGGGTAAATTAGACTTAAATACAGGATGAATAGAATAGTTCACGTTAAGTTAAAGTTATTAGCAACACATTGACTAATGATGGACTATGCAGCTACCCTTCTTTTCGAAATTCTGACATGTCCTGTCAATAAACTTGATAGCGCTGTAATCCACACCGGATTGAATTAAATCTATTGAAATCCGGGTCAATCACGCTTACAAACCAGCTTTTTCAAAGCAAAAGCATAGCTGGACGAAATATTCTAAATCCGGGAATTCCCTGCCAAATTACAACATAACCTGTCAATCAGTGTGATCGTAAAAACCGAACAATCTTTTAGAGCAGTAATAAAACTACCACGGAAATCGTTAGAAGTAAGGGCATTTACATACAAAGCTTAATTTTGATATACAACGTGTTAATGAAAAAGCGCAAAACCTCAAATTAGTTTGTTCAGAATCGAGTGTAGAATCGATTCCACTAATAAAAAATAGGGGTAAAAATTAAACCAAAAAAATATTTTCATTACTCCTTGTTCAATCATTACTTAACTCTATTATTGCGGCGGCACGCGAAGCGGGAACGTCGCACTAGCTCGCGCGTTATTACCAGAGACTTTTTAATTTTGCAACAAAGACAAGAAACAAAAAAAGCTAATATCTTCGTAAACATTACGCGAAAATGTAATTTAATAATTTACATAATTCTTTTATAATCAAAATAAGTTGGGATGTCTGAGATTTTGCGCTTTTTAATTAACACGTTGTATACGACAAAATTAAGCCTTTAGTAGCCATCTCATCTTGCCCGATTTACTACCACATGTCAGAAGAATTAAAAGGAATTAAAAATAATTGATGTTCGTTTCACAATTAATTGTCTCTTACTTTGACCATCGCCTATTAGTTCAACCACAACTACTGGACCCAGACCCTGGAACCAGAGGTTTTCTGACGCATAAAAATACATTTGACGTACTCCTACAAGCTTATAACCGTTTGCGTTTCATCAAGCACAATTAATGACGCTTCTTGCTACGATTCACCATTCATCAATCACAGCACAATGAGACGTCCACAGCTGAGCATATGCCTGTCTCATAGATTGGGAGACGCCCCTGGTTCAATTCCTTGTCTGCACATATTTATTTATATTTATAGTTTTGCAAAGCAGCCGGTTGCAGGCGGTCTGTTTCCACCAGAATCGATATGAATACGCACTAAAAATACACCCAGTATGAATAAACCCTATGGCAAATCCATTCCGAGCATCAAACATATTCGGTTCCATCATACTAACTTGATAGTTAACCCTCCACAGCCCAGGTCATATTGTCTTCGTTTAGATCTAGGTGGGATGGCACCTGCCAAAAGACTAAATCAGAGCAAACGCCGACTGTGGGCCAACTTCACCGGCTGCCAATATTCAATTTGGCGTTTCTGCTTTTGCAGCATCGGTTCACCAAGTGGAACAAAAGTGGCGGACAAGGCATTTTTAATTTAACCACTTTAGATAAATTTTCTGTGTGTCTCATTACATCACTCAGCCAAACTAATTCCCTAACCTGAGTGTAGCGAGCAATTTTCGTAATGGGTATTTATTTACGCCTAGAAGATGCGTGCCAGGAACCGCTGACTGGCTGGAAATGAATGATCATAATTATTACGAAATTGCTCGCTACAATCAATTTAGGGAATGAACTTGATAAGTTATAAGGGAAAAATAATAATAAGAAATATATATCTGGGACAATAAAATTTACACCAAGATCATCTGACCCCAAACTAAGCAGAGCTTGTACTATGTCAGAGACTGATAAACATACTTAAATATTTCTAAATACATTAAATAGATAATAACACCCAGATGTGCGTTAGTTAATGAGTTTGCTATGGATATGGTGCGCTTTTTCAGGTATTTGCTGTTCTATACTTCAGTTCTACGCGCTATGTCTAAGTAATACATTCTCACTCGCTGACTCTTGGTAGTCCTTAGGCCGTTTCTATTCACATCTGCCAGTAAATTAATATACTTTTCTGTGTTTCAAAAACAAACATTACAAAAAAAAATTAATTTTTGGTGCGGTTCTAGACTTTTACACAATCTAAACTTTCTTCTATTTTGGTAATAAGGACAGTCTATCGATGGTTATTATATTGAACTTACCATTTCTGGTTATTGCTTGAGTTCAACTTTCTGAATCCCAACCCAAGCGTGTTTGAAAAAAAAAGGGAATTGACATAAACCCAAACACCTGGTCACCCTACAGGTGTTGTCTCTAGAATTCGGCGTTTTAGACAATCTCCTTTTCCACGTTGTTTAGTTTTGCTGATCTTGATCAACTGGCAGTTTTTAGAAAGCTGTAATCTAGATTTTGACGACGCTCAGTGCGGTAGACGTGACAAGATTTGGGAAGTAGATTTCACAAATTTTGTGGCGAATTTTTACGGTTAACTGTTTCGGAAGACGGAAGGAGACTGCTAACCAAGTCTATGTTAGGTTTTGAGGTTATTGTTTAGAAAGAGCATTGCATTTATCGAAGAAAATGTTTTTGCTGTTCAACACTGAGCACGAATGGATTAAGTGCACAGTTTTAAGGTAAAGTAACGTTAGGTAAAAAATATCTTTATTCATATGGAATTACAAAAAGTACTTATGACAAGTCAAATACAAGAAAATATTATAGCAAAAATATAGTAATTAAAAATAAACTTACATAAAATAATACTATGATAGTAAATATCATAATTAAACATAATGTGACTGCACCGGTTCGGAGGTTATTTCCGATCGAGAAGACTTCGTCGAGAAACTCGATGCGTTACTCTTTTCAATCTCGTTTTTATACACAAAAATTGAATTGACAGAGTAACAAAAAATGTGCAGAGGAGCAGATTATACCTAAGATGGCCACAAACTTATCATTTAAGAACTCCTCTACACTATAATAACCTCGCTTCATTAACTTAGCTTTAATTTGTGACTTAAACTTGTGAAGAGGTAGTTAAACAAGAGTTTGCAGAATCTTATTAAAATATTTTACACAATGACCAACAAATGATTTCCCTACCTTATTCAGTATCATTTTGAAACTGACTGCAGACCGCAACCGCAAACTTTAAAACACTGCCGTCTACTGCAAGCGATAATAATGAAAGTCTACCATGAGTTTCCGTCCGGTCAACGGCGATAGTTGAATTGAGAAATGTTTATGTCATTATTGGTTTCATTTCTAATCACTAGGGGGTGTTGTACTGAAATTCCATTCAGAAACGTCAACGCGGACGCTAGCGACTGTCATTGGTGTAAGCTCATAGTACTGGTTTGTATGAATCTATCTGTTCGCCGCTGCGGTCGACTGCAGTATGGCCTGCTTCGGTCGGTGCAGCCGGTGAATCTGAATTAGAGTCAGAATTATATCTTTAAAAAAACTCCACTTTTTTTGGGGTCAAAGAGTTATCAACAAATCTATACTATTATTATCAAGAGGAAATATTTTATTGTTCGTTTGTTTGTACTGAATAGGCTCAGAAACTACTGGACCGATTTCAAAAAATAACTACCAATATGGAGGTACATTATCAGGGAGTGACATAGGCTATATTTTATTATGATTTAACAAAACATTCAGTGAAAAATATGTAAATAAAGTCGAAGAAACGCGGACGAGATGTGCTGCTTTACCGACGCCGCGACGAGCAATTACTTTTGACAGAACAAAGTCTGTCGGGACAGCTAGTTAGATAATAAACGAAAAGTCAGGATTTTAACCAACATTGAGCCCCTGACGACCTGTGCACAGACCATCACAACGTTATCCCAAACGGGGTAGTCAGCCAGAGGCAAGTGACTGTTGCCGTCATGGTGAACGGTACACTCAGAAGTCACTTTACACCAATGGTATTAGAACCCAACGTGGTAGGTGGTGAGCCTTCCGCCGTTATCAGAGTTGATTTGTTGTAAGTCGGATATTTAACAATGAACACAAAGTTCTGGCCAGATCTGAACTCGGGACCACACGATCCACGATCTGAGTTCGGGTGCTGAACCACTAGGCCACGACGCTAAAAATAGATAACATTTTTGACGACACGATTGCCGTAGTGTGCTGTAGTACGGTTTCTCGCCTTTACTCACGTGGTATCACGGGTTCGGCCCGGTCGAGTCAATTAAGGAAACGATCTTATCTAAATTCGGTTCTGGGTGTGCTGGGGGACACCCATGGCTAATATCTTGTCTGCTACCTCGTAACACAAGGGTATTTAAGCTTAAGAATGAAAGCGTCGCTGAAATTACAAAATCCCGCATAAAACTATGAACTCTACAACAAAACAAGTGACGTAAACGACGTAACCCGATAATTCACGAGCTATTTTGTAGCGAGAGCGCAGAAATAAAGAGAAGACAAATAAAAACAATAAATCTAACTAACCCTAGACTAGTGTAGGAAAAAGTGCTAACTTGCAACCGTGCTGTCCAGGGCTGACTACGATGTTGCTGCCTTAGGGATGATATAATAGCTTGCAGTAAAAATCCTCTTTAGCGTAGTAAATGACTTTGGATTTCAGAAAAATGCTAAAGTCAAAGACAAACTTAAAAAAATCCTCATGGATTTTTAAATACACCTGTAAAATGTACTTTTAAATCCCTCAAATTTACATTAATCAATAAAGTATACGAGATTTGCATGACGGTGTGCATTTTTAAATAAAATTGTTATATTTAATTATTGTAATTGTTGTGATAACGTTATATGAAGTATCAAAATAAATGAATAAATGAGAAATAACGAAAAAACTGTAAATTAAATACATTTATTGAGCATAAAATAACTAACACAATTCAATTCACTTGGCACTGAAACTTATAACTTTCAACAAGAACTTTCTAACTTTAGATATTACTACTATTTAAATAATTTTAACACTTTGATTCTCAAACACTTTCACTTCTTAACGCTTTCAATTCTAATTAATTTAATTTTCCAATACTTATCATCACACACTAATTTAGCACAATCAATCCAACAAATTTGTGAATAAATCCGAGATAGCACTTTAGTATTGCACACTTCGACGTCCAACAGAATAATCAACGGTGAACTGATGCGCCGCCATATTTATACCCTCTTGCCCTGTCCGGACTTGTCATAGAGAAGCGATTATATCGCAGAACGACGTTGAGTGGCGCTGGCGTCGCTAGCGCCGCCGTCTGTGATTCTATCGATTGGTGGCTCTGGCAGTCCGATTGCCAACAAATAATATAATTACATCTACATACTCTACAGTTCTGCAATAAACGTGACTCAACCACCGGCGTCGGAAAGATGATTCTGTACTGAGAAACTCAGCAGTTACTCTCTTCAACACGTTTTCTTTTACAATGGATGTAAGTAAATTATAATAACGTCTAAAAAACAAGTATTGACAGTGTAGAAAAATTTTTTTTGAAGACACGATTGCTTGGCATAGTGTGCCGTAGCACGAATTTACACCTTGACTTACGCAGTGTCCCGGGTTCGATTCCCGGTCGAGCCAATTCAGTAAAGGACATTTTCTAAATTGGCTTGGGTCTGGGTGTGCTGGGAGACGCCCCCGGCTTAATTCCTAGTCTGGTACCTCGTGACACAGGGATATTTATCTCTACTTTCAGACTATGACAACTGTTGTGTGATATTGCGTATATTTATTTATTTACTTTATTTTAAAAAAGGCATTTCGAGAGTTTCGCCAACCCTATTTATTGATGTGAGATGGATGCGGGGACGCCGACAGCCGCTCGCCGGCGGAACCCGACCGCGCTAGTGACTATTCAAAACTACCCCCGCTGGAAATAAAACGACACGACCTTGGTAAGTACTGGCAAATGAAAACAAATACATTTGTCTTTATATTTGTTGGGAATTCTGAAAGACAACCATCACGACTATATCCCAAACGGGGTAGTCAGAGGCAAGTGACTGTTGCCGTCATGGTGAACGGAACACTCAGAAGCCCAATTTTCATCTATGATATTAGAACAGAGCGTGGTAGGTGGTGAGCCTTCCGCCGTTATCCGGTTTGATTTGGTTTTTTATCGATGTTTTCCATCACTGTAGAGTTAGTCGGAAATTTACGATAATCACAAAGATAGTTCTGGTCAGATTTGAACTCGGGCCCACACGATCCACGATCCGTGCTGGGGTACTTAACGCCTAGGCCACCACGCTCTCTTTTATGTCTATTTTTTATGTTTGGCTATTTCAAACTCACCTTAATTATTTGCAATAAAGGACCCTTTAGAACACCATGGCCACCAGTGGGTAATTCTGTTGCTAGTAACAAATTAGTTGAGCAACCAAGCTGATACCAATAGCACAGATTACTTAATAGTTACTACGAAACAGATAAATCACATCCATAGAAAAATGACAATTTCCGTATCATAAATGCGTGCTGCAATGTGTCAGGCATATATTGCCAGGGCCACCTCTTTCGATATAGATGTCTGTAGTCAGTACTCACAGTACGTCATCGCGTCAGTTCAACCGCAAAATGCGCGTACAAATGCTATACGCGGCTGTGGACAACCAACTGCCAAATGGGTCTAGGAAGACCCGGCGGCTGGTAGGTAGTTATCGCGCGCAAGTACATACAGTGACAGAGGCCTTCCTGTGTGTCCACCATGAGTTTATACAAATGACAGCATAGCGTCCGCGTTGACGATTTTGTATGAATTCCGGTAGAGCGCACCTAGTGATTAAAAAAGGCATAACATTTTTTAAAGTCAACCATCGTAGTTTACGTTATACTAACTCATGGTGGACATACAAGCCAGAAACCTTCCATGCATCTATACACATTTCCTAACGCCGCCCGGCGCCCGGCCGCGTCACCATAGTGTTCTGATGAAATAGGACCCAAAGGGTAAATACGAGTAGATAGAGATAGGACACTCGTAATTGTTTTGCCTATCTGGATGCAAATAGCTAAATAACACCGTTTGAGTGTTCCTGCTGGAGAGTCCATTAAGTACGGTGGCCTGAGATGTTCGGTGAGCTATAGTGTAGGTAGACAACACTATATTTAGCGTTTGGCTGAATAATGTATCTTACGAGACAAAAAAGCGAAACTGCATCGAAGCAAAATGCTTCGTACATTCCAGAAAGTAAAAGAACTCCATTACTATATGAAATTTGAACGCTAAACATACATAATTTAAGTCGCTTAAAGCAAGCATGAAGTACCACAATACCACAGCAACCAAAATCTAAATTAGGCAAAAGCAACTAATATAGTTGCAATAAATAAGTCGGTCTATCACACCGTATCGTAATCATAAGGTGCTTAAGGGCGCTCCGTCGGTCGCATCTGCACGTTTAATAGATTTTTAAACTGTTGCTTGAATCAGATAATTTAAAGCAAAACCATTGTTTAGTAAAAAGTAACTCGTACTTGAGGCGACCAAGGGATGAAAGTTGATTTACATTTATTGGTAGTTTAAACGAAATGCAAGGCGTTTACCACAATATGCATCACAGGTATAAAAAAATAACCTCTAATAAGTGAATGTAGTGTAGTAAAGTACGAGTAGGTCAATGAAGTAAGTTGAAAGTAATAGTAGCTAAAAAGTAAAGTTGTTGTACTTCGACGTGGTCTAAGGAGTACCCAACTGGGCACTGCATATGCGTACCCAATATAACAATGCCTACAGGGCGCTGTTGGGCCTTCCGCGCTACTGCAGTGCGTCAGGAATGCTAGCCACAGCTGAGGTTGATAGCTTTTCTGCTATCATCAGAAAGCGTATATCGTCCCTGATACAGCGGGTGCGCGGCAGCTCAAACAGCCTCCTGAAGACCGTGGCGAGGAGGTTAGACGTGGACAGTGCAATAATGCAGCACTGGACTCGCGTCCACCTAACTAAGGACTATCACGTACAATAGATATGCGGGATAGTAGTGTCTTTCTTTGTGTAAACAAATTTTTCTGTTACTAACATAGTTGATAAGTTATTTGTTACTAACACTATGGATTCCGGTCCGAAATAAATGTTTTTTTTTATTTTTTTTATATTGTCCCTTAGATTTCTTCAACATGAATTTTAAAAGAATTACGTTTAGTAACTCATTTGATTTAGATAAATATTGAAATTATCTAAGACACCGAACAAACAATTGCTCGTCACGCGAATGTTTCTGTTGGGTAGGCACCAAACCCAAAACCCGATTATAATAAAAATCGAGCTAACGAATTAGCCATTTTGTTTCGAAACGTTTATAAGCATGTAGACCTTCTATCTAATGGTGAAAAGTTACAATTTGAGGCTAAGGGGAACTTGTGTTTAGTATCGTTTTGTTCGGTCAAAATTCGGTGTGATACGCATCCTCTCGCCCGTCAATGGCGGAATTTATTAACTAACTCGATTGCATTCCGAATCAAATAGATTGGAAATAAACCGACAAGTGGATTGGATTGCTAATTACTTGTGTTAGGTTCTGGGTTCGAGTTCGTATTTACTGCAATGCGGATATAATTCAAGATAAAACATAAAACTTTACTACCGTCTTATTGTGAATTGGCAACAATGTATTTGTATTTATCGAGAAATTGCGAAGCTGAGATGCCCATGGATAGTCGACAATTACCGATATTTTAGTAACACACTTCAGGTCAGAAGGTGGTATGACCGACTGCCACAATCATTCTAAATTAGTGCCTTATTTTTCAGATTATATATTGAGTAAGGCACGTGAAGTTAATACTGTGGCGAAATCCTCGTTGCAGGCCAGCAACACAGGAGCCGGAGCGCCGGGATTCCTCACACAATATTTAGGAGTAGATGTAGTTATAGAATAGTGAATAAAAGATCAGCCAATCCAGTGACTTGTTTATTGTATAGGGTGAAAGTATAGGTAGGAAAGAAAAACCCGATACACGGGTTTCTGTTACATTATAACTGTTACAATTGGTTATTTAAAGTATTTAAAAATACACCATCACGTATAAACTGGTAATTTGGTAAAATGCTCGCAAGCTCTGTTCAGTACGATGGTTTTGGTAGGAATGCCTAAAAATGCTGAACAGGGAACGTGGAACGATAAATTAAATATCGAAAGGGCAGGTACAGAATACTATTGATGGCCAGTAAGTTAAACTATGAAGTTTCCAGCCATCGTGGAGGTTCTAACGTCCATGAGACTGGAACGAAACGGCATCGTTACAGTACTAGTTATCTTCGCTAAATGCTTGTCTAAGTACCCTTACTTTTTTATTTATTTATTTAGCGAAGCCCTAAGTAAGGGCGTCTTGATACTCGTTATATCCAACAATAAGGTTTATACATACACATAACATAACATACCATCACGACTTTTTCTCAAACGGGGTAGTCAGAGACAAGTGACTGTTGTCGTCATGGTGAACGGAACAGTCAGAAGCCCACTTTCACCAATGGTATTAGTACCCAACGTGGTAGGTGGTGAGCCTTTCCCCGCTATCCGGGTTGATTTGGTTTTTTATCGATGTTTTCCATCCCCGGAGAGTTAGTCGGAAATTAAACAATGAAGACAAACATTTTGGTTCTGGCCAGATTTGAACTCGGGACCACACGATCCGCGATCCGAGTTAGAGAGCTTAACCCAAAAGGCAACAACGCTCTCTGAATACACCTCTCCAAGAATCGTTTTGTAGTACATATAATAAGTGAGGGCCCTATTAAGCAACTTGTTTTGTTGTGCAGTTAAGTATTTTTAAAGCTCTGCTTAGTGAGTGTAAAGATGTCTCAGAAATATCTATATCACAAAGCGACTTCATATTCAAGAGGAAAATCTCGCATTTCACAATTCAAGTGTGGATCGCTGAACAAATATCTAATAAAACTTGTCAAAACTGGTGCCACATTAACAACTATAAATGTTTGTGCAAAACAAAACTGCAGTCGCATCATAGTTAGTATAGTAAAGTCCCGCCCCGCGGATGCATCAACAAATAACTTTTAACGGAACATAAACAATTTGAACTAGAACAGCGAACGGTGTTAAAGAGTATGACGGAACTTGGTGGAACGTTTTGTTATTTTTGTTAGGTTGGTATTGGTGGAAATGTTTCGTAATCGACTCGTTCCATTTCCGAATGGAACGCTCGCTGTCAGAGTGACCTGTGAGATATGTGCTTTTTTAATTCGTCGATTAAAAACCACATAATTGTAAAAACGATGTTCAACATAACGAAACATGAAATATCGCAAATCCTGAATACGCACACTATAAAAATATTTACCTAAACAAACTCAAACTCAAACTCAAACGTTTATTTGCCAAGAACACAGTAAATAAAGATGACATTTAAAAGGAAGTTGCGCATGTGTTCAGTCTGCTCGCAGACGTGCAAAAATTCAATTATAAAATAACACAATATTGATATCAATTAAATTAAATTATTAAATTATTATTACATTAGCATAATTATTTTGGGGATTTTGCATTAAATTAAATATTAGTATGTTGTCGCCAATTAAAATATTAATTATAACTATAAAAACAACAGGTGCTAGCAAAACTTTCGAAGATATTTTGGGTTGACATAAACTGTTTTTAGTAATAACGAATTAGCCATCTTTCTTTTTAATTTTTTATTTAAATTCTATTTAACCAGCGGATGTGTTCAGTATCAATATTCTAATATGTTACTTACCACTTTTCAATTTTTTTAATTTTCCGATTCTGCCTTACCGCTGATCTAGGTACTCACACCTAGACACAATCGTGAATGTTTGCAACATGCATACGAAACAAAATGGCCGCGGTTTTAAAACTTCTAATCCTTTTTAGCTGAATTCAAACTAAGTATAAATTGTCTCTATATTATTGAATGCACCTTTTAATTTCATAATAACAACTTTAACTGTGTATAGTAAATCTATAAGTGTCAAATCAATTTAAAAAAAACGGTTTTTTATTTAATTATGCAAATAATTGGCGACTAGCTAATTTTAGACACTTCAATGTGTCTTTAAACAGTATTATGCACACAATAACAGAGCAAAACTTCAAGTTTTATTTAAATTCAATGAAATAATCACGAAAATCTTACAAAAATGCAACGTTTTCGATCCACCCCCAACTAACGCTCACGGGCGTCTATTCTAAACTACCAATCGCCACAGAAGAAGCTTCACAAACAGCACGTAGCCGTCCGCAATGCGTCCGCGTCCCACAATTCAATTTATGTCTGCGGCGGACTAACGAACGACGCCGCGGCATTGTGCTATACTAGCGGCAGCAGTGGTGTGCCGCTAGCACCGAATCTGACCGCAGGGTTGTCTAAATCACTCCGGATAAAAGACTAAACAGGTTAATAAAAACAAAATAAGATCTAGTGTTGTTTGTTATTATTAAATGGTTTTACTCTTTTTACACTGTTTTATTTTACAGTTTTTTCTCATTTAATCTTAACTCTGACAACATTGGCGTTACATGAAATAGAAACAAATAGAGCATTAATAAAATAAGTGTTAAATGACCAATGATAAGATTTTAATAAGAAAGGAGGTTATCTAATACTGTCTCCAGTCCTCCGTCATCGAAATAAAGTTTATAGGCTTGTTAAATGTCACAGTGAAAGTCAAAGGGAAAACACATTTTTTTAGAATTTTATCATCCGAAGAATCAAACCTTTTACGAATAGGATGTGAACTTGGACGAAGCAGCAAGCAAAAACTAGCTAAGTAGTTTAATAACTTTAATCTCAAAATGAGGTGCTCTTATGTCACAGTACTGCACATGTATACAACGAAACTAAACACCTAAGTTAAATTTTATCTCCGCTTTATACATGAAACATATTACTAAACACCCTACTCTCACAAAATACTTATCTGGCAGCGTTTCCCGGCGACTACTACCGCCACTTGCATTTATTGTGTTATCTGTGACTACTCGGAACTTGCTAATTACGGAAAAAGAGTTCCGGCTACCGAATTGCTGGCTGGAAACAATTTGGAATTTAGAGGCATATTTTGAATTTGGAATACCTTCGCTTGTTTTTATTTTTCGACATTTTTTAAATCATCGAAAGGTTTTTAAATATCAAGTAGGAATTATGATAGCCAGTATTTTTATAAAAACGGTCAAGTGTGTCTTGAAATTTACTTTTATTTCCTTAGTTTAAAAAAATATGGTGGGTTCAAACCAAACGAGCGAATGCTTATTCTATCCACTCTCTATCAAATTATTCTTTATTTTTTTATGTTAAGTTAATTAAAACACATAAACTTACCCCCTTATTCATAAAAACTTAAACAGTGCTTCAATACCACTTTACCATAGTGAAAACAGTGTTATAAGACTGTTTTATTTTTTATGAATAAGGGGGTTAGACTTTTAAACTAAATGATGTCCCGCAAAACTGCACAACAGTTTGACTGCAGGATCAGCGAGTTCACTTGCTTATTCTTAATATTTGAACTCTTAATGTTGGTTAATTAACGCAGTGGTAACACGAAGTACCTTTTATACATGGTTTTGAATTTATAGATTTTCTTTTCATTTCTAATGTCCTCAGGTAAACTATTGAGTAGGTATGGAAGACGTTTTTTAAGTGTTCTGTCTCCGTAATAATAAATTCTAGGAACAACGAATTCACCTATACCAATTCCCTTTGTGTTAACAGAGACAGACTTTGATCGAGAGAATTTGATTATTTTTTATGAGTGAGGATAAAATGAGCAATCACTCGTTCAGTCTAACTAAACCAACCTTTAGAAAAACAATCTTGTGCTATTCTTGCTCAAACTACAAAAATATTTGATTCTTCTTTTTCTTCTTTGAGAAAAGTTATTAAGTCCTTGGACCAGCAAACTACGTGGTCTGTTAACCTACGAGTATCTTATTAAGTTTGAAGTAGATGCTTCTGACAGACAGACAGGCGTGCGAACAACACCAAAATAGTGTTACATCTTAGGGGATGAAGAGTTTACTAATAAACAAATTGAGGTAAATAAATCGGTTTTTCTTCGGCATCGGCAATCTGCATTTCTTCTACTCTGTCTTTGTTTATCCATATAAGCAAACTAAGCACAGTTTTTGCTATAGACTGATAAAGGATCTTCGTAGAAACACACAGAACAGACCAAATTGTTCGGTACAAGAGTATTAGTCCTCAGTGAGAATCTAAACTAAGACCTTAAATATAAATGAAATGCTTCTTATTCAAAGTCAACTTCTCAAGCTACCATTAGGCCATTTCAGAAACGAAATTCGAAAAAGAATCGTAGTCATATCTAAACGGTTCCTCCAACATCACCATAACAACCGATCTAATCGCGTAATAAATCTAAACTATAGCGACATCAAGGATCTACTTACAATAAATAAGGCAACCATTCTCAGTCACATTGGCAACCAATAAGCCTACAACGAAATCGGCGGGAAATTCTTATATTAGTTGCGTAAACTATCCCATTGTACACATAGCTGGTTCCATCCTGCATAACATTGATTTATCCTCACCGCATCAAATTGGCCAACATCCATTGCTTGTTCGAATAGGCAATTTAAACTACGCGTCATCGCAAACGAGTAATGTATTCCATTATAAGCGATGTAATAGTGCTTCGTGTAGGGAAACGGATCCAGATACGATTGATTCATGATCTCAATTACCTCCGAATGCTGTTGGGATGGTTCCCAGTCGTTTCCAATCGACCAGCATAAGCTGACCCCCGCGGCATGCTAGCTCAAACGTTTCCGCTTACAAATTGAAAAGCTTGTACATTTCTGGGGGGTCTGGTGAAATTGGACGTTAATACTAGTATCGCGTCCAGGATTTGCCTGTATCGGGGATTTCTTCAGCATTGGCCTTTGTTTGGTAGAAGCTATAAATCCGTCAAGTGTTTAGTTTCACTCGGATTTGTCTCTGACGGATCAGTAGATGGGACGGCGACTTAGTTTATAATTGACTGGTTCGAGCCAGTTATCCGGAATGATGTACAGTCGAGCTCAAAATGTAATTATTTGATTGATTTATAGTTATCGGATTTTAGTATGGAAAATAGTTGTGTTTCCGGATTAGGTACTACTAATTTACCTATTACTGGCGAGGATTACGATAAAGAACTTCGATTTTGTGGATACTTTTTAGTTCATGTATGAGTACATGCAAATATCGAACCTGAGATACGCAGACGATACCTCCATCCTAGCGTCAACAACAGGCGAAATCGAAACTCTGCTACGTCGACTGGAGACCAATGCGCTGGATTTTGGACCTGCAATCAATTACGATAAGACCAAAATGATGATTGTAGATCGTGCCGACAACAACCAACTGGTCGTACGAAATATAGCGGGATGTGAGGTAGTCAAGTGTTATATATATCTGGGTTCCACAATTACCAACACTGGAGGTTACGAAGAAGAGATTCGAAGACGTTGCGCCGTGACCAGGTCCACAGTGGAGAGGCTTGCAAAGATTTGGAAAGACCGCAGAATAAGGAGGAACACAAAGGATTGACTCATGAGAAGTCTGGTCTCTCCAATCTTCCTATACGAAGCTGAGACGTGGACGCTGAGGGTGCAGGACCGCCGCAAGATTGATGCGCTGGAAAAATGGTGCTGGACACGCTTGCTCAAAATCCCATGGACCGCGCATCGCACTAACGTTTCTTTCTATCCTGAAAGAACTCAAGATGGAAGAGAGATTATCGTCAACTGTGCAAATACGAATCCTCAAGTTCTTTGGGCACGTAACCCGTAACGAGGGCTCCATGGAGCGACTTCTAGTGCAAGGGAAAGTCGAAGGCAAAACATCTCGCGGGCGCTCCCCGACACGGTGGACAGACCTTATCAGGTCGGTGCAGCAACGATTGCTTCCACTCCGCCAAACAAATCAGCGATAGCACAATAATCGGCTAATATTGTATGACCACGACCACTCTGTCAAGAGTGAACGACTAAGAAGAATAATGAGTATATGCTTCTAACAGTACATTAATGATAACTTTTTTCATGACAGACAGACACACTTAATACAAAACATATTTTTATTTTTCTTTAATTATACTCAATCTGACCCGTTCTCTGTTTTATGAATTTATCGACCGCAAATTGTGTGTGGAAGAGATTTGTAGCGATGTGACTGCCTGAATTGTAGGTCTTTTCCTTGTATGAACTTGCTGTTTTATAATTTCATAATAAAGATGATTCATCTCATTTTATATACAACATGAAAAAAAGTTTATATTTGTTATAATAAAATTACAAAAGGGACCTAATTTTAAGTATTCTTCACTAGTAACAGGAAAGACTAATCAGAAAAGAACTAGGTTTGACTAGAAAAATCGATCGACAGCTATACAATACTAAAACAGAAATGACCTAGTCCATAAAACTCAAAGTCAAATAACTTTATTCAAATAGACTGTATCAGTACTTTCAAATCGTCAGATTTACAGCAAAATATACTAAATGATAGACAAAAATACCATGATAATATGGATACACAAATACACAGTATTCAGACATAATGCGACTCTACCACCGCGTCAGAGTTGTTTCTTGCTGAGAAGACCCGGCGAGAAACTCAGCAGTTACTCTTTTGAACTTGTTTTGGGTTTACAACAGGCGTTAGTAAAGTACAAGCAGTGTGTCATTTTGATACACATAAACCTAAAAGAATGAAAAAAAAATGAAAAATTGTTTATTATTGATAATAAGTAGGTTCTACATAAATTAAGGTTGACTTCTCCTTTTAAGTGTACAAACACCTGTGACAGGAGAAGCCGCTCTCCCATAGCAGAATACAATTTTCCTATTGCTAATACACTACTTAATTTAAGAATATAAAACAAAGAGGAAAAAAACAACTATAAAACAATGTAAAACATTTCATTTAAAAACAATTCAAAAAGAAAAATAGTAAATAAATAAAATAGTCCATAGATATTCCTATTACGGGGGTTGACCATCTCTACAAAATTGTTCATATATTATGTCAGCGGAAGGTAGCCAAGTACATAAATAAGTATTCACTTAATAGGAATTATTCACTCTAAAGCTTTTGTCGGACATATTAGTTTAGTAGATTTAATTAATAAATGATAAAAAATAAATAAATAAATATGCGCCAGACAACACACCTCTTGTCATGGTTTCGAAGTAGGAATAAATATCCCTGTTACGAGGTACCAGACAAGGAATTAAGCCAGGGGCGTCTCCCAGCACACCCAGACCCAGGCCAATTTAGAAAAGATCATTTCCTGAATTGACCTGACCGGGGATCGAACCCGGGACCCTACGGAATTAAAGGCGAGAAACCGTGCTACAGCGCACTACGCCATTCGTGTCGTCAATTAAGCTTGTTAATCGGATAATTAGGGCTTCGTTAACTGGTATAAATCTTACATTGATTTGATTAAATTAAAGTAACTGCTTTTTATTGGAAGACAATTTCATGTTTATCACTTACGTTTACTGTAAGTGAAACTTAACGGAAATGGTCTTTAACTGAGTAAGTTAGTAAAATGCGTTTATTGCTTTCAAACGGAACAAATACAATCATAAATTAACATTAATTACTCGGTTCAGTTTGCTGTACATATACTCTTCATCACATCTTAAAACTAACATTTTATAAAGGGTAAACACAATTTAGAGGGTCTTCTTGCTACAGAGAGATCTCTTCTAGACAATCCTCCGTAGATAAATTTGAGAGAAAGAGAGTGGAAATTGTTGAAAAGGAATGATTTTAAGTTAAGTAGTAGTTTGATGTTGATTTTGGTAAGGAATTAAGAATGTTTATTTTATAAAGCATTTTTAAAACCTAATAAACATATGTACTTACATTTTATAATTAAATTCTATTAATCAATATCTGTTTACTAATAATACTTGAGCACCCCCCCCCCCCCCCCCCCACCACATGTGTCTAGAAACTCAAATAATTCAAAGTAAATCAGCACTTATGTACTCATAAAAAGCACTTAAGTACACGAGAGCGATAGAGAAAATTAACTCACGGCGACACTGTCCCGACAAACATAATCAGCTGTGGCTGACTATACCTCGACTGAGTAGGCAGAGAGCTGGTGTGTACAACTCCAACATGTACCGTCACCACTGCCGGTTTAGTAAGTCTTGAGAGCTCTAGTTTAAAGCGAAAAGCAATGGATAGGATAAAAATTTAGTCCGCATTTGCAGGTTTATACTCGGTAAAAATTATGATAATGTTTTTGAAAAATAATCTAAGCACATTTTTGATGAATCTCACGTAAATTCGCAAAATCTGCTAGCTTGATTAGTTGTGGGTTTATTTCCCGGCTAATTTGATGTTTGAGACGAACATGTGATCCAACATCCATTTGGGTTTTTTGTTTTTGAAAATGCACTAGCTCTGCTCCATTTTCGAATGAGACAAATTATTAAAACAAATATTTTTTTTGGTGATACCTATTACCTTACCATTATCAGAGACAGTATCTAGGATTATTAGCCCTCCGCACCTCTAAATTTGACCCTTTTTTAATAAGTCTACTAGTGACTTAGGTACATCAAATGAAGGTAGATGATACATACTTGAAAAAACTTATAAATAAACAAGTGTAAACTAAATGTACGTCTGATAAATCAAAAAAAACATCCTGTAGGCAGGCAGTCAACAGCGGAAAGGAGATCGTATCCACTGCCAGAAGCACGTGCTAAAAATTCGTAAAGCAAAGTAGCCATTGCTGCTTTTGTATCGGTACTCCAATGCACAATAAGAACTAAAAGAGCAATGGATAAAATGCTAGTAGATTGTGTTAGTTCTACCCTCGAAAATTGAAATCCACTGGAGGATCGAGATCTAATAAGGACAGGTGGAAAGACAACGCGAAAATTCTGAGTGAGTCGCTCTCTGTACCCCGATTCAATATTGGTACAGTCAGCAGCAGACCAAGAGTGAAACTGTAGTCCTGTCGTTGCATAAAATTTCTTTGCAACGAGAGGTCAGCTTATAATGGCACCGCCGATGGTCTAGCTTTGGTTCACTGTAATACGCCCGGAACATATGAGAAAATAAAGCTTTGGAAAATTGAGAGAACTTATTAGTTCACATATTTTTATGTTGGTCATGCTTTTGTCACATTCATAGTTATTCTGAAGAACGAAGAAAATCATCATCAACCATCATACAAAATTTAAATAGAGAATTCTAGAGTGGTCATATGTCTTTTTTTTCATCAGCCGCTTGGCAAACCGCTGGCTTCGAGTTTTCCGCTCATCAGGAAGGTACAGTCAACTTCCATTGACTACATTGATATTTCTCAAACTTGTGGTTAATTATGTTGTAAAAGTCGATAGCTAGTGCTTAAATTAAATCTTCATCTGACGTTTCAACAACTCGCGAATCGTTTAATTTTTTATAATCCTGCGCACATGTAAAATGTATTGATTATACATAAGTTTATACCAATGACAGCCGCTAGCGTTGACCACGTCGACGTTTTTGTATGGGACTGTATTGAAACAGTGCCTCTAATGGTTAAAAATGCAACCAAATATGGCAACCAAATATGGCATACAAATTTCTGAAGTCAACTGTCGCATACGGGACAGAATCTCATAGGTTATTATGCACTCGTAAAATGTATTCTGATATAGCACCGACAAAAAACCTTAATTATTACCGAAGTTTTAAACACTACCTAATATAATCATTATTAAAAACATAAATTACGCGCTTAAATGCCAACTTTAGACGCGCAGGTGCTCATACAAATTTGAACTTACCGAATTAAACTGTGAACTTTAGACGTATCATTTACATATGAACCAGCTGCTTGAAATTACCTGCAAAAAGAAATGCATTATATTAACTCAAGTATGAAAAAAGGTGTAATTTAATTTATTTTTGACGACCGACTTGGTGTAATGGTTAAGAAGTTGGCTACTACACCAGAGGTCGCGGGTTCGATCCCTGCACAGAACAAACATTTGTGTGCATGAACATGTCTGTTTGTACTGGTCTGGGTGTCTCCTATGTATAATAAGTATGTATTTACAAAAGAAAATGTATTTAAGTATGTTTATCCTTTGTCTAGTATCCCATAACACAAGCTTTAATTAGCTTACTTTGGGGCTAGATGGCGCTGTGTGGAATAATGTCCAGGGATATTTATTTATAATGTCCAGGGATATTTATTTATTTTATTATGAATACATGGCATATATTTTATTTAACGATACGATTAGCGTAATGCGCTTGACTTACGTAATATATTACGTAGTGTCCCTGGTTCGATTCAGAAAACGATCTTTTCTAAATTGGTTAGGGTCTGGGTGTGCTGGGAGACGCCCCTAGTTTAATTTCTTGTTTGGTACCTAGTGATGTACAAGGGTCGAGCTTCCGAGTCCTTTTGTCTAGAGATCGGTGTCGTTTACAGGGCTCGCCTCGTTTGTATGAAGCTCGACGACTCGGGGGGTCTTTTCCAGAGCTCGAGCCTTCTTGAGAGCTCGATCGATCTCGAGGCTTTTTGCAGGGCTCGATCGATCTCGAGACTTTTTCAGGGGTCGAGTCTTTTTTAGCGCTCGAGTCGAGGCGATTCGCGCTCAAGTTAGTTTCCGTTTGGAGTCTTCCTTTTCAAAGCAGGTAATAAAATATGCGTTTGGGGCATATAATACATATATGTGACCAGGAGGGGATTTTGAAAAATAGAAGTTTAATTAACAGAAACAGACATTTTAATCATCGTGAAAAATATTATAGTGCAAAGGTTTAAGAAGACTTAAGCTCTTTTACGACTCTTTTGAAGGCTCGAGCTCTTTTGATAGGTTCGATCTCTTTAGAGGCTCGAACTCTTTTGAAGCCCCGAGGCGTTGCTCAGGGAGCTCGCGTACTGAGTCCGGCCAATCCGCCTCGAAGCTTCAAAAGTAGAACTCGACGCCTCGAGGATTGTACATCACTATTGGTACCTCATTCATAACACAGTGACATTTATCCTTGCTTCGAGACCATGACAAGTGGTGTGTTGCCTGGCGCATATTCATTTATGGTTTTTTCCATTTTGAGACCGTAACCACTTCTGGGTTAGGTGCTTAACCCCTAGGCCTTTCACCAACTTCTCTTTTATATCATTACCAAGATCAAGTACCTGCCGTAAGACCATCAATGCTGGATGTAGAATTTCCCCATAGACTACCAGAGCAGCGCGAAATAACGTTACTGAGCATTTTGTAGCTGTCAGACTAAGCTTTATTATTTGAAGAAACTTCGATCCTGTGTTGCTAAATTACTTAAAAGTCACAGTATAAAACTGGTTGCCAGTAACTTACTGTGGTAAAAAAGCAAATAACGAAAAATGTTACACACAATCACCTGTATGTATGTCGACCATGAGTTTCCGTCACGTAAACTACAGTGTAGACTTCCGTTTGTATGCCATTTTTGTACCAATTTCTAATCACCAGGGGCCCTGTACCGAGATCCCATACAAAAACGTTAACGCGGACGCTATCGACTGTTATTGGAGTAAACTCATGGCATCGCACATACTGGGCGTATAGCAAGAGTTATGAATACTAGCAACAAAGAATGTACCACAAACCAAGACCCTTTACTTCATAACTAGCACTCGTCACCTGACTTAAAAGTAGTGTAATAAATATATAGGAAAGTATAAATACACATCATTTCAAAGGTCGTTAAATTGTTGAATATTTGTTATTTCTCTAGCAGTTTCATTTCGAAGCCAGTACTTTAACTTCTTTTATCTGTTGTTGCTGTTTATTTGTTGTTGTTAATGAAAGGAGACTATCTGGCACAGTTTTATCTAGGTCAAGTTAAGTAATTCAGCACAATTCGGGCTCGTGAGCATCAATCTGCAATTAGCAAGCATTATGATTAAGCTCATTAATTAAAGCGATAACTTAAACAACTTACCTGTCCCATGAGTCATATATGAGACAACCCATTGTTATTTGTATCGTGTCTGCGGTGTGGACAGTTAACTTGTTAAGCTTTTAGACGCGGCTGTAATTATTAAACAGCAAAACTTTCATAGCTCTTGCTGTCAATCGCAGAAAAAGAAGATGTAGTTCTTTTTAAAACAAACTACTGAATCTTGTTCGGACCTAAGTTACTGCCTCAGTGTTCAACTAGCTTGCCGAAAGTTAGCAACTTTTTTGCCTTTTCTAGTTAATGATTACCTCAACCGGTAACTTCTATGTTCGCCGCAAAGTTTTTTCTTCTGAACACTGAAAGAAGTAGTTTAAAAATACAGCCGACTGGAACATTTATCTCAGATGATTTAACTTGCCTTTGTTATTATTGGAAAATTTCTATGTAAGATTTTTCGGTTACCTTGCAACGTGGTTTGGTATTATCAGTTAAGCTTACAAAAATATTGCTCAACTTAGTTAGGAATGTATAAACATTAGAAAGAAAAAAATATATTACAGGCGCCATAAAAAGCGTTCGACGTTTCGAAGAATTAAGAAGAATTCTGCCAAACAAATTATACTAATGTTATAAAGAGTAAATATTTTGTATTTTTGTAATATTGGATGTACTGAATAAACTCATAAGATACTGGACGCATTTTAAACATTCTTTCACCATTATAAAGATATATTTTTCTATTTAGGCTATATTTTATCGGTGATGTTTCCTCCGAAAGCCTCCTTAAACTGTCCCGAATTCTTTTCCTTTATTTCCAAGACACGTAGCCACCTCACGTCCCAGATATCCATCAAGAACAGACATCGCGTGTCCCAGTGATTCATTGCAGAGTGGGCACCACACGCAACATGTTATTATATAAGTTATTTATTAGCCTGATCAATGGTTGGGGCGTTTTAATTTATCTCCTGACCATATGGTTGGAATGGTACGAAAAATCTTCACAAAATAGCTCGAAGCGTTATGGAAATTACTAGAATTACATTTTTTTATCATGAAAACCAATCGGCCTGACTTACTGAGTGAGGGAATGATTGAATGACTGCATCGATCCCGGGTAATTCGACTAAGCTGTTCAAAAACCGACTTAGTCAAAATTACCTCAAAAAAGATTGTATTCACTGTGATAATAAGTATGAGTTTCATTTCACACCATTTGTTAATACTCAAAACTATATTGGGCTTATTTTCTACTTTTGCACATAGTTTCGAACCCAAGTTAATCACTGATCTATTTTTATTTTATATCGAACTGAAGAAACAATATTACAGAATACGCCAAATGGGTTCTCACTTCTGCATCGCAGCCACGGAACCCTTGGGTTATTGGGGGTCCGTGGAATAAATAAGCCGATATAAGTGGCCCGGTCAATTGTTCGTTTTTCTGTTCATATCTTCGTTTTTGGGTTCTGTTGTACGTTTGATTCAAATTATGTCTGAGATACATGATCTTTAAAGTTGAAATAGGTTGTATGGAGTATTGAAATCTTATAATAGGAAGTTATTTTCTGAGCACAAAACTACATTATTAGGTAATAAAGATATCTTATATTCAAATATTGGAAAACATTAAATAATTTGTTATTTTATGAAATTAATGACGTACTTTATATAATTTATTTATTGATAATAAAATATATATTGCTGCTTACGGTTTATGCACATAAAAGAGAGAGCCAGGCAGACTATACAGAGAGTTAATATAATTATTCCTAGTCTAATACTTAAAGATAAGATAATCTTGGTTTAGTGACACTGTAACAGTATTCTATTATATACTATCCTATTTTTTGTCTTCAAAATGCCAAAAGAAGATAGAAAAGAGGTCTTAATAAAGAAAAAACTCAAATCAGAAATACTAGCACAGCCGCTACCGGGGCATTTAGCTAACTCAGCAAAGAGGCTTACTACAAGTACAAAATAATACCTTTGAAGTGCCGTTACGACGTTTAGCTATTTTCAGCCTTATTTCACATTGTTTTTCAGGAAATTCCACCTTTTTCCTTTCTCAAATTACAGCGGATAATAATGGCAGTTATCAAAGGCTCTTCAGGTTTAAACGTTTGTAATTGTTTTTGATTTTGTCGATGACTCTATTAACAGATTTTTTTAGTGCGTAACTTTTCCATTTTAATTATCTTGACCGGATTCCAGGCTCTCAGATAAAAATAAATAGCAAATAAACAGGCGTAATAGCGTCAACTGGCATTTGAATTTTATACCAAGCTCATAATATAACCCTAAACTACTGTCCTGTTAATTGTGTGCAATGATGATTAAATAAATAAATAAAAAACCCAAGTTGGTTTTTTAGCAGGAATGATTGAAGTCAACAACTTTCAAGTTTGGACCTGAAAACGTCTCAAAAAATGAGCTAAAGGTTTTTTCAAAGCGAATCTTTGTCACTGAATAACTCGATGGCTAAAAATAGTTTCACTACCAATAACTCAAATACATACTCGAAATAAACCGTTAAAATTGGTACTGTAAATCGAACCCCCGAAAATTAAATCTCCATTCCGAGAAATTCGACCATCCGTCCGTAACGCCTTCCGATTGGTCCATCAGCGTATTCGCTTTACATAAATAGTGACGTCATAGGAATGCAGCGCGTTACCGCGATACGAATCAGTGCAAATGTGTTCCTAAGCGAGGGACACATTATCCCACCTAACTGTACTGAATAATGACGTAGGCAGGTGTGATATTTGATTTGGTTGTTGGTAAATAAAATTTATGCGATTTATTAAGCTACAACAGGTTTTGTTGCCAGACATTGTTTGAAACCCTCCGAAACTGTCGGTTTGTAAGAAATTTTCTTTTTCTTATTAAGATTTCTAAATTATGGACTAAGCTTCCTGTGGTCGTTGTCCCATTAAACCGTAGAATCTTTGTTCCGCAAGAGGGGTTTAAACAAGGTTTTTTAAGTGTAACCTCTGGTCTGGTCTGGTATTCAGGTATAGGCTAGTAACTAATTAATATCAAGTAGTAGTAGTAGTAGGCTTTTTACGATGAAGGCGAACATTTGCGTTCGTTTGGTATCTGCATGTAAATATAATAAGTATTTATTGCTGACTATCCATTAACATGCATTCACTTTCGCTAATATAACCAGAGCTTTACACACATTACCACACAAACAGGCACTTTGATAATCTATTTATTCGATTTTCAAAGCGGCTTTCTTAGATTATAATTAGAATAAGTTGTTATATTGTGAAGAAAATAAAATATTTTATTTCTATTTATTATTTATAAACATGAATAAAATTTTCAAGGTGAGAATAATCAATCTTTATGATGGATAATTCTTGGTAACAGAGTTTTATCGGACTTTGGTCAAAATAGTCTTAAACTTAATTAAGTTCACAATTCAGAAAGTGGCTTTAACTCATGAGTACCAAGCTTTACTATCTGTCCCAGAAAGGACCAACGAAAAATCTGCTCAGCATTAAAATTAGAGAGCGATCGTAAACGAATGGATACGGTTCCAGAGCGAATTTATGTCTGTTCGCTTGCATAAATTGCAACTCCTGTTAAATGTATCCATTACACGTTGACACTGTTTAAAGGGCAGTTCCGCAGTGGCGACTATTTATCGACTATACGCAGCCGTTAGGGTGATGTATCGGTTCGTGACGCTGAAACAGAATAGTGGGATGCATTTTTGTAAAGCATGTACAAAACAAATTCAATGCTTGTTAAGTGCAGTGGCGACAAAAGCCGAGAATTTACTAGAGCATCGAATTTAAAGGGTTACGTCAAACGTGTTGTAGCTTTAATTTACTAAACAACAACAAACTGAGGGTTCCTTATAGCATTTATGTCGTATAATTCGTATAGTTAAACTAGCTGGCTGCTGAATAACACTCTGTATTTACAGCTAAAACATGATAAATATATTTTAAAAATGGATCTTTTTCAGGCAATTGCAGGGTCATTAGGACACGATTTTTCGAATATCAGTTAAAGTTCAGCAAGCTAAAATGTAAACTGTATCTACAAACAGATTTTATAGCAGACACAGACAAATTGTAAGGACGATTTAACAAAGCGACGATGCACATTCTGCAGGTATTAAGAGGGTAAAAATAAAAACTGAGTGTAAAAGATAAATTTTGGTATGCATGAGTGTAATATAAGCATTGGTCCTGTATAAAAGAAGTTCTTTCGATTTATTTTATATTGAAGAAAACAATCTTAGTGTATTTTCGAATTAACTCACTTTACCCGCAGCATTTCACTCCTTAGCTTTTCGAATACCTACCCAAAACTTTTCCAAAGTCTTGCCTGCGAAACCGCACGTTGAGTTCCTAGCACTCCGTGCCCTGGCGCGGGTCCAAGCCGCGAGTGGCCGCAGATGACGAAGCGGCGGGCTCGTTATCGCGGCCGACTTGCGCACTCACGGAACTCAGGCTTAATTAAAGAATTATTGTCACTGATTAGAACTGGTGAGGATTTGGAGCGGGTTTTGACTGAACTTGGCGAATATTGGGTTAGTTAGTTTTGGGTCAGCTGATCTTGATGTAATACGTCCTAGATATTTTATTTTTATCTTTAGAATTGAAATTGTGTAAAATAATTTGCACAGTCGGTACATTTTCTAAGATGCAAGATGATTTTGTATCTCCAAGTTGTGTATCTCTAACGGAGATATTCCAAGCTAAAATAACAAATATGAAGGCAAGCACTTCAGATATTCTTATCCAAAATCGTATGATAACGGGTAATGAAATTGGCCAGTGCTGTGGAAAATATGGCATCGAACCGAAAACGACTGGAAAGATATCCCGATAAGAGAGAAAATTTGCTCCAACCTTACGTCTAAGGGTCACAATGTTTCTATAACTTTGATGCCTTAACTTCATATAGAATATACATATCGCCTAACTGTTACAACTAAATGAAACAAATAATGTAGTCGAAAGTTCACACAACCACTCTTGATCGAAAAAATAAAAAAATAAAAATACATCGAGCAGGAACACGAAATAAAATTCTTCGTCAAAAGACGGATCAAATGTATTAGGTTAATTAACGGAAGCTATCACAAATCTGGGTTTGTTAAAAATGGAGTGTTAAACATCATTTCTGTCACAAAATTCCAAATTGTTT
The DNA here is from genome assembly GCA_947369235.1 of Udea olivalis. Lineage (NCBI taxonomy): Eukaryota > Metazoa > Arthropoda > Insecta > Lepidoptera > Crambidae > Udea > Udea olivalis. The sequence goes on from OX376366.1 coordinate 9,346,477, forward strand.
TTCCGGTGAATCCTTGTCGTTGCGAAGAGATAAAATAATTCGACTTATTACCAATAAAATAAGAATTTAAACGAACACGGTAAAACGCCATCAATGTGGAAATTCCGGGAATGCTTACATTGATATCAAAATGTACACAAAACTTTTCGACACTGCAATTGAAGCCGCGAAACTGCATTTAAATTGCAAGTTCACACAATAAGCATTTCGACGAAATATTTGCGATAAATACAGAAATTCGTCAGCACCTGCCAGGTTATTCTGAAAACTCACTTCAAGCCTCGCCCAGTGAATCCACACTGTGATATACTAAATGAATAAATATAAATATGCGCGACAACACACCACATGTCATGGTCTCGAAGCAGCGATAGATATCCCCTGGGTTACGAGGTACAAAACAAGAGATTAAGCCAGGGGCGTCTCCCAGCACACCCAGACCCGATCCGAGCCAATTTAGAAAATAACGTTTCCTGAATTGACACGACTGGTAGTTGAACCCGGGACACCACGGAAATATGGGCGAGAAACCGTACTACACTGCACTACGCCAATCGTGTCGTCAACAATAGTCTTTAAATGAGTAAATATTCGTTCGCTCACCTAAGTGATTTAGAGTTCGAATATCACAGAACCTACTGGCTGGCTATGGGTAGCTACGCAAATTGCTGCCCTACAGAGAGGAATAATACGGAGGTGGGCAAGGCATCTGGTGAGGCAAGGTGATTATAAACTGACTAGCCCAGTGACCAAATGGCTGCTCAGATTGGAGATAGCCTGCCTGACGGTCAGATGTCAGGCGTGAACCCATTAAAGTGAACGAATAGTAACGGATACAGAAGACGAGCGAGGAAAAAAGAGGACTGGAGCCGGTGATCTCTTCTTTCACGGACAGAACTTTCATAGAAATTCGTTTCGCAGAATTTTTTCATAGAATATTCAGTACATACTTCATTTAGTTTTACTTCATCGAAACATATTTCGCAAAAAAATATATTTAATAAAGGTTTGGATAGAACTGTGACCAACCAAATTGTCGGCAAATGAACATAAGTGGCAAAAAAATATTGTTCCTCGATATAATGTTTTTCTAGGCAACTAGTTTTATATTAAGTGACTAAACATAATGATGAATGATATTATTTGAATCGTGATTCGTGATAATTTTTTTTAGTAACGAAAATCTATGAATCAAATTTATTTTAAGTAACTACTTGAGATTGAGAATAATCAATACACAAAATAGTTATTCTGCGTATTAATTATTCTGTGAAATTATAATATGAGAAACAATTTATGTGAAACGAAATTCTACGTAACCATTTTCTATAAAACAACGCACAACCCCTGGACCCTTATAACTTTTCAAGTTCATCCCCTGAACTGAGCATAGCAATTTCGTAATGTGATCTTTAATTTCCAGCCAGCCAGCTGATACCTGTCACGAACCCATCTTTTGGGCTGGATATTCACTGACAAAATTCCTCGCTACATTCAAGTTTAGGAAAATTAAAAAAAAAAAAAAAAATATCCCTGGACATTATTCCACACAGCGCCATCTAGCCCCAAAGTAAGCTAATTAAAGCTTGTGTTATGGGATACTAGACAACGGATAAACATACTTAAATACATTTTCTTTTGTAAATACATACTTATTATACATAGGAGACACCCAGACCAGTACAAACAGACATGTTCATGCACACAAATGTTTATACTGTGCGGGGATCGAACCCGCGACCTCTGGTGTAGTAGCCAACTTCTTAACCATTACACCAAGTCGGTCGAAACTTGACTGGATGATTTAAGCGTTTGTAATAAGGTCCCTGTGGCCGTATTACCACCTCTTATAGCTAGTAAAGTTAATTTCATAAACTGGAGTAGCGAGTAATTTCGTGAGTAAATATCTGGCCTAGAGGATGCATTATTGACAGGTAACCGCTGACTGGCTGAAAATGAAAGATCATATTAGGAAATCGCTCGCTACGCTCAGTTTTGGAAATTAACTTGACTGAATTTGAGCAATTGTAATGACGCCCCTGTACTCAGTGGTTCTTTGGTTTTTTACCGAAAAATATCACCAGAGAGTTAGTTGCAAATTCAGCAGTGACCACAAAGATGGTTCTTGTCAGATTCGAACTCTGGACCACGCGAGGTCCGTCCTCGAGTGCTAAATAGTGATATACAAACCTCGAGGCGTCGAATTCTACTTTTGAAGCTTCGAGGCGGATTGGCCGGCCTCAGTGAACTCGGTGGGCTCGTAGACCCGAGTCCAGCCAAGACGCAAGCTCCCTGAGCCACGCCTCGAGTTCAAAAGAGCTCGAACCTATAAAAAGAGCTCGAGCCTTCAAAAGAACTCGAGTCGTAAAGGAGCTCGAGTCTTCTTAAACCTTTTTACTATAATATTTTTCAGGATGGTTAAAATATCTTTTTCTTTGAATTAAACCTCTATTTTTCAAAATGGTACCCTTCTCGTCACACATGTTATATGCCACAAACACATATTTTATTGCTTGCTTTGAAAAGGAAGACTCCAAACGGAAACTAACTTGAGCGCGACTCGATACGTCTCGAGCGCTAAAAAAGACTAGAGCCCTGTAAACGACACCGAGCTCTAGACAAAATGACTCGGAAGCCTCGAGCCTTGTACATCACTAGTGCTAAACCGCTACGCCACGACACTCTAAAAGATGACTAGCATAAACACAGTAATAAAAAAACTATCTTCCCACATCACAACTTATTGCCTCCCAATTAACAATTTAGCCGACCAATCGACCAAATTTCGCTGACCATTCTAACAAGAGGCATAATTAAGCGCACTAAAAGTCCCGAAAATCCGACTTCATTAATCAAACCGAATTAACAACAGTTCTGCACGCTCGTTTAATTCAACACCAGCTAACAAAGAGACTTATAAATCTGAGCACAAACGGAGCCACTAACTCAGATAGCATCGGGAGACAATACCCCGTACATAATTTATTATTTCGTGGGCAAAAACAGCTAAGTCTGCGGTTGCAAGTTCAACTAGCTGACACAAGGGTTGGGAGAGTTGTCGAGCAATATAGCAATAGCAACATTAGATATCACTGTCAGATTACAACACTCAACCACAGATTACTTAAGAAGACACAGTACGTTCGAAAGAATGGAAAAATAGGTATTTGTATAAAGTATTGCTGTTTTTTGCAAACTTCGAGCGTCCCGCAGAGTACGATAGAGACAGATGCAAATCGGACCGAAATTTCCTATCAAAAGTACACAAAATCGACGTTTATCCCTTTTCGAAAAGTTGACCGATTTAGTTACTTTTTTCTTTAAAAATTGAAGAAGGACTATGGCCGTGTTCTTGTTTTTTTTTTTTTTTGAAATAAACTAGTCAAATTAGTTTATGGATGTTTGAACACAGCGGAAAATCTGGCCATTTTTTTTTGATTTTTGAAGGTTCATATCTGTTTTAGTAATTAATCTATTAAAAAAAGGAAAACATAGGGACATGCCAATAGTGGCAATAGATTTTTTGGGTAGAAGTTATTTCTTACTAGCAAAATCCAGGGAGGAAACAGGGGACTACATTTGTAAGGAAAAACGGCGCTTCTGTATCCTGTTAAGAGTTACTACGTTACAGATAAATCACATCATGGAAAATTGACCATTTTGTCAATTGTAAATGCGTGTTGCCATGTATATATTGCGAGGGCTACCTCTTTCGATATAGATGTCAGAGATAGTACTTACTTTACGTCCGTCATCGCGTCCAGTTCAAACGCAAGATTCGCGTACAAATGCTCTACGCGGCTTTTGACAACCAACTGCCAAATAGGTCTAGGAAGACCCGGCGGCTGGTAGGTGATTATCGCGCGCAAGTACATGGAGTGACAGAAGCCTAACTCCAGGTACAACCGAAAACCAAAAACAAAATAATAAAGAAACTACAAAAAAACCCAATTGAAGAGCTAAGACAAGAGCAAAGTTGAAATGATAAGAAAATATTTTGCTGCCCTCCCTCCCTCATTGTACAAATCACGCGATTGGGAAAAAGACATGTTAGTTTCATAGTTTCTTCTGTTTCTATATCTAAACCTGAACCCGAGAACTGCCTTGGGTTTGTGCTGAGATTTGTAATATCTACTTAATTAGTATTTTAATTATCTCCTTCAACGTGACTTCACAGTGCTTTTATATACAAAAATATGGCTTCAGTTCGGACATTAGCTAAACTAACTATATCCCAAACTGGGTAGTGAATGACAAGTAGACTGTTCTGTTACCCGTCCTGGTGAAATGGGACAGTCAGAAGCCCACTTCTCACCAAGCGTATTAGAGTTCAATCTGGTAGGTTGTGAGCTTTCCACCGTAAAACGGATTTGCTTGGGTTTTTCATCGGTGTTTTTAATCACTGGAAAGTTTTGCCAGCAATTTAAAGTATCGCAATAGAACTGTTAAAGAGTATTTTAGATATTGTTTGCCTAACGGCAGCTCCTATGTATCACGGAAGAGAACTAAGCAACGTTTCCCTCGTCAGCTGTCAGGCCGACCGCGTTGCCCCAAAAATTGGTTTTCGGCTCGCCTGAGCGTTAGATTAATTTACTCACACGAGGGTCAGGGGATAAGGACTATTTAAACTAACAACACTTTAGTTGAGCTTAAAGCTGTCAAAAGAGAAACAGTAAAAGTTTGTGTGTAACGATGTACGAGTATAAATATGTACACACGACAGCACGTCAATCTTCGCAGGTGCTAACATAAGGCCTATCGTGCAATGGCTTTTTATTGGTTGCTGCAAATGTCAACGCGGAGGGTAGCTGCTGCCATTGGTGTAAAGTCCTGGTAGATATACAGGCCTCATCTTACAAGGCTGGTACAAGTCATACAACACGCGGACTCAGTGGAATTGTTGGAGAGGTGTAGGTAAGTAAAGTTAGGGTGAACTTTACTGTCAGATGTTGTCGAGCCACTCAAAAGCCTTAAAGAGGAAATACTAAGCTCAACGCATCTAGTGACGTCGGCCAGAACCAATTTAGCCAGCCAGGAATAAGATCCAGAGCCGCCGCAAATATCTATTACAACAAAAAAAAAAATTTACAGTGATCGTCAAGATGACCTCACTCCACCTGATGGAAAGCGGTCAGATATGAGGCTGACAAGCACAGTAATGAAAGGAAAGACTAAGCTGGTCATACTCAACCTGAAGGCCAGCAAAAAGTCCTATAAGCCGTTCCACGTTAGAGAGCGTTCCACGTCTGATAATTATGATCCTCATCTTTATGATTATGAGTCTGGCTCATGATACCATCTATCTAGAAAGGAGAATACAATGGTCCAGATCTTAATTAGTTTGCAAGCGTCACTTTATTGGACATAGGGCTTCCTTATGCGGCACCCTGGCGGTCCTTCTGCAACCCTGGAAGGTCGTCGCTCCAGCAAGTAGTACGCCTATTGCGTTCGTGGTCTCCATTTGGCAAACTCCTCGGCTTAAATTTTCCCAGTTTCAGAATTTACTCATTGATTTATTCCTGCGCTACCATAAAAATTAAATAAACCCGGAAATTTTTTTTTGCTTAGTTCACTCACACCATTCTGTAGATTCACTCGCTTCACAAAATTCAGAATTCCACTCACGAGTAAGAGCAGAATGAAGCTGAGTTCATTCCACGCGTCCACTCTAAAATGGTTGACTGTCAACCGTCGTTATTGGAAATTTGTGCTAACAAAAGGAGTGGTTTAAAACTTAAAAGTGTATAAGAAGATCCGGAAACCCACTCCGCTAAAAACATAAAGAACTCGAAGAATTAGGTCGGACTGGAAATACCACAGATATAAGAGAGAAATGAAAAAATACTTCAATGTTTTTTTCATGATTACCATCAGTTTTATTGGTCACCTGCTGAAAAAGGGTATTGCCTGCAAACATTTTCTACACTTGCCAGGAGGACGTTTATACTGAAAAGGTATTTCTGCAAGCCTTCAAGATGAGGATGGCCAGCTCAGTGATTCCTTTTCATTACTGTGCTTGTCAGCTTCATAATTACACCTCACGACCGCTTTCCATCAGGTAGAATGAGGTCATTTTGAGGGCAATTTAAAAAAAATATAAACAAAAAGAAATACACTTCGTAGCTAAGTGTATGTAACACTCAACTATTATAAATATTTTAAGTGTGGGCAGCACGCTTGTTACTGCACTAAATATCCCCTGGACAAATATCCGCTGGACATTATTCCACACAGCGCCATCTAGCCCCAAAGTAAGCTAATTAAAGCTTGTGTTATGGGATACTAGACAACGGATAAACATACTTAAATACATTTTCTTTTGTAAATACATACTTATTATACATAGGAGACACCCAGACCAGTACAAACAGACATGTTCATGCACACCAAATGTTTGTACTGTGCGGGGATCGGACCCGCGACCTCTGGTGTAGTAGCCAACTTCTTAACCATTACACCAAGTCGGTCGTCGAAACAAAATTTGCCTCATCAAATTTTGTAGTAAAAACTTCAACTTGAAGAGAGCAGAAATTTTACAAACAATAATAATAACTAAAATGCCTTCGGGTATTATGTACTTGTTTAATGTGCAATAAAGAAAAATGAAATTCATAGCAGAGATTAAACTGAAACGGCGACAAAATAATATAATTGTCACGTAAATAGTTGTCAGAAATGTAAATGCCTTTATTTTTATGGACACTAACATTAGAACATGCCATGATCACAAAGTAACGTCGTGATCATGCATGGCGCTTGCAACAGTGCCGAAATATCGGAAACTCGAACACAAAAAGGTACATACATGGTAGAAATCTCGTAACTAATAACTATTCTAATGCCATTTTTGGTTCTATTTCTAATCACTAGAGGAGCGCCCGTCATCAGTGTAAAATCATTGTTGACATACAGATTGCATAATAAAAAGACAAAAATTGCGGCGTGCATCTAAGCCCCAACAGTGCCCTATTGCGAGTCCGGCGGTATGTGATACTGTTTGTCACCAACGTTGTACAAAAATATGTTTCACCTGCACTTCCAGTATCCAGATTTCCCTGCCAAAGACGTTATTATCCGCACAGTTCGAGCTCGACAGATGATATTGCGCGAGCACAATGCTGTTATAAACGTATAAAGGTGAGCCCACACAAGCGGCTTAGGGCACATACGGGAAAAAGTTCGGACAGGGACGAAAAACTCATACATTATGAGGCGTTCACCGGTGGCGGATTGGCAACGTTGCATATTTGGAAGTTTTTCTTGAGTGTTGAATATTTTCCTCTGCTTTGACCTGCAATATAATTATAACTGCATGTACATACATACCATCAAGCCTTTTCCCCAACGGGGTAGGCAGAGACCACATGTTTCCACGGTCCTGACACACCTCTTGCGCTTCTTCCACTCTCATTAATTCTTTCACACATGCTCGTCGGTTATGGGTACTCCTGACCTGACCTTTTCTGAGCACTTCTTGGGCTTGTTCTAAGTACGTCCGTCTAGGCCTTCCCCTTCCAACAGCTCCATCCACCCTCGCCTTGTAAATTTGTTTGTACGTATATACCATACATTTACGTTTCTTCACAGTTATTCAGTTAAAACGCAGAACCATTCCCTCCATTGTTGGAACATCTCCGCTGGACTGGCCTGTTGGCGCAATGACAGCGATCCTGCCTTTAGCGCCGGTTTGATCCCCACCTATGACAAACATTTGTGTGACGAACATTATTGTTTGTTGTGTGTCTGAGTGCTATTATCTATCTATGTTTGTATTTAGAAATATTTAAGTATGTTTATCAGTCTCTGACATGGGCGTGCTCTGCTCTTAGTTTGGATTCAGATCATCTTGGTGTAAATAGTCCCAGATATTTATTATTTTTATTTGTTTTTTATCTCTGTCCAGTAAAAGCCTATTCACTCTTGTCTTGAATGAAAAAAGTTTCGTTCGTATGGCTGGAACATCCACAACATGAGGATCGAAGGCGAATGTGCGTCTAGTGCTCCGATGGTGAAAAAGTGCCGGCGGATCCAAATCAAGTAGTTATTTTTAGGTGACGGGATCGAGAATGTGAGACCGACCTTTTAGAAGTTAACGTAGATACTTCCGTATGTTTACATTTTTTCACACTCCATTTTCCAACTTAAACATAAAATAAAATAAACCAGGAGAGCACAGGACAAAATTCAAAAGCATTATTGTATTACTTGAAGGATAAACTTAGTACATAGTGTGTTTTGGAGAGTGGATATAAACGTCTTAGATTTACTTGAAGATTTTCACTTTTCTACACAGTATACTTAAACGATTTTTTTTAGTTGGTTAAATAAGTTATATTCTGTCGCAAATTCATTCAACCTATTTTATCTCTAGTTCGTTTTCTCGCCTCATGCTTCGTATTTGATATGTCGAATATAATCTTGAAATTTGATTGTGAGTCGCCATTTTCCTATGCCATTTTTTGGCAATCTTTAGGTGTGAATAGATTCAGAGAAAACCACTAAACATACGTTTGGGAGCAATTAAACCAAGCCACCTCGTTTTTAGTCGCCCTAAAAAACGGGGGTGGTTTGATTTATTTGCTCCTGAGTAAAGATCGAAAATCGGAAAACCACTAAAAGTTAAGACTGAAAAACAATAGCTCCTAAGTTAGTTTAAAAATGTTTTTCAAAAGAAACATTGCAGAATTTTCCTATGCAAAGGATAAAATGTAGAAAACCGGCTAATGGCAGCTAATTTAAAAATAAATTACTTGTTTTCCTGCAAAGGTTGCATTAAATTTAAATGCAGCTAGAAAAAAACCTTTATCACGAAAATACATAGGTACGAGTACATTGATATAACAAAACAGTCGCCGATTTAAAACTGGACATTACACATTTTTTATAGTATGTTTCTCTATTTCTTCGTTCGTGAAAACTACCGAATGGGTTTAAATAAAACCTTGTAAACATGTTATTTAAAAATAAGACTCAAATATAGGGTGATTAATGTCAATATACAGGGTGAGAAGTTTTGAATAGCTTTTAAAACGTAGTCACTGACAACAGTGGAGGAAAACAATTACAATGGTGTACGTACAAAGGCATTCACATCAACTATTACATAAGTGCACCTTAAGCTGCTGACATAAGACCCATTTTGTTTGTCGATGTGTACGCCTCTCTACCAATACCTATTAACTAATAGTATTTTACCAAGGAAACCTAATTAATTACCGTTTCGATGGATGGAAAGGTATCGCTAGGTCATTAAGGTCCTTTAGATCGCTATTAGGACCTGTTTAACAGATAACAAATAAAACATTAGGAATGGCTATTCGAACCTCGTTTACACCGACGTGTTAAGTGACGGAAGTCTCGCTACGAAAGAACTCGAAAGTGCAAGTGAATGCAACAGTTTTTTTAGAATTTAGGCGACAAATATGCTAAGCAGATTTTTTTGCTACAGTGGCTAGGCGATATATGTATTTAAATATAAATATACAGGAAAAGATTTAAAAAAAATGTTAAGCTTTAATTTTGACTTGTTCAATTTTTGTTGTAACTGAAATTAAAACGTTTTTTAGCGACTTTTCTCACTTCCTACAATTGTATTTTCTCCGAAACGGATGACTGGATCAGTCGTTCCAGTTATAGGTTAGAAAATACATTTTTGAGCTAAGTTATAATTTAGTAAGCAATCATTTCACTTCAAAACGACTTGTTCCTACAAATAATTCGTTCGGTAATATAGTTAGTAGTACTTCACGTTAGGTGTATTTTTCAAAACTTCGGCTCTTTAGCCGCTGTCTTAGGCGCAGGCCACATATAAATGGCGTCGGGCGAGGACAAGGCACGGGCGGCTGCATTTTCCATTCAGGTTTCATCCAAAATGCATGGAAATAAAGCGCAATTTAGGACGGCAATCAGCCTTCTCCGCGCCCGACGCCATTTATATGTGGCATGCGCCTTAGGGACAAGTCACTGGTACAGCAGTACGGTGTGAGTGTGTGCTCTCATCTCCCATTATCCTGTAAACAAATTGAGCGACCCACGCACGATGGAACACCTTCGACCTGGCTAATGGCCCAGGATCATCACGATAAAAGCCTATTCGGGGTTTGTTTGAACTCATACATCTTACTGAATAAGCGCTACATCTCTTCCGATATTTACAAACTTACGGCAAAAGCTGCGAAACTGGTTATAAAGCCTACGCCATTTGCACCATAGTTTCATGTCGCTTAAATTGCCAAGAGATTTTCTAATCAGCTATTATGCCAAAGATCTAAAATGTTGCTAACTCTATCAATTTAATACCATAAATACATACTATTCGGTCTAATTTCTGATGTAAGCTTAAGTTTTTTTTGGTCTAGAAATAGGGATAAATATCCCTGTGTTACGAGGTACGTCTCCTAGCATACACAGACCAAAGCCAATTTAGAAAAGATCGTTTCCTAAATTGACTCGCCTAGGAATCGAACCCGGGACACTACGTAAGTCAAGGCAAGAAACCCTGCTACAGAAGACTGCGCCAATCGTGCCGTCCAAGTTAAATACTAAAATTAGACAGGATCAGATCGATTCCAAAGTAAAGTAACGTACTCCAAAATCCATATAACGATTCCATAATCTTTCGAAAAGTATTACCATAAACAGGAATTTTACTTTTAAGGTTTAAGTGACCTACATTTCGTACTGTCTGACAATACAAAGTTTTGGCAACCTTGATTCCTCGAAATTTAACCCCAGAATACTCTACGACTATATTCAAGTAACAAGGATGTCAGTCTGTCCGTAAATTTACAACAGCAACAATACCCACAGTGCGGGACACCAGTTTAATTAAAGCCACAATGTAGTTACACGGCACTAGAGGCGCCCCCGACTGCGCTGGTGATATAGTGACGTCACTATTTGGTAAATAATTCGGACTAAATTATCTGCTAAACAGTATGAAGCCAGGTTTGAACTTACTGCGAAGCATGATTAAATTAAACTTCAAACATCCCCAATGGTCTCGTACAGTTCGGTTTCAAAGGTGATTCCTTCCGAGGACCCTTAAATTGTGGAATGAACTGCCTGCCGAGGTTTTCCCTATGAGTTATAGTTTGGAGTTCTTCAAGAGGGGTCTGAAAAGGTTTTTGCAGGGTCGACAACGCGCAAGCGATGCCCCTGGTGTTGCACGCGTCCATAGGCTGCAGTAACCGCTTACCATCGCATATACCAGGCGGTCCGCATGCTCGATTGTCACCGACGTGGTATAACAAAAAAATATCAAAACTAATGACACTTTTACGATACTGACTGAGGGTTTGAGGAACCGACAAACAAAGTATAGCCTGGACTAGGTACTAAGCGTAGAAAGCTCAAATTTGGCATGTTGGTTCCTTGAGGAGCTCAGGAGAGCACAAAGAAAGAATTTCCCGGAATTCCACACGCTGGCCACTCTTATATTATATTTCCTCTACCTGTAGGTTGTTAGATAAAAATCTTTATAAGCGATAAGTTTCTTTGTTAAGGGAACGGAAGAAAACTTGTAGGCGTACGGAGTCGCGGGCAAAAGCTCGTTTAAATATAAGGGACTTCTTCGTGGTCAGCTAATCAAACCAAACAGCCATAACATACCATCACGACTTTATCCTAAACGGGGTAGTCAGAAGTAGAAGCAAGTGACTGTGTCGTCATAGTGAACGAAACACTCAGAAGTCCACTTTTCACCAATGGTATTAGAACCCAACGTGGTAGGTGGTGAGCCTTCCGCCGTTATCCGGGCTGTTTTGGTTTTTTATTGATGTTTTCCACCACCGGAGAGTAAGTCTGATATTTAACAAAGAACGCAACGGACCACACGGTCCACGATCTGAGTTCGGGTGCTGAACCACTAGGCCACGAAGCTCCCAATCGAAACAGAGCTGTTAATAATATATTTCAGTAATTTTATGAAACATTCACACAGGCCGAAAATGTTCCGTACATACATAATTTACAGGGTAAAAGAATTAAGGGTGACCCTCCCTAACAAATATATTGTTAGACCGTCCTAATAATTTTCTAGAAAGCTTCCAACAATGAGCTTACGGTCCAGGAATTAACAATTCCCTTACAGATATTTCACGAAATTTAATAGAAATATGAACCTTAATTTCTGAACGTTTTAATGCCTTTCTTTAGGCGGAAAATTATCACTTGTATTTCTTAGAGAAGGTTACAAGTGATCTATGTTATCGGGGGATTAAGCTAGTAAATTATACCGGATATTTCATGCATTTTAAACCAAGTTTACTGTTTATCTGTAAAGTATTATTTATTTTTATTATCTAATAAACTTTAAATGAAAAAAATAAGTATTATCACTACATATAATTCTTGTCAAAACTGTCCCACCTCAAATCAAGTTATCGCTTCAAAGGCCTGTTCAGACCTGCCCCCCGATTCAGAACAAAGTTATCGACCGGTTCGGTTATTTTCTTTTATTTTTAATTCGTTTTTTAAGATAGGTAGTTTTCATATAATTTAGTTTATGAAAACTAAAGGGCCCATGGCTTTAACATATAAAAATATTTGATTGTAACCGCTAAGCGGGTCATTTGCTATAGCTAAAACAAACTTACCGAATCGGTCGATAACTTCGTTCTGAATCGGGGGGCTGAGCGGTATTCGCTGCCGCTGTGGGTAGCGGTAGATACATTTTGCCGCGGAACTTGATACTAAATACATTGAGCGAAACTCGCGCGGTATTGTACCGCTACCTATAGCGGCAGCGAATACCTCTCAAGTTTGAACAGGCCATGGGTAATGGGTATTTGCCAAATCAGTAAGTAAGTAAGTCTTTATTGTGTATGGAAAAAGGTATGTACATATAGATCTTATAACTAACAAAGTATCACTTGATCCTGCTTTTGCAAGCGTATACACATTCACAGTAATTATGTGAGGGACAATATACAAAAATTTCATTTTTATGACCTATAACTAAAAGCTATTTATATTCTAAATATTCGTTAAGGTTGCTAATTACAAACCATGGCTATGTTCAGAGAAATCTGAAACGAGCAAATGTGTTTCCAAATTTTTCGAAACCTATGAGCACCGGATTTGAAGCCACGATCTTATTAAGTGAATAAAAAGATAAAGATATCCGAAATGAGAAATCTAATTTTAAAAATCTGTTTTGACAGAAAAATCCATTAACCTACTAAGCCAGCCGCTCCAAGTTATGATACAAAATTCAAGAGGCACTTCAATTCCACATCTGCGGAGTGAGAGGAGTATAACAAGTGTATATTTCCCGTGGCCTTAAGTCCGTAATTGGATACGAGGCTAAAATGAGACCTCCGAGCCACTGTCTGATTGTTCTGGGCCTTTTTAATAACAACCCCCCGTGTTTGTGAAGATCTAGATGTTTCTAGATGCGACTAGGACCACAAGAGTATCAATAATTAAACCAATTACCATGAGAAAAAAAATAAGAAAGCGGTGAGCACAAGTTTATAAAGCCGATATGTGCTATAAGACGACTTTTCAAATAAAATTTAATTTTCTTTGGATAGGATAAGAATTAATACTACAAATTACACACACAAAGCCACAGATGTAGGTACGACAAGAAAACATTGATACATAAGTATATCATTTATTATTTATTAATTTATTTCCAGACAAAATACAAGTTGGATTTTTTTACAACACATTGACAGATGCACAACATTTATACATAGGGGTTATGAAAATAATTTACATTTAAAAATTATCAAAATCCTAGTTTGTTTTAGGTATTCTTATAATTGTATTTAGGCAAAGTTATATGTATTGCAGGCAGTGCACTTTTATACCCATTGTCAGATGAAATGTTGTACCCCTAATTGCAACAATTTCTAGTGTAAGAAAATAATAAAATTTATAAATGACAGTTCCTAGGAGGTTAAAACTGTCCGTGACTTTCATCCTTCACAATTTTTGCTGGTGCTATGGCAGCGATGGAGGTCGTGGGTTCGATCCCCACCCATGACAACCATTTATGTGACGAACGTGTTTGTTGTGTGTCTGGGTGTTACTATCTATTTAAGTATTTAGAAATATTCAAGTATGTTTATCAGTTTTTGACGCCCATAGTACAAGTACATAGGCGCCAGTAGTTTGGGGTAAAAAGAATATGTGCGTCATAGATAAAAATAAACAATCCCCAGGCAAATATCTGTTTCACAGCCATTATGCATAATTGTGAAAATGTTAAGTGTGAATTAACAATTAAATAATGGTTGTCTGTGGTATATCTAAGGAAGGTAATTGTGTTTTTGACACCAGTAAGTTTTTGTTCACATAAATGCCGAAATGGCCACTTCCAGCACCTATAGGCCTGCAGTCGCCAGCTCGAAGGCCTACGCGCTTTTATTGGCGCAGGCTCATCGAGATAGTTGGATCGAGCCATTCTCGTACACCGCAGTGCTAGAACATATTATTTCTTCAGATTGCCGTTTTTTGTCTTAGAAACTTTAGTAGCAACTATATACATAAACTACTACTACTACTGGTACTATAAACATGTCCGGTTGGTAAAAAAGATTCCGAAAATATACTACAAACTGTTACTTTAAAAGTAAGTATTTAAAACCAAGTACTTACTACATTTATGCGGCACGGGTCGTTCACTAAATATACAAAATAACATACGCTCAATTCAATTCAATTCATTTATTGGCCATTTCGTTACGTTGCATAACATTGGTACGTCAAAATACAAGTTCAAATTAGTAATTAAGTAATAATATACATCATCATCATTCATGAACTCATAAAATAGTAATTACATCAATCCATTGCATTATACGACAAGTCAACAAAGTGCACGACAGTAATTATTATTCTTTATGAATCGCCTGTCTATCGGTTTTCTATAAGGTGTATTTTGGAGAGTGTACGCAGGAACTACACAACCTGATACCACCGTCTACTTTCTACCACCGGACCACTAGACGCCGGGAGGGCTTCCAACCCCGTGTGGTTGACTTTCCGACAGTCCGTACCCAACGGTTTGCTGCGTCTTTTCTGGTACGCACCGCTAGGGAGTGGAACGCTCTCCCTGCGTATGTGTTTCCGGATACATACAACCTTGGTGTCTTCAAGGCCAGAGTGAATAGGCATTTTCTGGGTAAGCGTGTACCACCATCGGCCTCGTCATCGCTTACCACCAGGCGAGACTGAGGCCAAACGCAAACCCATTTAAAAAAAAAAAAAAAAATGCAAGTCAGGAAATGAACAGCTCATATACTCAGTTAAATTGTAAAAAGAGTGGTTAAGAAAAAAATATTTCAATGAGTTCTTGAATTCATTTAACGAGAGTTTGGTAAAATCTAGTGGCAATTTATTATACATTCTAATTTTTAAGGGTAAACCTTATTTGTAGGTTTTAACAATTCTAGCTTTTGGTACTTGTAGTCTTTCTTTATTTCTTGTATTGTATTTATGCATATGCATTCTCATAAGTATTTCACTCTTTTTATTTCCAAAAGGGAATTAAAGATGAATAGTAAAATCACAGTCATAATTTTTGCTTTCTTAAAATACGAACTAGCCGATGTCAATCTACCTAGGCTAAATATGATTCTAACAGATCTTTTTTGCCGAATAAGGACTTTTTCGATTTGTGTAGCATTTCCCCTATATGGTTATAGCATAGTTGATAATGGAATGACACTAAGAAAAGCAGACAGATATTAAAGTACTTCTATCAAGCATAATTCGCACTTGCTAGTTTTTTACATACTGATTCGATATGTTTTTCATAATTCAAGGAAGTGTCAAGAGTACAACCTAAAAATTTTACGCTATGATCTATATTTTTATTTATTTTTCTAGTAGAATAATTCAATTTATCACACTTATCAGAATTAAGTACTATTCAATTGGCTTCAAACCATTGTTTTAGTCACTCATTCACGACTATATCCCACATGGGGTAGTGAAAGGCAAATTGAATGTTGCCGTGCTAGTACACGCAACACTCAGAAGGCAACATTCCGCCAAGCATTTGAAACCAACATGGCAGCCGGTGGCAGTGTCATTAATACCAAAATACATACTTAATACCACTTTTCATTAGCAAAAACTTGTTAAGCAAATGTTAGTTGGTTACTTAATCATTAAAACTTTGTTATTGAAACAAGTTATACAAGTACCTTTCAGGATTTTAATAATGAAATCACAGGAAATTCTAAGTAGAAACTTATGGTATTTACTTTGTACAGAATTACAAAATAATTTTCAACACAAACCTTAAGATCGTAAACTAAATTCAATATTCCAGACCTAAGTCTTTTATCTACACCAGAGGTTCCCAAACTGTTTTTCGCATAGACCACTTTCAAGATTAAGCTGGTTCAGTTGAACCCCCTCCAGCTACAGATCTCTACCATATTCCCAAAACTCGACAAAAAGTAAAGCCAACATAGACCACCTTCAAGTCTCCCGTGGACCACTTTGGGAACCAATTATCTACACGCTGTGCTGAAAACTTGATTGTAAGCTTCTTTACTCTTGAATTTATAGAGATCGAACAAAGTTATAGGGTTTATTTTTATAATTATTTGAATATTATGTATGGTAAGTGGCGCTACGGCAGCGTCAACTATCTATTTATAAAAAAAATCTAAGAGAAGTGAAGAAAAAACGTATTACAGGATGGTCTACTAACTAAACAAACACATAAACCATTTTTTTTAGTTTGCTCACACTTAGGGGAATCCTAAAATACCACATGTATGTTACCCGATTATATCGACGGCACGGTTGGCGTCGTGCGCTGTAGCACGGTTTCTCGCCTCGATTTCCGTAGTGTCCCGGGTTCGATTCCCGGTCGGGTCAATTCAGGAAACGATCTTTTCTGAATTGACTCGGGTCTGGGTGTGCTGGGAGACGCCCCTGGCTTAGTTCCTTGTGTGGTACCTCGTAACACAGGGATATTAATCCCTACTTCGAGACCATTACAAGAGGTGTGTTGTCTGGCGCATATTTATTTATTTATTTATATGTAGTTCTGAAGTTAAAAAAATTACATGAACGTTCTATCCAAATATTTACTAAAAACATGAAAAACTAAAAAGGTCTAATTCGTTCTGATTCTTCGTATTTCCATTATTTTCTTTTAACAAGCAGTACATTTACATATATTATTATTATATTTGTCAAAATTAGGATGAAAATACCCTCTCCTATCTGTCTAATGTGTAAATGACCCATATCACACAAAAACGGCTAGTAAGTTACATCATAACCGTTTATGACCCCATAAGATCATTTGACCTGTTTACGACATTTATATAACTAATTTCGTTAAGTAAATGTCCGTCTTTATGTAAGTCGTTAACCCAAAAATCCCTTAAAGCTGAGGTTTTTTCTACTATGAGGCAATCTATATGACACATTATTAGTAAGTTTTTGCTGAAAGTGCTCGAGTCTAATATAAGTTAATATTTAAATAGCATTACAAAAACATATCTTTCTTTTGTGTTTAACTGTAAATTATAGTAGGTATATCAGTTTATTTTCAAAATTGTTGTGTATGCTTGTTAAGGCTTACGTGTATATCCTAGGTAGTAAGTAGCATCCACTTACTACCTAGTTCATGTTTAGCTGTAAGCAAACCTTAATAAATAAATTATAAACGTACTACTCGTATGTACTATTTTTTAACGTTCTTATCCAATTCTACTCATATTTGAGTACACGATTGGCGTAGTGCGCTGTAGCACGGTTTCTCGCCTCGATTTTCCTAGTGTCCCGGGTTCGATTCCCGGCCGGGTCAATTCAGGAAACGATCTTTTCTGAATTGACTCGGGTATGGATGTGCTGGGAGACGCCCCTGGCTTATTTCCTTGTGTGGTAGGTACCTTGTAACACAGGGATATTAATCCCTACTTCGAGACCAACAAGAGGTGTGTTATCTGGCGCATATTTATATATTTATATTTATATATAAAAAATATGATATGAATATGAAAAATATATTGTATTTTTTTAACGTGTATTTTGTTATTTTATTTTTGAGATAATCTCGTTAGAGTAAAAAAGGCACAGAAAATTAATGGAAAATTTCAACTGACATTATTTTTTATTTGATTATTAATTTTACCTCAAAATCAAACCAGTGTATTTTGAATATATTTTTTGATTGCAAAACCTTGTTTTTTAAAGTTTCGACTCAACTTTTCCAAATCTCTTCCAATCTTGAAAAGCGCTCATTTTGAGAAATGCACATTTTTTGATGTGCATCATTCGCGCATGGTGTAAAAGTTGCGTAGTGCACCAATCTGCGATAAACCCAAAATGGTTCTGGTGAGATTTGAACACGGGACCACAGTGCCTAACCCCTAGCCCACGAGGCTGTCCATAAGATAATTCGTAGGGGATCAAAATAGAAAGAAGCTTGGAAAAGGATTAAAATGGCGTTTTCATTATATTTTGATTATTTTTAGCATTTCACAATGCTTGTTTTTCATATCTATATTTTTGACGACACGATTGGCGTAGTGCGCCACGAGACGAGAAACCGTGCTACACGGTTTCTCGCCTCGTTTTCCGTAGTGTCCCGGGTTCGATTCACGGTCGGGTCAATCCAGGAAACGATCTTTTCTGAATTGACTCGAGTCTGGGTGTGCTGGGAGACGCCCCTGGCTTATTTCCATGTATGGTACCTCGTAACACAGGGATATTAATCCCTACTTCGAGACCATTACAAGAGGTGTGTTGTCTGGCGCATATTTATTTATTTATCTAAACATAGAAAACTAGAAAAAATCGGATTTCGGACCTTAATCTCAAGCGGGAAATTAAGGTCCAAAATCCGATTTGACTGCAATCCGGGTGACTGCTCTAACCACTGAGCTACCGAAACCTCAACGCACCGAACCAAACTTTCTAGTGTATGCTTACGTCAGCAGTCACCCGGATTGTGAAAGCCGCGAGTTCGATTCCCGCAAGATCATCAAGGTCCGAAATATGCTTTTTTCAAATTTTCTATTTTTAATTTTCATTCTAATCACCCACTTCAACGCAATACCATGAACACACCCCCTTTCACGTATCCGTATACACGACACCCCACATTCCCAGGTCCACATCGAAGGCATTAGTGTACAACGTGCAGGTAATATCTCTTCAACAGCCAGCGTTGTCTGATCCACCAGGATCTGGGGTGCGGAACTAAGAAGTGGGAGACGCCTCAGAGTGAAGACCTTGATAAATTGGATGTGCTGGTTGAAGACAGCGGGGGTATACGGGGCGATATTGCTAACTGTCACGCGTGAAATAATTAAATTCCAGGAGATACGCTTCTTTTTTTAAGATTGTTCTTAAAACCAACTGAACTTTGAAACCAACAATTAGGAAGATCATCGTGTTTGACGACACGATTGGCGTAGTGTGCTGTAGCACGGTTTCTCGCCTTGACTCGCGCGGTGTCCCAGGTTCACGTGTGGGTCAATTCTTCTTTTCTAAATTGGTTCAGTATAGCGTGCTAGGAGACTCCTCTGGCTTAGTTCCTGGTCTGGTACCTCATAACACAAGAATATGTATCCTTGTGAGTGTGATGTCTGGCGCATATATCATTTATAACTGGCGATCGTAAACTAGAGCTTACAATTAATATACAAACGTAGAATAAGAGGCCCGTCAGTTAGTCGCAGACAGTTGTTCCTGAACTAACAAAAAGCGTTTCAATGTTTGTAATGGTCCTAACCATTATGATATTTTCATCATTTTCCATAGCACTGATCCTATCATTACGTCAAGATTAGGTCAGTTCGTTTATTTCCTAAAAGAACTTTAGGTAATACGATTTTAGACTGTCCCACAACTGGGCAAGGCCTCAAACAGATTATTGCTACAATTTATAAGAAGCAAAAACGGATTCTCAACGTGCGGATCATGATAAATTGTTTTCCCGTATACTCTCTGCAAGTCTACACAGTTCGTCTCACAGACGTCCATTTAATCCAGACATCCATCAAGGCAGCCGTCTTCCCCTCTATCCTGTAATATCCAGCCCTCGCGGGAAGCGGAAGGGATCTCGTTATACTAGTTATGTTGATAATCGAATAACTTAATTAGTGTTTACACCCTAAATACATTTAACGCATGGAACGGTGTGACTTCAGACGTCAGGCTATTTAGCCATGTTTAGTGAGTTCAAATTGGCATATTATTTGTTCCACACGAAGATAGAAATCAAGTGGGTGTGGGACCCACCCCGCGTGTTTCACAATACGGGTGGCTGCTCTTTCAGCTGAGCTATCGAGGCCATTAACAGACCAGCCCCCCGATTCAGAACAAAGTTATCGACCGATTCGGTTGTTTTCTTTTATTTTTAAATAAATTTTTTAGTATGGCGTGTGTCTGCATTATTTGTTACACAAAAACAGATGTGCCTTTGGCTTTTACATTTAAAAATATTGAATGCTACCGTTTAGCGGGTAATTTACCATAATTAAAACCAATTTACCGAATCGGTCGATAACTTCGTTCTGAATCGGGGGGCTGGCGAATTTGTCCAGTGTAATTTATGTTGTAATGCTTAATCACTGTTAAAAGATAGGAACTACAAAAATAGGACCTGAGCCATGGCCAATGGCCTAGAAGAGCGGAGCACATACCCGCTTCTTCCACAGTTTGGGTAGCTGCTCTTCCAATCTAACTGAGCTATGGAAGCCATTAACAGACGGAAGAGGATCAGGTCGAATTTTCCTAGTTCCTATCTTTACAACATAAATATTTTCTGTATTGCCTTGTGACATCACAATAAGCGTCAACAAAGTAAACCGTTTGTTTTAATGCAAACGGAACGTTGTGTTATCTATTTATATGTAGGTCCGTTTGACCTCCGCTGACTTTTAATTTGGTATTCCGTCATTTTTTATTAGTCATCTCTCCCCCCTTCCTTCTAAAGTGAAAGTAACGACGGCAGAAATAGATAATTTTTTTAAAAAAACCGACGTCAAGCGTAACTCGCTTTGACTGGTTTCCACCTCATTTGCCGGGCAATGTCGCAGATTCGCCGACTCATCCTTTAATGACGGCGTGACGAGTTGCACATTAAGTGGGAAAAGTTAGCAGAACTTTTTTACAGGCCTTTTTGTTGTTATATTGAGTGCTGTCATTTTTAAAGGCAGCTTAGAAAAGGGTCCGATATTTTTAGGGGGTTTTATGCTTGCCGATTGAAGGCAAATTTTAATTTATTGCTGTTTATAGACACTCAAAATAAAAGGTCATGCCTTTTGTTTTGAGTTTAAGACGACTTGGGAAAATCCATTAGAAACTACATTACCAGTTACCACCGTGCGATGCGAAGCCCAACCAGTCGCTAGTTAATAAATACAATTTTCTTTACAGGATTCAGGTCAATATAATCAGTAAAGCTTCTAAACGCACAAAGTAGACTCTTTCTAAAGAAGATATACACTGATCGTTATTTCAAATTGAAACATTAAACCCAGGTCTATCAATTTTCATGTCAACACACAAGACAAAACAAAATAATATTAGATACTCACTACTTAAAAAGTAAACTTAAATAGGGCTAAGATTAATGTTCCGTTGTTATTTGAAAATGTATGTTATACATACATACATACCATCTCGCCTTTTTCCCAACGGGGTAGGCAGAGATCACATCTTTCCACGTGCTACGGTCCTGACACACCTCTTGCGCTTCTTCCACTCTCATTAATCCTTTCATACATGCTCGTCGGTTATGGGTACTCTTGACCTGACCTTTTCTGAGCACATCTTGGACTCGTCCTAGGTCTTCCCCTTCCAACAGCAAAATGTATATATATATATATATATATATATATATATATATATATTTATAATAGTCGTTTTTCACCGTCGCCTGCAAAGAAACGTCACGTTTTTTTTACGAGTTTTCTAAGTACACGAAGGTTTGACCCGTATGGTGTGTACTAATTAAATCATTTTTTCCATGCTAAAGCATAAAGGGCCCCAAAAAGGTATATAAGCGAGAGGAAGCCTACCCCGCTCTCTTTTGGCGTTGAAATTCATAACGAAACGCTGCTGGATATTGTAGTAATGTTAGCTCATATCACGTTACAAGGTGGCAGCAGAATTCCTTAAATCACTGTACACATGCATGATTATTTTGATAAGTATTCACTTTTATTGTACACAAGTAAACGTACACAGCTAAAGCTAAGGTAAGGTAAGGTAGTACCTAACTACATTCTGAGAAAACATGTAAAACTAACTTTGACCATTGCCATTTGTTGACGTGGGATACGGAATGTTTGCGTTCTGCCTACGAGAAAGTTTTAAGATTATCCACTAGTCGAGGCAGTTAGGAAATAAACTTATCTAAATGAGTGAAACTTAGGTTATTTTGGATCTGAGAGGCTCCTAGCAAGTGTTGGTGTGGTAATCGCTGTTCCGATTTGAGAACTTGCTTTCCACCGAATTCTTAAGGGCCACTCAATGGTGAAGCTAGTTGTAGAAGAAAGTTGTCGTTTTCAATGTCACTATAATATGATCGTAGATTATTTGAGTCATAACAATTCTGATTTTCGTTCGTTTCGACTTGCTGGGTGGATTTTTCCGGCAGTGAGACAGGATAGAATAAGTTAAAAAATAAGTATTACAATAAACATGCAGTTGGAATACTAGTTTCTACGCAGGGGCACTAGCACAAATAACTTAATAGTTACTAACGAAACAGATAAATCACTACAAAGAAAATTATCAATTTTGTCATCTTTTAAATGCGTGCTGTCATGTGACATATACCTGCTAGGGCTACCTTTTTCGATATATATGTCACTAGTCAGTACCTACAGTACGTCACGTCATCGTGTCAGTTCAATCGCAATATTCGCGTTCTACGCGGCTGATGCCAACTGCCAAATGAGTCTTGGGAGACGGTAGGTAAATATCGCGCGTAAGTACATTAAGTGATAGAGGCCTGGCACCAGGCTATAGAATTCAATTTGTTTTATTTCAATAGAAATTTTAATTTAACTACTTTGTATCTAGATGAATAACGACCATACAAAATAATGCCAAAAGTAATCTCAAAGGACACTTCACTTTAAAACTGCGCTTAAAACAACAGATCCCAAAAAAGCCTTTCACAAAAGTCCTTCCGATAGCGAATACTAGAGTCACCATATCTTTGAGTTGAACCAGGAACCTCCTGGGATCATTTCATTAGTCGACGATTTAAATATCAAAAGAATATATTCGAGCCACGGATTCACCTTTTCTCTCATTATGTATGCAGCTTTTATTATTTCTTTTCATGCTGCGATAGATTTTTCGCTTTGTGGGCTGTTAAATCCTTTTGTCAATCTGTTTTTATCTATGGAAGGGACGGAGGTGAGTGGTGACATCTATTGCCATAGTTTGTCAAGACATGTAGCTTCAGAAATTACTGCTGTTATGGTCTTAAGAAGCGCGGCATTGTTTAATGTTTACACAACCCACCAGCGTGTGAGCGGAGTGGTGAGGAAGTTTGCGGGCGGGTGAAATTCAATGCTGCCAACCTAACGGTTTTGACAATCGAAGTGCAGAGTTATAAAAATTGGGTTATACGTATAGACAACGGCAGCAGTTTTATGTTTGGGAACGGCATTGTACCATCCAGACGTGGAACGCTCTTCCAGCACATGTGTTTCCTTCCTCTTATAGTCCCGGGTTCTTCAAGCGGGGCGTGAAAAGGCATTTCTGCAGGCCTTCAAGGTGAGGATGGCCAGCCCAGTGATTCGTTTGAATGACTGGGCTTGTCAGCCTCATATCTGGACCTCACGACCGCTTTCCATCAGGTGGAGTGAGGTCATCTTGACGGGCAATATAAAAAAAAATACGTGGGTGGGGGAAATGTCATCAAGGTCTCATGTTGAGACATATATGACAGAAATGGTTTGTTCATGCTTGCCAATCAAACTTACAAACTTTCAGGTAACATTTGGCGAATCATATTATGCTGCAGTGATTGACAAGATTGTGAAATGATTGTACTTATCCCAGTCAAAGAACAAATTGATTTTTTCAGCTGGTTTTACCTGTAACAAAAGACAAAACCTCATTAGTAATACAGTTCATAATTGAAAATAAACTCTAACCGGTCTTATAAATAGCAAATTTCGAATGAACTTGAGTCTTTTCGGGTCAGAAATCAGATGATATTGGTGAAAGATCAACTGAGCTTTCTAAGATTTATGACTGAGCGATTGACAGATGAAGCACAACAGCCGAAACTTCTGGAAGTAAGAAGTGATAAGGCTTGTAGGTTACTTTGGGAGTATAGAGGCGCTAAGAGACATTCCGAAGGTAACAGGCAGAAGTAGGTTAAAGCGAATTTTTTGCGTATAAAGTTGGGAACATACGCCAAAATAAAGATCACTTATATCACGGTTAAAAAAGTCGCACCATATGTCCGTCAGTGGGTGAGGTGAAAACGAAAGCTGTCGCTTAAAAACCGCAGTGTTAAAGGAAATGTATGAAAAAATATGTAACTGGGATCGTGTAGGAGCATGTCACATGCAAATACGGACGTGGCCGACATTAACGGGTTGCGGGTTCGGCGCCGGGCGAGGTGGCAAGCGACAGCGATTTGAGTAGAAAAAATACTTCTTTTTCGCCATTTTGTTTTTTGCCAAACTAAACTGATTTACATAGATGAGTAGATAGTAACAAGCAGACAAAGAACATCCAAAAATGTTCGTCTCATGAATATTTGACTTGAGTAGCAATCGAACCCACTACAATACATTAGAAATGGTCAGATACAAATAGAGGCAGTATGATAATAAAAGATCAGGGTCTTTTAAAATTTGGCGCGGAGATGATTTATCTTTTCCTAGTAACTACAAAAATATTATAATAAATAAATATAAAATGAATAAATAACTATGCGCCAGATAACAGACCACTTGTCATAGTCTCGAAGTAGGGATAAATATCCCTGTATTACGAGGTACCAGACAAGGATAATTCCTTATCTGGTTCCTCGTAATACAGGGATATTGGCCTAATGGCCAGAGGCGTCTTCCAGGACACCCAGACCCGAGTCAATGCAGAAAAGATCGTTTCCTGAATTGACCCAACCGGGAATCGAACCCGGGACACTACGGAAATCGAGGCGAGAAACACACACTTATTATAACAGTGTATTATCTAAAGTGACAAAGTAACCATTCCCTAATAGTGCATACTGAAATAGATATTAAAAACACAGCACTGTCAAAAAACCGCTTTTCCCACGTAACATATCATCTACTTTACTTGAGGTTTCAATGCATGAGATCGAATTTGAATTTCAAAGGCTAGCTGAACCAGCCAGGGCTTATTTTAGACCCACTATTTATTATTTCAGTTAAATTTCAAAACTATTCCTAAAACCTTTGCAGTATGGTACAGTCGACATGTAACTACCAGTATACACAGACCTCTCATCGCTTTGAACTTGCATACTACGCGCGGCCGTCACGAAGTCCACTGTGTTAAGTTTGAGAGAGGTGGACTGTAACAGCATTCTGACTACACTAGGCAGAGTATTACAAAGAGAATATGTAATGTGGTCGTTCGTTAATGTTAAGTATTTTCTTGAGACTGATGCAAATATTAAACGTTTTTACGGAATTATGATCCTTGGCGAATGAGGAGTAGGTCGACGTTCGGCCAAGTAGACTTTGGAAGGAAGGCAACTGATTAGGAATTATATAAATATAAATATGCGCCAGACAACACACCTCTTGTAATGGTCTCGAAGTAGGGATCAATATCCCTGTGTTACGAGGTACCACACAATTAAATAAGCCAGGGGCGTCTCCCAGCACACCCAGACCCGAGTCAATTCAGAAAAGATCGTTTCCTGAATTGACCCGACCGGGAATCGAACCCGGGACACTACGGAAATCAGGGCGAGAAACCGTGCTACAGCGCACTGCGCCAATCGTGTCGTGTTGAGGAATTGAAGAAGAAGTGGGCATTTCCCATACATATGCAACCTATGACTACCAGGCCTAATACATAAGTAAAGGGATATCAAATATACAGATGATAATGATGACAAAATTGAAAAACACAATGTCATTGAGAATGCAGCGACTTGAATCAAATATTACCCCTAGTCATGCAAAATAAAATAAGTTTCTCCAAAAAATAGAAATAATTGAAGTAAAATCAAGAGATACGTTCCAGTAACTTAAGGCACTAAATGCAATACTCTTAATGAATCAGACTAGGCAAATGCGTTGGATGCACTTACTCATGACCAGCAAGAAAATGAATAAATGATATAATGTATTAGGGAAAACGAAACACAAACGCAATAACGAGACATGCAATACTAAAAGAAGATCGGGAAAAGCTAATATTAGGAAAACAGAAGAAAATCGCATTATATGTAAGACAATAAAGAATAATTTAGAAATCAAATAATCCTTTCATATCGACGAATGCTTTTTGTTTTTTAAGGAATTTCATTCACGAGATGTTTCAATTTTCACCATAGGACTGATGATTGGTGAGATTGAGTGAGAATATCTGGAACACATATTGAAAAGAAATTACTATTATTAAATACTTTTCAAAACTTAAGATCCACAAAAACCTATACTTATTTCGAGATTCAAATCCCAATATCGACTCACACACCAAAAATAAATAAATCTAAAATCATTTTGCGTAAAATAGGTCAGTGTTTCCAATGATCTAGATCTAGAACGCCAAGGGACTTGTCCGTATGTTTCAATTTTCACCATAGGACTGATAATTTGTGAGATTGAGTGAGAATATCTGTAACACATATTGAAAAGAAATTACCAACGAATTGAGAACTACCTTCTTTTTTTGAATACTTTTCAAAACTTAACATCCACAAAAACCTATACTTATTACGGGATTCAAATCCCAATATCAGTCGATATTGGGATTTGAATCCACACGCCAAAATTAAATAAATCTAAAATCATTTTGCGTAAAATAGGTCAGTGTTTCCAATGATCTAGAACGCCAAGGGACTTGTCCAAATTGGTTCGTGTCTGGGCATTCAAGTCCCACATTACACGACGAAATTCACGGTCTATCAAACAAACACGCACATTGCTAATTAACATGGGTAGTAACCGCACAAATTATGGTACCTCTGGGAGAGGATCTTCACTTAGGGTGACCAGACGATAGGTTAGAGCAGGACAACAAATATATACATAACACGATAGAAACCTTAGTTTGAATCGAGGCTTGTATCTCATGTTTATAAATTTAAATTTTAACCTTATATCATCGAGTACAAAGAGACTTAGTGTTAAGGGGCAAGCTCATTATTGAAGGTAAGGTATTATTAAGGTAGGTAAGGTAGGAAGGTATGTTAGCAATTTCGATATTTATTATGAATATTTTCTATTTTTTATTGAATTAGTTTGTTTTAATATTAGGTCAAACTCACAATTAGAAAATATGCGATAAAATTAAAGATCTTCGTTCAAAAGTAAGGTCTCTCGTGTCGATAAAACGGAAGAACAAAGGTACAGTCAGCACATACGAGACTAAATAAAATTCTAAGCCAACAGGAATTAATTTTTGAGCTACTCTTATTGCTTGTCACTTTTTTAATTCACTAACACATAAAACTCCCACTTGGTTCATTTTAAAAATACTGAAATGCGCCCCAGAATTAATATTTCGTTCACAAAACACTGATTTTCGAAAATTTAGAAGCTGGTGGTTACGTTAGTGTGTCGGTCCATTAAATAGTATCCATTTTAATCTCACCTATTTAGCGTCTCTTAGTAGCTTTGATTCAAATTCTGTGAAAACCAAGAAAAAGTATCCTTTTTTAAATTTTTGATCACAAAACTGACTTAACTTTCGTTAAACTGCCCCACAACATCCTAGCTTTCAACCGACCAGCATGGTCACCCTTACCTCCCATAGAAACAATTAGGGTACGTTAATACGAGTTAATATCCAATATTGAAACGTCCGAATGGACAAATACAAGAACCCTTTGCGTATTCGGTAACAAGCAAATTATATTCCAATTGAACCTTACTCCATTGACATAAGACCTGAGGGCATATCTTTGCGGCGACGTTTGAAAATTAATTTCGTAGAACAGAAATTATAATCGGCTACTGGAATGGGTTGTTTCGTATTTTCCATAATACTCTCAAATAATATGTGTTATAGCACATCGAGCTTACATGAAAGCACCTTATGCAGACAAGATAAGACCCATTTTACACTGGTTTCGTCAAAGTTGACCTAACTAGTTAGCTTTTTAACTGTGCCACTGCTGAGCTGGAAAACCGCATTCATTATACTAAAAAAACAGCTTGTCTAGCCAAAAATTTAATCAGTTATTTTTCCGTTGTATTTCAACGGCTTCGATTATGGGTAAGGTCTTATTTTTAAACTTAGGCAGTTTAAGTTCCCGTCAAAATCGCCCCCGACCTCTTTAACTATCTTCCCTTACGCTTGTTAAAAATTGAATTGAATATAAACTTACGAGCTGCGGGCGGATGAAATTCAATGCTGCCAACCTAAGGATTTTGACAAATCGAAGTGCATAGTTATAAAAATCGGATTATACCATCTCATAATTGATGAGAGGCTATACCCCGCAGTGCTTTATATGTGTAGGTTGGTATTATTATTAGTATATTTTATATCGAGGGAATAAACGAAGCCATAATATACTAGAGGTGGTTTGAAACCGAGGGTATATTAATTTGGCGTTTAGTCTCGAGGTGCAAACTGTACTTTTCACTTTGGGTGCGAGAAAAAAAGTCAATTTAGTACAAAAACATTTAATAAATATTACTTAGTAAAATGAAAATCACAAAAGATTTAAATCACATGGCGCCACCTTCTTT
This sequence comes from Udea olivalis, assembly GCA_947369235.1. NCBI lineage: Eukaryota > Metazoa > Arthropoda > Insecta > Lepidoptera > Crambidae > Udea > Udea olivalis. Next base: position 9,375,342 of record OX376366.1, read on the forward strand.
GCGGACAAACCATTGAACTAAAACTCAACATTTTCGCATTGAAGTAGGTTCACACTCCACAGACAATAATAATAATAGTATATTTACTGGCTGTTTGATTTGTCTATGTCCCATGAAGGAAATTAAAAAAATACTTTTCACTCCCTAGAGACTAAAGTGGTCACTTTGGTCCCGCTTCGTAGGGCTATATTGGCGTACTTTTAGAGCATGAAAACTGAAAAAAACAGATGCAACTTTTATTTAAAACTGACCGCCAGCAGTTAAAATTCAAACTAAGAATTTCGAACGAATTCACGAAAGGTCAACGTACGGTAATGTTCCAAACTACATACATCTCATCTAACAGTGTTACGTCACTCCATCCCCTGAAGGCACGTGAGTTTTGCTTAATATTCAATTTTCGTCTAACTATGGGTTTACCCTTGTCATGGTGTACTTGTAAATAGATAATTGGAGTCAAGTGATGGAGTTTTAGGTAATTAAATTTAATTTTCAAGTGTTCCGGCTTGATAACGAAGTAGGCTGTGTAACTTAAGCAAGTGTGTCTTATTTCGGGACAGAAGGGACTTTGGTTTTTAAATAGGGACAGTTAAGGAGGACCTCTGTGTCATAGGGTCTGTCGTTATTATTTAATGCCAAGAATAATAGCTAAAAACCAGGAGTGGCTCGATTTCTTTGCTCCCAAGTACAGACAAATATCTGTTGCAGCCGTTTGAGCAGCGACTCTTTACTATACTTTTCTTCTATTAGAGTCCATAGCAAATACCATTCTAATACCATTGGTGAAAAGTAATATATGTATGGAGTCTGCCAAACAAGCTTAAATAGAAATTAAACTATTACTAAGAAAGCACGAAATAAAGTAATCGCCATCCTCACCACGCTTGCCAAAAAACAAGCCTTAATAAGACCAAAATCTCGTCCTAATTAGTTCATCTCAGAAATGGTTCACGCCATTTCCTCCATTTACACTCTTATGTCAACGTCGTAAAGTCTAAAATTGAACGATTATGATCTGGCAATCACGGACGGCGAAACTAGGGTTACCATTGCCAAGTCGTAAAATATTAAAGCAGTCTTACACATTTTTTTTAAAGCTGAAGTTCTATGGAACCCACTTCCATAATAAAAAGTAACTATTTCATCTTTTTATATATAGTTACTGTTTTTGTATATGAACTTTCTGCTAAATGTTTACTTAAAGAGAAAGGAGTTTATGGTTTATTTCAACCTACATCAGGCACAGTCGTCACTATACAGGATGGGTTTTTTAACGCAACCTGGAGAGAAAGTACTGTACATACTGGAGAAAGACAATTTTAATCAAAGGAAACATTCATTTATTTTTAAAAGGAAACCGAACTGCATTCACAGATTTCAAAATTCGCTTGCCACACCCGGGAATCGAACCGGGTAAAATCCAAAAAAATAACACCCTGTACTTTTACGGCAATGATCGATAGGGTCAATCATAAGGATCAAATCTCTCTAACAAACGTGGTAAATTAAACACAAGGAAATCTGATGGACCATTGAGTAAAAGTGCTTTATCTTATCCCATTGAATTCAGAAGTTTCGATTTCATGGTTTTCCTTGTGTGTAATTTATTTATGTACTGTTTCTACCCTGTATATGGTTAAAACGTGTAATATCACGTTTATATTTGTAGACCCGATTAAGTATACTTTAAGAAAAATATATATTTCTTTATCATTCAGTTTAAAGAGTTAACGTTGCGCGCAACATTGATTATAGTACAATTTTGAAGTGTTACCCAGTTTATATAAGGGTAAAAAAAACATTTATTTATTTATTCATTTATTTATTCAAAATCCTTAACATCTATCATTACAGGCAAAACCTAATGCGATAGTGTGGCTATTTACATGGTACCTTATTGACTAAATTCCTAAATAACATAACATGCTATATATAACACTATCCTTGCGAGTTCACTCAGATTGCCCGAAAATACATTAATCCGCTCAAAACATGAAAAACATGATAGATATTATAGATATTATAATGAATACCTGAATAGTTTCCTCGTAATAATGGAAGGTTTGTACTAGGCATTAATATTTTTTAAATCAAATGAATATCAGGCCCAACAAAATAAAACCGCAAATACCTGGCAACCCTAGGCTTAGCGGCAAATTGTCACAAATTTGTTATGCCCATTAGGCATTTCTGTTTAACTAATTATAAACCATTAATAATAGGCTTGAAGCTCATTCAGATATGACATAGCGTCTATATTCCAGTAATTATAATATGCAATATGACCACTCCATTAGCTGATTGGCGTATTCTGTTCTGTGACAAATGAAAATTAAATCAAAGAGTTAATTTCATCCATTTAACATACTAAATCACTATTTATACGTATCATTGTTGGGCAAAAGCCTTACCTCTTCGATGAATACAGCTTCGGTCTCTGACTAGTATTAAAAAACTAAGCTTTCTCAAGATAATTATTTTATTCGAAACCAAATTAGGCATATCTTGTACACTATGGGTGTCAAAGACTAAAAGTAGATAGTTACGGGTTCTGAATTTCACCCAGAGAAGTGAAAATCACTCGAACCCGTTCCTAATTGTACCCGAGTGAAATCGAGCATGACCGAGTAGTCACTTAACAGTTTCAAGTTCAAGGAATCGAACGAAACCATGAACCCGGGCGTTTGAGGCCGGATTATCAGCAACGGGCTAAACTAAAATGATTACGTCACACTCTACTCTGCTTGCCAATTAAATAAACTAAAATATTACATACTGCAAACACTTTCTGCAAGGTGATATTAAAATTTAACTCCACTTGTACAGTCAACCACATCTCAAGCAAATGTGGACTTAGTATCGTCCGTAGTATGCACGTTTGGTTGGATTACACTTTGCGGTGGACTGTTCATATCGATTTAGCAAAATATCGAAACACACGCCGACTGGAGCATGAAAAATTATAATCACAATCCTTTAGAACCGCATCCTTCCCAGCTTACATTTAAAGTTCAAATTCCAGCAGCTGTTTGAAGGTGGAGGGGTCAAATTTAACGATGATTGGTTCCGCATATAATGACCATAAGACCCGGCTTCTACACCTGGGCCGGGCTTTTACAGGGACCTGAATAGGTATATTTTAAAGCACTTGCTGGTAAGGTATTTTTATGTTTGGATATCCGGTGAAAATGTATCGGTTGTAATTAAATAACGGATACTAGAAGTTGGCAAACTTGGCAACCAACACAACACACCAAATTAATGTAGTTCATTTGGTTTTTAAATTTTTAAATTCACTTGGTGGTTCTTCATTTCATAAACGGAAGCTTTTTGTATCAATTTCGTGGCCTCAGTTTTTTAACGATAAGATAAGATAACATATCATCACAACTAAACTATATCCCAAACGGGGTAGTCAGTGGCAAGTGACTGTTGCCGTCATGGTGAACGGAATACTCAGAAGCCCACTTTTCACCAATGGTATCAGAACCCAACGTGGTAGGTGGTGAGCCTTCCGCCGTTATCCCGTTTGATTTGGTTTTTCATCGATAGAGATAAGATAAATATTTTGTATTCCACATCATAAACAACAAAACAGGTTGCTGTTATATAAAATAACACAATGAAACGATTAGGAGGTCCTATTACTAAAAGCAATCTCTTCCTAATAACAACTGACAAGTGCATCACTCTTTACTCGGAGAACCAACAAAATAATTCGATCCTAAAAATTGTTTGCACAAACGAAGTCGCGTGCAAACCTGCTAGACAATTATATCAGGTAGGTAAGTAGCTACTAAGTAGTCCTTTCATTCGCCGTCAATGCCAAACTTGGACACGAAATAACCCGGCTCACCGTTAAGCCTTTGTAAACATTATAATTGGGTGGCGTGGGAAAATGCGATCTATCACGTTGCTATGCCGAATTACATCATACTCGATAACTTTACTCATAGGATTGGCATGATTGCAAATGAATAAGCTAGGTTTTGCCTTTATTGGAATATTTACACAAGGTAAGGCAAGGATTCATCCGCCCATAATAGGGTCTTACTTAGACCTCATCAACGGATTCTAATAATTCTGCAATATTATGGAAAAATACATTTAAAAAAAAGACAATATGTCTACTTTTAGTTTGATAACTTATGTACAATTCATTTTGTGGGCCTTCAAACGTGCGTGGTTAAGCTCATCTTTTAAAAGTGCAAATTTAATAAAGATATCTACATTTATTGCAACTTTTGTTAAGAAACCATCTTCATAAACGCAAAATTTTAAATAGCTGCCGAACAAAATGATTTGCAGAACACTACACGTCCTGCGACGTCCCTGCCTTGCGACAGTTCGTAGAGAGCATTTTAGGCAAGTCCAAAAAAAATTAAGCTGCCTGGTTAAATGCAAATTTCCTCGTCAAGATGTTCTCCCTCCCCTTGATGAAAAGCGGTATGAGGCTGACAAGCACAGTAATGCAATCAATCCCCCAGCAGGTCTGCCTCATCTTGAAGGCCAGTAAAACTTGATGTGTTTCCTTCCTCGTGGCCCCGGGACTCTTTTGGTCCCGGGGTCACAAGAGGAAGGAAATACATGCGCTGAAAGAGTTTCTCACCTCAATATGGTAGTTGGATTGTCTTGGTTTTGTTGTGATTGGCGGTATCGTGTGCCTGATGTTTAGAAAAATAACCAGTGGGTTGCTGTTATATAATGCAACCTAAGGATCTTCGATACGACGAAGAATACTATGTGCGCAGCATCAATCCTAAAGATGATGGATGATTTTGAAAGCCGCTAAATATGGCAATTAATTTTAGGTCATGTTCATTGTGACCGATTATTTGTGAGCTAACGGTCCCAAAGCCTCTTACTGTCTATATTTCCCTAGAGCTTGAATTGTCTTAACCGGAAGTAGTTTACGCTCCTATAACTTGATATTCCACCGGACGTAACCATCCACAAACTGATACCAACTTATAAAATCCTTTACACCCCAAAGACCTCGCTAACACAATTACTAACACAGCTGAGGGTAAGTACCGTGACACGTAGAGGAATCAACTTACTGAACTTAACGAACTGGCCGGCAGTAAGTTCGTTTGGATCGCAAAGTTACCGATCACAGACGTGAATCCGAATGGATGCAGCGAGTTTATGATTTTTTTTTATTAAAAGGCACAATTACAATAAAATTAACTTTGTTCCACAAAACTGTGGGAACGAGTCTTAAAATTAGTGAACCCTTTCTATAAACGGGCCAAAAGTATAGTATATATATATATATATATATATTATATATAGCATTTTACTTGAATTTTATTTTTACAGTAATTTACAAAGTCTTGCATTTTTTTTATTTTTTAGTTAAACATAAAATTCAATTATCCTTTAGCCAGTTTTATTTTTATCAAGAACTAGTCAGCGGCTTCGCCCTCGTAGTCTATTTCTAGCGTCAAAAATATAGCTACATTATAAAAAAAAAAATTATGTACCTTAAGATTTTTTAAAAATCGGCCCATTATTTTCGTAATTTAATCATTACAAACAAACAATCAAATCTTTCTGCTTCATAATATTTGTATAGATATATAGTATCATAGTATTTTTTTACGTTTATATTTATTTATTATATTTTTGCTTTTAATAAGTCTATATGAATAAATATAATTTTCATTTTCATTTTTTTGACGACACGATTGGCGTAGTACGCTGTAGCACGGTTTCTCGCCTTTAATTACGTAGTGTCCCGGGTTCGATCCCCAGTCAGGTCAATTCAGGAAATGATCTTGGCTTTGGTCTGGGTGTGCTGGGAGACGCCCCTGGCTTGATTCCTTGTCTGGTACCATGTAACACAGGGACATTTATCTTTACTTCGAGACCATGACAAGAGGTGTGTTGTCTGGCGCATATTTATATTCATATATTTATATTAATTTATGTCTGTGTACGGAATGTATGAGTATGTAGTGGTATGTGTAGAGGTGCCCGTGGCTAAGTGACGGCAGCGGATCGGCAACGATCCGATGTTAAGCAACGCCAGACAGGTCGGGTTATGGATGGGTGACCATCCCGACCGAAATTAAGTGATGCGTTTTTCGGGCATCTCCGTGCTTCGGAAGGCACGTTAAACAGTTGGTCCCGGCTGACGTCGCAAGATATCAGTCGTGAAGCCTAGTCAGAGGCTTAAAAAGGCGGCTTGATAACATCTGACGGTAAGGTTTATCACTGGCCTTACATTCACCTCTCCAACAATCCGCACTGAGCCCGCGTGTTGGAGTATGGCTTGTACCACCTCATAGTTGAGGTGAGGCCTGTGCGTAGCAGTGGGACGTATAAGGCTGTATTTGTTGTTGTTGTTGTTGTGTACGGAACCCTAAACGCCATTGACTGTTGCGTGTCCAGAACTTTGACTGAATTAAATTAAGTTCGGTCGCGAGTAACGGAGCTTTGACCTTTTTTGACGACTTAAAGGAATCAAAAGCATTTATTTGTCCATTTAGGATCTGAAACATTCATGTTAGTGTACTTGCAAAACCGGAAGAGGATATAACTACAAAAAAATGAAACTAAATGTTCTGAATGTTTTTGATGATAGGTTTTTAATTTGTTGTAACTACAGGAGTATAAAATAAATAAATAGATAAATAGTTCATTATCCGGGACAAATTACACCAAGATCATCTGACCCCAAACTAAGCAGAGCTTGTACTATAGGTGTCAGAGACTGATACATACTTTAATATTTCTTAATACATACTTATATAGAACATAACACACAGACACACAACAAACACAAATGTTCGTCACATGAATGCTAGAATGGGGATCGAACCCACGACCTCCGGTGTTAAAGGCAGGATCGCTGCCATTGCACCAACAGGCCACTCAATATGTTGATATAAATTTAATAACAGAACCAGTTTAGCCTATCAGTATAATAAACTACTTACATATTCACAGACTTTTTAAAAAGTAGAGTAAACAGAGTATCTTAGTAAGTCTAAGTACTGAGTTTCTTGCCGGGTCTTATCAGTGGAATTATATTTGTAGATATGTATAATATTTTAGTAATAGTTTTCCGCCAGCGGTTCCCCGCGTGAACTCAGTTAGAAACAGTTAGAAAACTATTTATTTTCCACTCTATTCATCGCCACCACAAAACAGTTAACCTGAGGGGTTAACTGTTTTGTCTACTTCCTCAACACAAAAGAAGAATCCGCACTTACGTCCCAACTTCAATACTATCTTTGCTAGACCCCAATCATTTTACACAGGACAATTCCTCTACAGGCTCATTAATGACTCCCTCCATATAATAAACCTGAACAAATCGAACTTAAAATCGACATTAAAAACTAAATTGAAGACGCTTACTTACGATGCTACTGAAAAATCGCTAAAATCATACTCTGATTATATTTGTGTGGTGTTTTGCTCAGGTTTTTGTTTTTTGGTTTTTGCCTTTGTTTGTTTTATCTCTTGGTTTTTAAATATTAATCAAAATGTTAGTTTTTCAACATTATAACTTAATTGTATTTTAAAGAACCTACCTTATATTAAGAACCTGTTGTCGGGGTGGAGGGTTGATAACCTGAGATACAGGATTCTTCCTAGTTCAGGTATCAACCCACCATAAAACATTGCTCTGTATCGTTTAATTAATGTGAATTGTGTTTTTTTTATTTACTGCTAAGTTAACTTGTGTAATCCAAAATGTGTTTTTATGGTGAGAAAATAAAGTTACTATTATATTACACATTTTGTTATTGTTAATTTCTTTTTCTGTTTTTTTTTTTAATAATATTGTAAATTAATCTTTTTTTTTTGTTGACTTGCTGGTGTTTTGGTGCAAACTGTTAACCTGCATGTAAATTTTATGAAGAAATAAATAAATATTATAATTAACTTCATTTTAATAACAAACAGGATTTTTTCCGACGTACGATACTTGATTCGCAAAATCCCGTCTCAGTTAGCACCTACGCTAGGTCCTAAAAATAACCTCTAAATGCAAACTTTGAGACTCCTAACTCCTAGTTGTAGTAACAAAGTTTCATACAAACAAACTATTAACCCCAAAAACAACCCCTTAAGGGTCGAATTTCGCGAAAGCCCGTCTTAGTGAGATTTCGTTATGAGTGACCTTTCGCTTGCATATAATATATAGATATAGATCGTATTAATATTATGTATGTCTTTAATATCCATAGCTTAGTTAAATTTTGTTGACGATTCGAAAGAACTGGAACTTTAAATGGTCTTTGGGATTTTACAAATAAAGTGTTATTGATTTTGGGTGTTAGGGGATGTAAGGATTGAATGAAAATAGCTTATAGATATAATATTTTCCAACACTTTTCGCCCCGTGAATATTTGCCTGATTCTTAAACGTTACTTCGATAAATCAGTTGATATTTTAATGTAAACCAAAACCTTTCTCAAACACCGTTCTCACAAGTAACTTAATATCGTACAAATGTAAAGTCCCCCTGATCTGAAATCCAGTAAGGATTTAGAAAACGCATCAGATGGCAAGAAATCGTTTAACCACAACCCCAGGGAGAGGTTAGGGCACGACTGCTGTTTTTATTTCAAGGGTCCGTACAGTATTTTCAATTTTATTAAAGAACACAGTAACTTCGGCCGCGTGGAAATCCACGCTTTTAAAACTAAATAGTTTTAAAAGGTTTTCATACTGTATGTATTCATGAATCTTAAGTTGCCTATACCTAATTTTTTTTTTATATTGCCCGTCAAGATGACCTCACTCCACCTGATGGAAAGCGGTCGTGAGGTCCAGATATGAGGTTGACAAACCCAGTCATTCAAACGAATCACTGGGCTGGCCATCCTCACCTTGAAGGCCTGCAGAAATGCCTTCTCACGCCCCGCTTGAAGAACCCGGGACTATACGAGGAAGGAAACACATGTGCTGGAAGCGCGTTCCACGTCTGGATGGTACGACAAAGAAACGAGTCACCGAACCTTTTAGTTCGGACCAACAAATGCTGAATTGTGTGTGGGTGACGCCGTAGTCCAGCACGCGTGGAACGGTAGTGGAAAGGTGAGGGTGGAATAAGCTGGAATAACTCGTCAGAGCATTCCCCATTGTAGTAGCGATAGAGAACACAGCCTGGCAATGTCTCTACGCAATTGGAGAGGCTCAAGGGTCAAAGTTGCCTCTGGGTTTCCAATAATACGGATAGCACGCTGCTGCAACCTGTCAAGAGCTTCGAGTTAGAAAACATTCAATATTAATAAAAAAGAAACCCCTTTTAAAACATGTTTCTATGAATGCAAAAGCGGAACACCGAAATATCGTTAAACACACATCCCGAGGTGTAGAAAAAATACGTTACACAGGGATATTCCCCAGTTTAATAACGCGGCGTCTAACCAAGATTTATTCTGCCTAATAACACTGCGTAATGCGAAATGCACGCTGAATGACGAAACAGCATAACTTGACTAATGTTGTTTTTAAAAAAAGTAAATAAATAGGCCACTGAAGAAGTAACATACTCGTAATATAGTGGGGGTACATTATGGGGGACATGAATTAAGTCTTGACATTTTGAATCAAATGAATAGGACTTTTAAATAGGTTTAACGTTTTTTTAAGCCTTTTTTCATGGTGGTGCTAAAGATGTGGTTAAACACCAATTGTTTAAATACAATTAACGATTTTAATGAAGTTTTGTACAATACCATGAGCTGTCTAGAGATTGTAATCGGTTGAGTTTTACTTAATAAATATCACTTACTTATAACTACTTACCATAAATGTTTAAGATTAAGTTTTACAAATAACTAAATCTATGTAAGAATTAAATGAGAATCTGAGATTTTGAATAACGGACGTTGCTGAAGGGCTGAATAAAGATGTTCAATATTTCTTTTAAATTTCATCCGAATACCTATTCTGAGGTAAAGAGCCCATAGCGTGAGAGTCAAAACATACACGTACCTCTCCTTCTCATTTCATTAAAAGCACTTGCCAAATCTTGCCGTTTTGAAGTTACATTGTTTTGCATAACAAACATAGAATCAAAGGAGAGTACTGCTTAAATGTCGGATGAGATTTTACAATTTATTTTTCTAGCGTTTATGGCCTAAGGTTTATTTTGGGTGTAAATATTTCAATACTCGACTATTTTGATTGTTTTTCAGGCCCTTTCATTGAAATCCATTCAGTAGTTTTCATAATGATGCCGAAACATGCACGAACACAAATAAAAAAAACCTGAAAGAAAAAATCACTATCGTTCGAATTATGACCCGCAATGACATTCCAAAAAAAGTCAGTTACTGTTTTATTATCTGTAGTATAAATACGAGTAGGTAGATTTTAACAAATGTCTTCGTAACTCGTGAGCCATAGATATGTGCTAAGTTATATTAATTAATGAGTATGATATCTAATAAGGATCGCGCTAGTGTAAAAAGCTAAACGACGCCTATTGGTGGATATCATACTTTCTTCACTACACAGCTTAGATTGACCATCGCTGGTGTAAAGCAGCCTTAAGCAACATTCTGACAAATGATCAAAGTCAACTTAAGCCAACGGGAAAATAATTCGTGAAAAAGACCCAATCAATAAACACTTTCCATATTGAAATCCATCGGGCCACGTCCGCAGAAAATCATAAAACCACATTATCCTCACTAACCTTGTAATTTGAGATCTCCAGATATATCCGATAAAATTCCCCTCCCCCCAAATAAAAATCTACTCTCTTCCCAACAAAATAAAGCCCAGTTTGAACCACAGTGAGCCACGAACGAAAAATTCAATGTTCAGTTCTCGATTAGGATTCTTTAATGGAGTAATTTCTCCGGTATTTCGACAAAGGAATTAGAACCTTACGCTGCAAAAATTACGTGCTAATTTTAAAGCGCATCTGCGTGTGCCTTTGCAAGACTGCTATTAGGGTTGCCATAGTGATAGGAAATATTAAAATTAACTTACGAATTTTGCGTGCGTTATTAAATAAGGGGTTACGGCTTCAGATGTTTTGAAGTTTGAAGGTTTTCGGTACCAAAGGCTGTAAAAAAGATTCTACGAACAAGAACTGAATGGGAACGATATAATTATGGCACTAGCCTAATTAAATGTCATTTCAGTACTTTCTATACAGGTTGAAACTTATCTAGTGTTGCTCTTGGCTGCGGTTCTTGATACTGAAAGTTAAATCTAAGCCAACATTAAAATAAACCTTTCGGGTTACATACTTGCTTTTTTATTATTGTTTGACTTTACACTTTAATATCGAATTATAATATCAATTCTCTTTTAATCGATTGACTTGCATCTTGTAACGCTTTCAGCGCGACTTCACATATTTACTGTTTCGACGACTAAAAAAAAGCTTATGAAAGATCTCAATAAATTTAAGTGATAAATAACGTATGTTTTTTTGTTTTCAGATGTTAGCTACGCGTAAGTTGTGATATGGACTTCGTGCCTAAGTCAGCGTGTTTGAAAAGGTCCCGTGAATAACATCTTTCATTGCGTAGGCGGTGTATTGCTTTTGTTAAACATACTTGGCTTTAATTGATTGATAGATGAAAAAGTGAATGGTTTTCTGTAAATACATGATTTTGCTGTTAAGCTTGAACATTGTATTTGAAGGCTTTTTTCGCAGTAAACTGAAAATAAATTCAAAGCCAAACTGAACGCGCATCAAAAGAGATATTATTACACAGATTTGTTAATTAGAAAGAATTACGTTTAAATTTAGTCATACAAAGATAAACAATATCTTATTTACATCTGCAATAGTATACAATATATATATAAAATGTAGTCCAGTCAAGTAGAAATATCCCAAAACTTATGACTTGTGGTAGAAAGTTCAATGAGTTCTCCAGGTGAACGGATGAATAGAAGACAATCCCAGGATTTCGATCGATGCAGGCCTACCTAAGAAGTTAGCAGTGGATGTTTGAAATTTTATGACAGCTGAAAAAAAACCTTTTAAATGACTATTTTTGAGTTTCGACAGCGCAAACTGAAACCCGTCTTTTTAAACACGTATACGATTACGTATAATGTGCAAGAAATAAACAAAACAAAAATAAACTTCTAGCAATTAGGAACATAAGCAAAGATAGCGCTATTGAACAGTTTGTTTTGTATTTGTTTTTTGTTAGCTTTCTGCGACACCCCTAATCACAATGATAGTTACAATGCAATTCTGTTTTTCCCGCTTTCAACTCAATTTCTACTTTATCCGATTGACTCAAAGTTTAAAATGTTTTGCCTAAGCATAAGATACTATCACATGTCCATAGGAATGTTCCTTTAGGTTTTTAATTAACTTGGCCGAGACGATGGGGTATCGATTCGATTCCCGGTTCGGACACGGGTTACAATTACCATGCTCACCATCGGTTAAAATTTAACCGCGCTTTCTTAGTTTGAACCACAGTGAGCCACGAACGAAAAATTCAATGTTCAGTTCTCGATTAGGATTCTTTAATGGAGTAATTTCTCCGGTATTTCGACAAAGGAATTAGAACCTTACGCTGCAAAAATTACGTGCTAATTTTAAAGCGCATCTGCGTGTGCCTTTGCAAGACTGCTATTAGGGTTGCCATAGTGATAGGAAATATTAAAATTAACTTACGAATTTTGCGTGCGTTATTAAATAAGGGGTTACGGCTTCAGATGTTTTGAAGTTTGAAGGTTTTCGGTACCAAAGGCTGTAAAAAAGATTCTACGAACAAGAACTGAATGGGAACGATATAATTATGGCACTAGCCTAATTAAATGTCATTTCAGTACTTTCTATACAGGTTGAAACTTATCTAGTGTTGCTCTTGGCTGCGGTTCTTGATACTGAAAGTTAAATCTAAGCCAACATTAAAATAAACCTTTCGGGTTACATACTTGCTTTTTTATTATTGTTTGACTTTACACTTTAATATCGAATTATAATATCAATTCTCTTTTAATCGATTGACTTGCATCTTGTAACGCTTTCAGCGCGACTTCACATATTTACTGTTTCGACGACTAAAAAAAAGCTTATGAAAGATCTCAATAAATTTAAGTGATAAATAACGTATGTTTTTTTGTTTTCAGATGTTAGCTACGCGTAAGTTGTGATATGGACTTCGTGCCTAAGTCAGCGTGTTTGAAAAGGTCCCGTGAATAACATCTTTCATTGCGTAGGCGGTGTATTGCTTTTGTTAAACATACTTGGCTTTAATTGATTGATAGATGAAAAAGTGAATGGTTTTCTGTAAATACATGATTTTGCTGTTAAGCTTGAACATTGTATTTGAAGGCTTTTTTCGCAGTAAACTGAAAATAAATTCAAAGCCAAACTGAACGCGCATCAAAAGAGATATTATTACACAGATTTGTTAATTAGAAAGAATTACGTTTAAATTTAGTCATACAAAGATAAACAATATCTTATTTACATCTGCAATAGTATACAATATATATATAAAATGTAGTCCAGTCAAGTAGAAATATCCCAAAACTTATGACTTGTGGTAGAAAGTTCAATGAGTTCTCCAGGTGAACGGATGAATAGAAGACAATCCCAGGATTTCGATCGATGCAGGCCTACCTAAGAAGTTAGCAGTGGATGTTTGAAATTTTATGACAGCTGAAAAAAAACCTTTTAAATGACTATTTTTGAGTTTCGACAGCGCAAACTGAAACCCGTCTTTTTAAACACGTATACGATTACGTATAATGTGCAAGAAATAAACAAAACAAAAATAAACTTCTAGCAATTAGGAACATAAGCAAAGATAGCGCTATTGAACAGTTTGTTTTGTATTTGTTTTTTGTTAGCTTTCTGCGACACCCCTAATCACAATGATAGTTACAATGCAATTCTGTTTTTCCCGCTTTCAACTCAATTTCTACTTTATCCGATTGACTCAAAGTTTAAAATGTTTTGCCTAAGCATAAGATACTATCACATGTCCATAGGAATGTTCCTTTAGGTTTTTAATTAACTTGGCCGAGACGATGGGGTATCGATTCGATTCCCGGTTCGGACACGGGTTACAATTACCATGCTCACCATCGGTTAAAATTTAACCGCGCTTTCTTAGTTTAATTAGTATGATCGCGATAGTGGCTTAACTTGGCTAGACGTTAGTTTACTATTTTAACTAACTTAGAATTAGTTTCGGTAAAATCGTAAATTGACTGTTTAGTTTAAGATAAACGCACATACCTACGAAGGTAAGAAATAAAAAAAAGACAGAATTAGGTAATTTGATATAGTTGCTATAATAATTTTTTTATCTGCTAATGATCCGAGCTTGAGAGACAATTATCTGAGAGAGAATATTCAAAAATATATATATGTTAATATATAATTATTTTATACTTTTTTTTAATAAGTTGTAGTATTTATATTAATTGATCACCTCCGCCCATAGTTATCAGGTAATTTTACTGTGTGTTATTGTGAAATTTATAAATATTATGTTTAAATATTTAAAATAAATATCTGGAACAGTTGCTGAACAGGATATTATGAGCTGAGCTTGTACTTGGTGACAGAACCTGTTAAACCTTCCTAAATATTTCTATAATACTCGGATAAAGCAAAAATACCAATTTTGTCTTAAGGGTGTAATTTTATTGTCCTTTTTTCATAAAATATTTTTTTATTTTATAATTTAATAAATCGACAACCTTATCACATCTATTTCCATCTCGCTTGCACTTCGCCCATGAGTTTTTGTTATTTTCTCGTCTTGTGGTTATGTTAAAACCATATAATAAGAAGACAATTGAATATGAACTCTCACACATCCACTTAAGAGTTAAAAGTAATTTAAACATCATGGCGTCCAGATTATTAATGACACCATTTTATTGTAAACTGGTGATTATTATTCAAGAGTGTTATTGAAAATAAACAATGTTTGTGTTAATACAAAGAGGTTTACCAGTGCAGCGTTATAAATTATTCTGTACACGTCGATATTAATGTTATTACTTGTATTTTTTATGTTAAAAGCGTTATTGATAGTTTTCTTAAGGTTTATAAATCTTTACTCATAAATAAGTTACTGTTAAAGAAAGGTACCCAGCTGCCTGGTGGAAGACTTGTTGGAGGTTCCAGGATATGCGTTAATGGTAAGAGTTCCTGCTTGTAACGCCGAAGCTCCTAAAACCCACCTCCTCACCTTGGAAAAACATTTGGGACAGATATAATTGTTCTAGAGCACCTAAAAATTTAGTTAAATACACTATACCCATATTCAGATTATTTTATTAGTAGATTCTAGAAAAAAATTCGGCCTGATCCTGGAACTCAAGCGGGGTTCGAACCCGCGACCTCTCACAATGGGTGACTGCTCTTCCAACTGAGCTACCGGCCGTTAACAGGCCTGGCGAATTAATCTGTTGTATTTTACGTTGTAAGCCAACGTTGTTTCATCAATGTTATAGGCAAGCGCCTTTAACACCCGAAGGAAATATTTTTTGCAAATATTCGACTTTCGATTAAGATGAAACTAGCTATAGGAAAAGTGTATTTTTATTTTTGGCGTTATACAATGCTCTATTTTCTACACAATGATAGAAACTAGAAAAATGTCCACTCCCTAAGCTACTGCGGCGTCACCCACACACAATTCAGCATTTGTTGGCCCGAACTAAAAGGTTCGGTGACTCGTTTCTTTGTCGTACCATCCAGACGTGGAACGCTCTTCCAGCACATGTGTTTCATTCCTCGTATAGTCCCGGGTTCTTCAAGCGGGGCGTGAAAAGGCATTTCTGCAGGCCTTCAAGGTGAGGATGGCCAGCCCAGTGATTCATTTGAATGACTGGGCTTGTTAGCCTCATATCTGGACCTCACGACCGCTTTTCATCAGGTGGAGTGAGGTCATTTAAAAAATAAATTTAAAAAAAACGATTTTTCTAGTTTCCATCTTTGTGTAGAAAATAGAGCATTGTTTCATGCTAAAAATAAAGAATTACTTTTATTTTATTAGTCTTTGACAGTTCAAGATGTGCTAAGTTTGAAGACAGATCATCTTGGTGTGAGTTTTCCTAGATATCTATTAACTAGCTTTACGCCCGCGGATTCGCCTGCGTGAACTTTATTTTTAGCTGTATAAATTATTCTCATAGCCAGCCTAAGTGTTATTCTGATGTTAAAGCTGTATCACTGTAAAGTTTCATCTAAATCCGTTAAGAAGTTTTTGCGGGAAAGAGTAACTAACATACCTACTCACAAACTTTCGCATTTATAATATTGGTAAGAAGTAGGACAAGATAAGATTTATTTCGGGACATAGTCAGGAAGGCGGATGGCAATTATAAAGCTTTAGAATAATAACGTACAGAAGGATAGTCTTCTTACAACCGCCCCGTCAAAAATGAAGCACTAATCCGATCCACACATGCGTGACTATTACTTGCTGACGTGCGGCGCGCTTTGACATTGAACATTGCGGAGCTGTAATGAACACTGCAAAGCGGTCCGTTTGGAGCCATTTATGGCTCCAATTAAGGTGCAAAATAGGCGCGCGGACTTGGTTTCTATATGTAATTTATTCTAAGGATGAAGCTTTTGTCACTGTTCCAGGTTCCTGAAACATACTTACTTAGTTTAATATAATAGTTAGATACAAAACTTACTAGTATATTAATGGTTTATTGTCGGAGGGCGGCTACATTTACATTTGAATCCAAGAGTTAAGTAGTAATTAGGTTATTACAATACTGCACCACAGACCCTAGGCAATTTCTCAAGATATAAAACCCTCCTTGGACCGGTTTCAGCGTAGCGTTTTTGGCTTACGCGCTTACACGCGCGCTTCAATTCGCCTCACTCACGTACTTGGGCTTATTGCGGCGTGTTCGCTCGAACTGGTAGTGGTGAGTCTGTATCTATATAGACTATACGAGTTACAAGCGCGTCAATGCTTGTACGAAGTACGCGTGTGGCAAAAGTCGTGCCTGTACGCGCCTACATGCGCTTCCAAAAAAGTATAAACCGATGTCTGAAGCCGCTCTTAGAGGTTTTAGGCCTAGCCATTAGCCGTTAGTAAGAGTTAGTAAGAGCACTTTCAGTACCTATTAAATATCCTCAAGAATGCCCGTGTTTATATTTTATTACTGAGGACTGGAGCGCCCTTCGAGGCGACCATAACCCTTCGAGGTCCCTTGATGATACCAGTACGTTCCTTTTTCAAATGAGCTAGAATCTGAGACAGATATAATTGTTTTTAACGGATTTACGTTTGCAGTTAGATTTCGTTAGTACTTGCCCTAAAATATCAGTTAAATTGTTCAAGTTGGGCAGAAAAAACCCCTACTTTTTTGACTGACCTGTTGGTGCAACGGTAGCGTTCCTGCCTATCGCGTAGGTCGTGGTTTCGATTTGATCCCCACCTAGGACAAACTTTCATGTTTCGATTTTTTTATTATTTGGGGTCAGACGATTTTTGAGTTCATTGTCCCCAGATCATTATTTTATTTATTTATTTGCATTCAGACGGGCAGCTCAATTAAGGAAGAATCTAACTCGCTAGTGGTTTTAAATATTGTTGGTTTTACATTCTAATCATTCAGGAAATATTCGTGCATAATAGTCATATCAAAAATGGCTTGCAAGAATTCATAGCCAAGTAATTTCAATCAAATATAATCCTTAATACCATAACTTAAGGAATAGTGTCAAATGTACCTGTGGGAATACTGCGATGCATTCGTCTTGAGCATCCAGGAAATGCAGTACTTTCGCTCTAATATTGCTAGATCCTGCCTTTTTCTACCTACGTTAGGGTTACCACCTCACGAGTTTGGTATTTTTTCTTTAGTGTCACTAATTATTAAGTTTAGGAGTTAGAGATGAGCAATATAATATCGTCCACAAGATAAGACGTAAAAAAATGATAAGATAAGATAAGATAAACGTTATTGCACAAACAAAATGTTACAGTTTCATTTAAATAAATTAGGTGTACAATATAGGCGGCCTTATCGCTAGTAGCGATCTCTTCCAGGCAACCTTCAGGTAGAGAATCAGGAAGAAAATTAAGTGGCGGTGCAAGATGATAAATAAGAGATGCAGTAACTAATTTACTATAACATAAAAATAAACATACATATACTACCGAAGCAAAATAATAAACTTACTTAAACCTACATACTTAATATACATATAAAATAAGGTATGGATTAACTTATAGGTGACAGCAAACTGGAAAGAAGGCGATTGGGTCAAAGTGACAGAAGGTAAGCTTTAACTCGGGATTTGAAGAAGAGATGTGATTTGGATAGCCTTATGGACAAAATGCACAAAAAACCACGTGTTTTTCAAAGAATTTGTACAATTTAGTTACCAGTTACCGTTACCAGTTTTTAACAGTAATAGAGATTAACATTGAAGTATATTATGTTTTGTCTGGCGAAACAGTAGAGTTACTAGGTACTAAAGGATGTGGGACCGATCCCAATCCAACCCAGGACAAACATTTGTGTTCATTCTGCATCTATATGTGGTTTTCCATAAACTCGAAATAAAGTGAGTCTCTGACACCCAAAGTGATCTACGAGTATGATACTGATGTAAATTATCGAAAATTATTATTTTTAACGAAATAATTATAGTTCGCGTCGAACTCCACTCTGAAGTTGTTTCGCGCATGGGCAATTCTTATTTTTCATTGGAAAAAGTAGAAAAAATAAATAAATAAATCAATAAATTAATAATAATAAAATTTATTTAAAAACATAAAACAAAATTTTACAAAAAGACAGTGTCGCAGTTGTTAGCGCCCACCTTACACAGATAGGCATTTCAGACGTGCTCTTTATAGACGATTTTCACAAAATATAATTGAAATCGAAAAGAAAAGTACCTCTAAAAAAAAAACTTAAAATATGTGTCTGTGTATGTTTTGAGGGTGTGTTTTGTGGGCGCGTGTGTGTATTTGTATGTGGGATGTTATTTTTATATTTTTGAACACGCTATATTAAAATCACAAGGGATATTGGACTCGGCAACCCTATCGCTCCACAATATCCTTTGTGAATTTAATATCCTTTACACACTGAAACCGTGGTTTGCAGTTTTGTAACCTGGTTAGATATTCAAATGTTTATTACTGAAAGCTTTTACCGATACTATTTTTACATATGAATATCGTTAAATTAATACTTTGGTTATTTTGCGTGATGTCAGTATTTTGTAATTTTGATGTTTTATGACGAGGATGAAGAGTATGAAAAGGGCGACATGAAATTAAAAAAGCAATACGCAATAATGTACTTTTAATTTTTTATTACCAACTTAAAACGCGTAGTTTGCCTTGAAAACTACTATTAAGAGGAAATTTTAAAATGCCATGAACTTGTCTCAAATAAAAAAAAGGATTCTGTTATCAGTCAACAAACATGGCAGCATGTCCGAATTCAGGATCAAATTTTACAACGTCACAGTAATCAGTCAAATTATCATCAGCTTTGCCTTCAAATTTTCCCAGAGTCATTAGTTTATCCACCACTTCTTCCATCATTCTTTCTTCATTATATATTTTATCCTCAGATACTACCAAGCTCCTACCGGAATCTATAATATTCTTCAATCCAAACCTTGAACTCACTGCCCCATCAGGCCACAACCAAGTGAAGAAATTTAAAGCCTTAAACTCATAAGGCCGGTGCACGCAGTCATGGCCATGTGCTAACAAAACTTGGGTGAACTCATCCACCTCTGGCTTCGAAAACTTCTTAATTAAGTCATACAACTCAAATCTATGAGCTGTATCGCTGTAAGGAATATCTTTGTCGTCCAAAAACTTTTTCATTTCACTTTTTGAGCTATAAGGGCCGAGTTCGAGATTTAATATGAATGGAAAGCCTTCACAGACGAAAACGGTTGGTTCGTTAATGGTTTTCAGGACGCATTCTTCGAGCCACCTCAACCCATCTTTTAACGTGCTACTGTCCATTAACATTTCGACCATCTTAGTTGGGAACGATCGGTTGCGCGCCTGATCGGCTCCGCTTGGCGGACATGTAAAGATGATTTTAGGTTTCGACTGGCAAATAACAGCCGGACTTCCTTTTGGATCAGGATCCTCTAGATGATACACTTCCATGTCATAAGATCTAAATCCTCCATTTTCACAACTCATGACAAAACTCAGGAGGCCTAATTTATTTGAAACGGCAATGAAGCTTTGGTATTTCACATTTGGCCTGTTCGTGCAGTCTTCCAAGTAGACAATGTGACGCCAATTTTTTCTGTGTTCCTTCATTTTAATCAGATACTTCAATCTGTTAGCGATGAGTTCGTACTTTGGAATGAATATTGCCTTCGGTGTGTTTGGAATTTGTTTCCACACGTAGCCATAATGAGCTAATTGATAGAAGTATTCATTGAGACTTTTTGAAATTGGTATTTGCGCATAGACCGCTATATCCTCTACGTTCGGAGGTTTCCTCCTTCCGATGTACCACTCTTGAAGCGTCTTCCGTAGATCCTCCAAGTTTGGCTGGCACCGTTTCTTGATTTGAGACCATTCACTGAAGCTGCAATGGTTGGTCAATAAGTCAATATTGGCGTGATAACCTGCAATGGAATCCTAGTTATCAATTCACTTATATTTATAATTCAGTGATATGATAGGTCTTTGCATTTAAATTTATATGCTGTAACACTGCTACTTTTACTTTACGAATAATAAGTAAAACACCATAACTATAATGTAACTACCTATATTTAAGTTGTTTTATGTCTTAAATTTGTAATCAAGACTTACAAAAACGATATGGCACACTCAGTAAGTTATGTACTCGTAAGAAGCTAGTAACAATTAAAGCGAAAATTTGAATTTTTCAATTGACTTTGATATTAAGATATCCATACAAAAAAACTGACTGTTCTACTTAAATTTGTGTTTATTTATATTAACCTGTGTATGCTTCAAAGATTCTATCCGCAGAATTGGGTTGTTGGTCCTTTTCATATTCTCTTACGATCCTTTCTACAATTGCCATTTTCTGATTTATATCTTCAAGTGCGGGTGCAATTTCAGAAGATGCCATGTTTTCGTAAAACTGACGTAATAACGTCTAATTTCAGATGATTAAATCTGAAATGTAATAAATAAATTCTCTTTAGCAAACAAAATAAAGACAGCCTAAGTTAATTGTGAAAGAATAAACTAAAAATAGGTACATTTCACAGAAAAGTCAATAAAACTGTGTATAATGATGATGTTGTTCACATTATGAATAAAAACTAAAAAAAAACACATAACAAAGTCACTAAGTATGTAGGTAATAATTTAGTAAGTAAATAGGAATTAATTTACTCAGTTGGTAAGTCCACATTGAATAGCATGTTACTTACATTACGACTTTTGCTTTATAAAGCACGCTGTTCATTTAGCAAATTTTAGTGAGACTATGATGTACCTGACCAATAATGACACATTTATTTAACCTAAAACATATGCAAATAAATTGTTTGAGTTGGAGTATTTAACTTTTTGTACTATCAATGTTGTTCACACCAGCGAAACATGTTAAAAAATAAATAAATAAATGTTAAACAATACAACTATGTTTTCCAACATGTTTTGTTATCCAGTCTGGCCTCACCTTTATTTAGCTGTGATGTGAACGAATGTGAACTTACCGAAAACCCGACAGTTTTAAAACACCGTTCTTAACGTTCACTTTTTCAAATTTTAAAATGGTAGTTGACTAAAACGTACGAACGAAGCGCGATCCACACAGCGAAAGAACGCGAGGGGCGAGAGAGGTGGAGAGCGGCACTGCTTCCCGCCCGCGCCCCTGCTTCGTCCCACAAACGTCTGTCGCGATCACGGCAAGGAAATAAACGTGCTAACTTAGAGTGCGATTTATAACGTTGTTATCTTTGGAAATCTTTTGTTTCACAAATTATATTTATTATAAAAATGTTGTATGTTTTTTAGTAATAATAAATAAATAGTAATAATCTGACACTTCGATTTAAATACTTAATTTCGCATGTTTAATGCAATTGTTTGTCTTAGTAAGAGTAATCAACTATTTTGTTTGGCTTTTTCTACCTGATCTTTCATGACATAAGTGTAAGATTTAATAATTAGTAACGAAGATAGAACTAGCTTTAAAAATAATTTCTTAATTGATTACGAGTCAAAACAATAACTCCATGTGTTACATTGTAGTACATTAACGAAACTTCTTGCTGATTAGATATCCCACCCAATAGCCTAACTAATTTAATAATCTTATTAATTATTTTAGCTTATGTAAGACGTATGTGTTTCAATAAAATTTTATATTTTAATCATGACTTAATTCAAATGATAGACGCCCTTGCCAGCAGTGGGAGAGTTTTAAGGACGGAAAAGTTTCTACAAGTTGAATTAATTTGTACTTAATTTGTACTTGCGAAATTTCTAATAGAAATATTTTGATGTAAGTACTCATTGCATTGATTACCTTGATTTGAATGTTCACCTAGTTGTATGAATTGTTTCTGGTCAAACTGTCCTCAAATTAAATAATAACTTCATCTTTATTATCGTTCCATTAACCGTAATAACCTATTTAATTCTAAAGACATTTTATCGTACTAAATACTTTTGCAATAGAACTAAATATATACACTTACCGTATTTTTATGAGATACTCTAATCTCAAACGTGTTTTGCGTTATCATCATTAAATACTACGCCAAAGCAACTCACACTAAGTGAGCGCATAACGATTACTAGATACGCGTCATCGCAACAAGCAGCGCGGACTTACTTTTGTCTCTTTCGCACGCGGGGCGATGACATCACCGGGCGAGCGCTTGACTGCTCGCCGCTCGCCAGCCAGTTATATTTCGTCGACTGCACGAGTTTGTTCACAAGTGTTTCAGATATGCATAACCAAAACATGGATTCTGATATCGAGGAGGGAATATCCGAAGTGCCACTACGTGAAACAAGACTGATATTACAGCGAGTTTACAACAGATTAACGAAAGAAATGAGCGAACCTCACCTCGCACGAGATCCGAGGCGATTAACAGCGTTGACAGGACTCAATCCAGAAATTCTCAGCAGTATAAAGAAGCGCAAGAAAGTAATATGTTTTCCTAGTGAAATCGACCGCGCGTATGTTCATAAAGAATATGTAAATCGCTTGGAATGGTCAGTTCCTTGTACCACGCAGCTATTTTTCGCCTGCCAAAGCGCTATTTCTCCGCACGTAGACATCGCTGACTTCAGAAAAATGCTGTTTAAAATGGATTACGTTTGGAAAACCGTACCTAACAGGCCTTCTATTATTTTGGAAAAGCCTGAGATAACATACAGAAGGATTAAATTCTTGAAAAGCATTTTGCCTGATTTGAATCCGGAGTCTTTCGATAACGTTTATTTTATAGAAGAATGCGCTATTGATGATAATTTAAACGTATATGATTATCTGGACGACCAATTTGAAGAAAACAATTCTCATGTTCGTTTAATTTTCGCTGTATCAAGTGAGACTATTGTTTTTAATTTTTTGTCAGTGCATAACGAGATGAGTTTCAAACATTGGATCACCACTGAACTATTGCCGACTCTGCAGAAGCCTGGCGTGATAGTCTACACGAATGCTGACCACCATTGTGAGGCAGATCCATGTGTGGACTTGAACCTGGACAGCTTGAGATGTGAGATGACTGCATGGCTGGACAAGAACGCTGTTCCCTATGACAGCGCAATGTCAAAGTTCGAGCTTTATACTTTGATAGAGAATTGCACAGATAAAGATGCCAATAGATTCGTCGTTGATAACATAATAAAAGTTCATAAACATACTCCTTTGCGTCTGCCTGATGAATTGAACAAACTAAGCCCTGCCGTATACATAACTGAAGTTTTAAAAATGGGTTTAAAGAAATCTGTCGAATTAAGAAATATTCAATTACAAGTGGCTGAGATTATGGAAAATTTTGATTATGATCATGGATTAAGGAGTAAGCCGGAGATTTTAGGACAGTACTTCAGTCAAGCTTTTGACGCGTACAAAAAAACGTATGAAAGTGATTTGAAAGTAGATGACATCCTTGATAAGCTTATTTCAAATCAGAATCTAAGGGTTTTGAACGATCAAGGAGATTCTGATTTGCCGTCCCTCAGTGAAGATTCAGATTAAGAAAGCTGATGAAGAAGACCCATAAGCCCTTGCGCTCGTAGTGATAATGAGTCAACCCTACTATTCAACTCAACTTAAACTCATTTGCGTCACGAGCACGAGGTACAGCTCATCCTTCAACCGAATTAATGTACAGAGCTCGTCACGTAAAAAGAACGGAACAGTACAAAGGGGGGGATGTCATACCCCCAATTGAATGAATTGGGGGTACCCCCCCTGAATTCGCTCGCTAGCTGCGTAGGTACTGGCCATCTTTGTTCTTTTTCATCTTTTTAAAGTGAAAATGAAAAAACAGAGAAGAAACAAAAATGGCGCTGAAAACGAGTCAATCCTTTCACACAACTCAACTCAGACCACAGGCATATCAGGGAGCCGCGTGACACCAAGAACTATTTTTATACCAAATTACTGTACCTTAATTATTGATGTGAATCTTCTAAAGCAGTTTATGCGATGTATAATTTTTAGATAAATAAATACGTAATACTACTTTGCTATATCATTTGAAACCAACCTAACCCTTGTTTATTGCGTTTGTTTATTTTCAGTTATTGTTAGATCATTTATTTTTACCTCTAACATTTGTTTCTCGTTCAAATCTAGTAATTCAAAAGGGAGTCACTTCGCAGAGGAACAAAAGGCGATCAGTATAACGAAAGGTGTTGGAGAAACAGAACACTCTTTTATTTGTTATCTTTTTTGTGTTCTGTTCGAAAACGGAACATTGAGGTAGGTACAACTGCGATAGACAATAGTCTAACTCTAAAACATCCAATTTTTTTTTCATTTTTTATTGAGACCAACTGTCAGAATAAACTAAAATTGATTACCATATTAGTAACCTACTACATCAAGATGGAAACAAACATTACAAAACAATGGCTTGTTTCGAAAATAACAAATAAAATAGGTACATGTACTGTTTACTTCTATATAATATATCACAGATGTTGTCATTAAAACGCAATAAGGCGTGTTATTATAACATATTTTTTGCACACTGCTGTCTGGGATGACTTAGCCTATCGCTGTTAACTAGCTGAAATTATCTTCGTGGTGGTGGTCACCCATCCCACCAGTACCTACTTAGCTAAACGTCAGTAATCATTGATCCACGGTCTTAATAAGTAAACAATATGCAATTGAGGGTGAATTAGACATGCAAAGTCATTATGCGACTGATGATCGAACCTATTCAGATTATCTGTGGCGCAAATTGACACGTCTCTCTAATTATTAGTGTAAATCATGTCTGTATCAAGTACTGAGATTACGATACTACAGATTATAATTACAGCGGGTTATACGTAACATTTGAGGAATTGAGGTGGAGCAAAAGCGTTCTAGAATTTGAATTTGACAAACAACTTGAAATTTGAAAAAAAAATTGAGCCGAGCATTTTTTAAATTTTTTTCACGGTTTACACTTCTGGCCAGTCGTCGATTTTTACATCAGTTTTGTTTAATTTGTAGTGACCGCTATATGGAGCTTACAACCACAGTAAAAAATGTCAATCTTGATATCTGCTTCCAGAGACAAATTCTCATTTTTTTAACGCACACAATTTCTTTGATAGTGAATTCGATTCGAAAACTATTAAAAAAAAACACTCGTGGTGTATGAAAGGTTTAGAGTAGATGGGATGTAGATACCGTCTAGACTATTAATTAGTGAAATTAATTTGTTTAGTCAAATTTAGTGGTTTAACTATTGATAATTTACTTAGTTAGGTTAATTCATGATATTCTTAACGTATAGCTAATTAAAAAGTCATAGAAACCACAAGGCGAACCACCAGTGGATGACATACAGCGACATATATTAGTGTCTGTTAAAGTCTTACGTAGGTAACGATAATAGACTCTAAAGCTTCACACTTTTACAGCTCAAGCTCGTGTGATCCAACAAGCTTTATTATTTTTTGACGTAACCAACTTATTCAACTCCGATCCATCACCCAATCTGCCAATTGTAAAGGTATTTGCATTCTATAACGAGTGGAAAATCCATTGTACTTATCACTTTGATTATTTTAGCATTTTACAATGGTTGTTTTCCATATCTAAAGATAGAAAAACTGGAAAAATTCAATTTCGGGCCCTGATGATCTCGAACGGGAATCGAACCCGCGTTTTTCACAATCCGGATGACTGCTCTAAACCACTGAGCTACCGAAACCTCAGAGGGACGAACGAACCTTTCCGGTATGTGCTTACGTTGCAAGCTAACGTTATTCCATCAATGTTTCGAGGCAAGTATCTATAGACATACTTATCAGAAAAAATTCGCATTCACATTAAAAAAAAAAGTTTTTTGCTCGATATTGGTACGGAACCCTTCGTGTGCTAGTCCGACTCACAATTGGCCGGTGTTTTAATATTAATTTAGGTTGAGTAGTGTAGAATCACAGATTGTTACAATGTAATTTGTGCATAGTTGCAATTTCGAATCAGCTTAAAAATTAATAATACGATGCGGATCGATCCAAAAAATCGTATTGAATCAAGAGGATCGATACTTGGATCGATACAGTGTATTATCCATTGCGATCCACAATATCGATACAAAGCACTGGATCGAACATCCCTATGCTAGTGCAAAGCACGGACAGACGCTCAGTAAACAATACAGGCAGTTGATTATGCTCCCCGTTCGCAAGTCAGTTAGGTAGATTATCTGTAATCAGCGTCGTCTATAACTGGGTTATTGGGGCGAGCTTGGGGACACAACAACATAGGTAATACTAATGGTGGGTATGTGGAGATGGCAGACAAGTTAGACGGCTCTTGAGTACTAAGCAATACATTAAAAGGCACGTTACCCCTTGACGTTAACCAATGCTAACGACCGACTTGGTGTAATGGTTAAGAAGTTGGCTACTACACCAGAGGTCGCGGGTTCGATCCCCGCACAGTACAAACATTTGTGTGCATGAACATGTCTGTTTGTACTGGTCTGGGTGTCTCCTATGTATAATAAGTATGTATTTACAAAAGAAAATGTATTTAAGTATGTTTATCCGTTGTCTAGTATCCCATAACACAAGCTTTAGTTAGCTTACTTTGGGGCTAGATGGCGCTGTGTGGAATAATGTCCAGGGATATTTATTTATTTAATGCTAAATATATATGCTGTGCCATTGCAGGGTCATGTATGTGTCTAATGTATACTGTTTTAACACGAGAGCGTCGTGGCGTAGTGGTTCAGCACCCGAACTCAGATCGTGGAGCCTGTGGTCCCGATTTCAATTCTGACCAGAACCAAAATCTTTGTGTTCATTGTTACGAGTAAATATCCGACTAACTCTCCGGTGACGGATAACATCGATAACAAACCAAATCAACCCGGACAACGGCGGAAGGCTCACCACCTACCACGTAGGGTTCTAATTGGTGAAAGATGGGCTACTGAGTGTTTCGTTCACCATGACGGCACAGTCACCTGCCTCTGACTACCCCGCTTGGGATAAAGTCGTGATGGTATGTTCAACATCTATGTAACAACATGGTGCAATAAGGAACTTTGAACTTTATAAATATCTGAGATAGATTATCAAGAACATCTGAACTGAGAAACTTGTTATTTGACAGTTAAACCGAAAAACATTCTTGTAAAGGAGGGGAGAGGAAATGATGTGGACTGTATATTGGGTGAAAAGTAAAGCGTGTATTGATAAAATATAATAAAAAACAGGAAATAATATTATAATCAACTATACAAACCAAGACGTAGAACAGAACAGCAAATATGACAGGACTTATGTCAAGAACAGAAAAAGAATCACATTAAAAAAGGTACAAAAACTACAAGAAAGTATTTAGTCGGCAACAATTCTAATAGCAAAATCAAGTGGTCAAGGAATCGAACCTATATCAAGTCATCACAATTATTGAGTGCTGACATTCTTAATCACCACGCCAGTCAAATGCCCTAATTTTGATCGGGAATCGATCCCAAGAAACTTAGGTATTCACTGTGTTCAGTATGAAAAACACAAAATAGTCGTTGGTTTGGGTAAGAAAAAGATTTTATAAAAAGTATCTCAAGAATTTATTGCAATTTTATTATACAAAAAAACAACAGGATTAACTAATTCTCAAACAAACATATTGTTATTCAAGAGTTAAATATGTTCACAACAGTTAACGTTCACAACAACGTTTGCGAGTCGAGTCGCGTATAATAAGGGGACACAAAACAGGTGACGGTGGAAACGCGCCCTTATATCAGTACAGGGCTTACACTTGCGGCCGAAGAAACGAAGAAAAGATCGTCAAAACGCAAACAGAGCTGCAAGGAACTGATAAATAGACGATCATATTCTTAAGAACATACTACAAGTATTATGAATACATGGAACAGCCATTTAAAAACATAATGTTCCCCATATTAATGCTTGACCGTGTAATAAAAAAATGACATCCTTGTTAGCGAATAAATCTGAAAGAATCGCAACAAAATATAAGTCACACAAGAAAACCTAAATTACTGTTACAAATAAGTCGCGCTTCTCATAACTACAAAGTTAACACTTATGTACTCTTTATTATTGCTAACAATGTAAAATTACAGATGTGGGAATTCTTAATTGTTTCACGTCTCATGAAATAAACTAAAACAAGTATTACACCACTTAAGAATTCGCAAAAATAAGAATGTATAAAAGCTTAATATATTACTACCAAATACTTTTGTGCGTATCTTTTTACATTTCAAAGAGATTCCATATTAATATGAAGTCGTATAAGTCGTTACGATATCACGTATTGATACCACTTTTGAAAAGATATTAAATGGAACCAGTTTGCCCGGCCACAAGTGCACAAACACATCTGTACACCAAAATTTACAATCAGAGTTATCGTTGTGAGATTTTATTTGAATAATTTAAGAGGCACCGCGGCCGGAGTCGAGGCTCGATCTTATCGTTTAAATTGCTCACACGCCCCCTTAAGGGGGGATGGGAGGTAGAAAGATGTAGATGCGGCATTAGAGTCAAATGTTATTAAACCAAGGCCTCTTCCTCACCGGATCGGTGCGTTTTAGTTTAGGTACCATCTCTGCACCGAATCTGTTCAGATTATTTGCCGAGCGCATGAAATCAAATAAAGGTTTTCAGACCGACTCGTTTCGTTACAGACTTTTTTAGTATAGCTTAGGACGAGCGGCTAAGTGTTTGTACAACATGAACATCTATACTAATATTATAAAGAGACAAGATTTGTTTGTTTGTTTGTTTGTATTGCATAGGCTCCGAAACTACTGGACCGATTTTAAAAATTCTTTCACCAATATAAAGCTACATTATCAGGGAGTGACATAGGCGCTATTTTTTTAAAATTTAGGCTAGGGAAAGACAGTCTACGCGGGCGAAGCCGCTGACGGACAGCTAGTCAGAAATATAGCCGCATCCATAGCCCATGGCATAAATCGTACATCCGAACCAAAACATTGCCATACTAATAAAAATTCACAAAGGTGTTGAGGCAAATGACAGTGTTTAACGCAAGTACAAGCACTGCGCCGCAGGGCCGGGTATGCGTAGATCTGCGATTACCGCATACAAAACAAATTACACCTTAAACCCCGAGTCTTACGAGCTATAACAAACTTGGGAAGAGGAGAATATAAATAAATATTATAATTAGCAGTACGAATGTGATGAGTCTTGTAATAAAAAATATGATTTCGGTAACTTGTTTAATTCGGTTTATAATAACAGTATACTAAAGGTGTTATAGTTGATTGTAATCAGAAACGCGTTTTAAAACTTTATTTAAAATGAATCTTACCACGAAACCAGGACAAATTGAGCCTCCAAACTTACCTGTGAATAAAAAAAAGTTGTTAAGTACACTTTAATCGGGAAAATCACAATATTTGGTTAAAACACATTATTAAACATAATTGGACTAAGATATAAATATACAGTAGCCATAAGCTTGCACCATCAAGCTCTCTTAGAGGCGACATCAGACCTTCGCGGGTCCAGCCATCGCGCCGAAAAAAAAACAAGAGAAACTGAACATTTTCCCGCGTTTTTTTTGACAAGGACGCCGCTGCTTGACATCGACGGCCTTAGCAGCTTCACCGGTCTGTAGGGTGAGCGCGAGCACCGCATTTTTATATTTTGGAAAATTATGGATGGATTGAAGAATTAAGAGTTTTGGTTAACTGTGTAGCGGGGTAGACCTAGTAAGAATCAGAACCAGCTCTCGAGGAGTAGGAGTTTTCCTACCAAATAGAAAAAAAAATACCATAAGCGATAAGTGAGACAAAATTTGTTACATGGGACCGTTAGGTAAAACATTCCCATAAATTCTGATCTTCAATAACTTAAATAAAAATAAACTTTTGTACAGTTAGCAACAAACGTCGCATTAACACTTGAGTACCTTGTCACATTGATTTTATTCAAATTGTCATACAAACCCTAATGGGAATGTCTTATTTTACTACTATAAAGTACTAGTGTTATGCTACTTTTATTGCTGACCGTACCCACATATTTTAAATTACGAATAAACTTAACAAAATTTTAATGACCGCAAGAAACTCCGTGTTGCAATAAAATACACGATAGTAGCAATTTAGTTATTTATTATAAGCAATCAGAAAGAGAACATGACATTGTCCAATTACCCTTTGTTAGCAGAACCCTCTTTTGACAGGCCATTTAAAAAAATAAAACAAATGTGCCACGTGCGGACCCAACCCCAAGACCGAGGGTAACGTCTAGGTACTTTTTAAAATCAAATATTCAAGTAATGTATCTAGCCTATATATGCCCAAATTCAAAAACATCAATCAAAGCTGGCCTGTTGACTGGTTTGACTGGCCTGTTGGCGCAATGGCAGCGATCCTGCCTTTAGCGCCGGAGGTCGTGGGTTCGATCCCCACCCATGACAAATATTTGTGTGACGAACATTTGTATGTTGTGTGTCTGGGTGTTATTATCTATTTAAGTATGTATTTAGAAATATTTAAGTATGTTTATCAGTCTCTTACGCCCATATTACAAGCTCTGCTTAGTTTGGGGTATTTAAAAAAAAAGCAGAGCAGTTTTAACGTGTATAGCATAGTTGTCTCTTTCATTTCTATCTGAGGTGTCCTCAAACTTTTGATTAGCGTTTGTGGATACGGGCACAAATTACGAATGCGGCGCGGCGGCTCTGACGGTGCTCAGTTAGATCAAACCCGCCATTTTGATCACGCATACAAACACAGTGAATTTACAGGCGATACCGAACTGTCGCTAGTGTTTTTGTTTTTGTCGAAGTTGGTGCCTCTTTTCACATGATGAATTTTGTTTTGGGGCGGTTCTGTCAAGTAGGTATATCTGACAGAACCGGCTAACTTTTACTTCGATAACTTATGTATATAACTTGGAACTTGGGTGGGTAAGTATTATTTTTTAAATAACCTAAAAAAAAATGTAAGCATATCATTCAATAAGCCACCCAATTAATAGCAACTTTTGTTAAGAAACCATTTTCTTAAACGCAAAATGTAATATGGCTGCCAAACAAAATGTTTTGCAGAACGCAAAGTAATTGAACTGAAGATGCGAGATGTGACGTCACAAACTTGCCTCCGTTTGTATGTAGCGTTTTTGGCAAGTCCGAAAAATATGATTTATAAAATTGTAATATATAGGGAAGTTTATTGCCAATGTTTGTATTGTATTTTTAAGAGCACTTTCGATAACATAATATATCCAAAAAAAATATTGTCAAATACCCCATTGGTGCATAGGACTTAGAACTCTAAAATGTAACTTTAACTGTGTTATGTGCATGTACTGTTGGTGTACTTATGTATAAATAAAAAAATACATTTCCGCAAGTGTATAGGATGGGCGTTCTTGTCATTTCTTTATTTTTATGCACCTGTAGGTTGCCAGGAAAAGATCACTATCTACAAAAAGGCCGCTTTGAGCAACTGTGAGTTTCTTTTCTTTGAATGCAATAAAGAGTTGGATTTATTATTTATTTCACGATTGTACCTAACAAGTTAGTCAAGTAAAGTAATCAATTAGTCTATTTATTGTCCCACTGCAGGGCAAAGGCCTCCATCATTGAAATCAAGTGATCGCTACAATTGATGGGTAACGCTTGCCAAATGCGGGCTGGTGATCACAAACCCGGGCTATGTTCCGGAAAATCCGAAAACACACTTTGACATCCGGGTTTCGGGCCGAGCTCTGAACCACTCGGCCACGGAGGCGTTCAACAAGTCAGTATACTATAATTATCGTCCTGTAAACTATCCCACTGTTGGGAAAACCAAAACACAAACCAAAAACACACTTCCTGGCCTGGGATTTGAACCCTGGACCACCGAATGATGAATTACCGGTCTCACCATTCACAGATACGTAGTATAGGTACTCTAGTAGCGATGAAGTAACATTTCTGAGGCCATAATTCGCCAATATTTTCCTTTTAAAACTACGTTATAACATTCACAATCCACAGCCCGAACGGGACATCGAACCCACAGTAAATAACCAACGAGCGCTGGCCGCGAGCCAACTTTTTGAGATATGACTACGCTGGATTGTCGCCTGGGTTCTTTTTTTTTTTTTCATCCGGACAAGCTGAAACGGAAGATATACTATAACTACCACAGACATCATTTGAAACAGATGAGGCGAGCTTACTACGCGTGTCAAAAAGGAGTCCAGGGCACTTAGCGACTCGACTCAGCTTCATTAGTCTAAGCCTAAGGTCAACAGTTTCGATGGATGCCCAAATAACAACAATCATTCCTCTTTTTAAGAACTAAATCAAAATTGATTGAGTAATAAATAAATATCTGGGAGTAATTACATCAAGATCATTAAGCAGAGCATACTATGGATGTCAAAGACTGAAAACCATACATAAAGGTTTCTAAATACATGCTTGAATAGATAATAATAGCACACAGACACACTGAAACACTGAAACACAAAATAATGTTCCTCACATTAATGTTTGTCATGGCGCTGTAGTGACGTCACAAGAAGCGTCAAAAAGCAGCACGAAGGCTAAGAACTCACGGAGCGGTTTTCAACCGACTCACGCGACCAAGGTTTTGTTCCGCAGCCGCCGCGGTTGCCATTTGCACCCACAAACCCAAGACGGGCGGTTAGACAGTTGGACACCCGCCGATCGACCGCAATGCTCGCGGGCGCAAACCGCCGAGGCTGCGGGTGCCCGCGCGGGAATCGAGCACGCCGCGGTAATTAAACGGGTCGTGAAATCTGTATGTCTACCATGAGTTTGTTCGTGTCTTTCTCGATCGTGGCGTTCAGATTTTAAACCACTAGGGGCGCTGTACCGAAATAGCATACAAAAACATTAATGCGAGAAAGGCGGACGCTAGCAACTGTCATTGGTACTCATGGAGATACTGCTTTAATTTGTTCATATTTTTCCATGCCCACAACCGCGGCGGGCGAGGGAGAAAACCGCTCCGTCAGTTCATAGCCTTATTTTCCATACAAACGGAGCGCTTCGCGTTATCCATTTAGATTTAGCTCTGTGATAACTACCCACATCGCGACTGGAGCGGAAAACTAGGATCAGGTTTTGACGTTTTAATCTTCGTAGAAATTACTGTCGTAAGTTTTTAGGTCTGCAGTGTGATTCTATAAAACACTCGATGATGCTAGCTTTACTTAATGTCTATGAATTCGGTATCGGTTATAAGTCTGTCAGAAAAGTACCAAATTTTGACAATTTAACTCTAATAGCAAGCACACATGCACATCGTGCAACATCAGAGTTGTATGTCTAAAGTCTCTGAATAATTAATCAAATATAATATTTTAGAACAATGCTCACGAATTGTCAAAATTAAAGGACTGCAGTACAGATATTTTTTTATTAATATTTACATTTCAATTTTCTAAAGAGAAGACCTGGCGCGAAGCTCAGTAAGGATCAATTAGTGATGAATTCATTTCCCAATTATTTTAATAATATTTCTTGACATTAATTTGAATGAATGTAACTGTGTTGAATTAGTACCTTGATTTGATGATTAATGTAATGTAATATGGATGAAATACCTGAAATAATGATTTTAATTTAATTTATTGGAAAAAGAACCTTTTTTAAGACCCGCTCAAAAGAACTTCTTGCTATAGGGCAATGCCGTGGCATTTCGAAGAAGCATTAAAATAAACAACCAGCAGTAAAGTGCTAACAAAGTGAATTTCAAGCCTTTCGCGTTTAATATGCAAGTTTAAAGTGATCACAGCTCACCTTATATTGGCTGTGACGCGGTTGACTGTACACATATTTACTAAATATGATAAAAACATAAATAAACAAGAATCTGTTATCTTGAGGATTATTTACGCTTTTGCCAGATCAGCGAAATTAACCAATTTATCGGAATATTCTTGCGTGAGCAAAATATTATGCTCATGGGCGATTCGACGTGCCCTTAATGAAGTGAGCAGGGCTGGCACATAGAGAATGATGTAAAACAAATGAAATTAAATATAAATAAAAAGACCTAATTGACACGAAAGGAGAATTTGTTGAAACTTCACTGATGTTAGTTAATTAATAACAGCTAAAGTGATAAAAATACTTAACAGAGGTTATCCTCCCTAGTCCAAAAACTTTTGTACGATTGTAATTTTTTTTTTAAATGTGGGGGCGACACTTCGTCGACTTTAGCTTTTTTTAGTGTTCAAGTTTGGGAATACCATTGAGAGCTGTTTAAGATAAGGGGCTAACCATGTGTAGTATTTGTTAAAAAGGAGGCAAAAATCAGTTTCCCTTTAGTCGAAGAAACCAACGAATCCACGAAGGTATCACGACAACCTAGATCCAAACCAAAAACTTTTTCATCAACAAATATTTCATTCCATGCTAGTGCGGTTATCCGAACTATGCGTCTCAACCGGTTCTTGAAGTCTAAGAACACATCGTAAGATCACATTTTTGGCAGCCCTAAACCATAGCGTATTGGGTTTCTATTTGCGGAACCAGTTCCAGGGATACAATGTTTGTTACGTGAGTCGTAATTAAGTCGCCTATAGGGTAAAAGGTTGAATCCTAAACTTATCGATAAAAAAGAACATTACTGTACTATTGTTTCTAGTTAATATATTACAATTCTCACCCTGAAAAAACATTCGAGTGAGAAATATTAATAATAAGCCCGGAGGACACAACATAAACATGCTTTGCGTCTTGGAGTGTATATATTCTTTCGTATTTATTTATTATATCAGTCTCTGATACAAATAGTTTATTTTTTATTAAAAATGTATCGTAATTTTTCTACCTTTGTTTATATTTTTTAATAATTCATAACAGGCAATGACAAGAACTTTTTTTACCTGTATTTTTCCAACCTAAACCCTCAAACGCCGGATTTACCCCCAACCGTACAAATGGTTCACTCGCACGTTTCGCAAAATATTGAATTCTGACAGGTTGTTCATAAAATGCGTCGTGTGCACGCTGGGGTTAAAATTGTGTGCGAAAATTGTACTCCAGACCGGTGAAAATAGAAAAACTTTGTGCGGGAAAATGGCGGAATTCCTATTCAACACACATTTTGATAGAATTATGCTTTTTAAAGTCTTTATTTGCATAAAATGTGTCTTCACGTGGAAAATAAGTGTTCTGAACGAAGTTTCTAACGCGAAAACTTTTTTCGTTGTATAATTCTGTTTAAGTAGCAGTAGTATAATTTATATCATTCACATAGTGACTTTATGTCATATTCTTGTGAAATAATAATTGTATCAGGTACACAGAAGATGCCTACAATGAAAAAAAGGCAATAAAGGTTATTATTATTAAAGCGATCGAATTAACTACCTAGGAAGGAACAGGTTAGAACTACGCGTGTGTGTGTGGGCACTGGCGGTTTCGTACGTAGAGAAACCGGTTCATACCGGCTCGGCCAGTGCTCCAACTAAGCGCGCCCTAAGGGCACCCAAGCGGCGCCACCAGTCGACGCTACCAAAAAAAATTACAGCTCTATAGGGAGTTACTCACTTGGTTTGGACGCGTGAATACCACTAATTACTATAGCGCGGTATTGTGTCGCACTCACTCGCCGTCAGTGACGCCCGCCCCCACCTCATTGCATTTTCACACAAAGTCAGTAACTCATTATAGGACCTTTGATTGGCTATGTGATCGTCCTCACATAGCTGAAAAACTTATCCGGATATCTTCTTAGATCGTCGCATATATTGACGAATTGTCCTTTCTCGTCTAAATAAGGATGGACCCGCTACTGTTTCTTTCTTCTCTTGACCTCTTTTTCCACGTACGTACACCAGTAGTGCTATTTGTTCGAGGTCCGTTTTGATACTGTGGTCGCAGTGTGGTGTGGCGACTCTGGTGTCTGGTAGTTCGGTAGCTTACGGACACCACGGTGGCGCGACCGGTTACTCACGCACACACGCCTCCGTATACCTAGTATGCTTCTTCCAGCTCTGTGCATTTAAGTGGTGTTACGGTAGACATACGTAAATAAATATGCAAATGATTTACCACTTCGCGAATGCGTCTCTCAAATTGGTACAAAACCGTTCTCATGCTGTCGCTCAAACCGCTCTTAACAGGTAATTTGGGTCTTGATTCCCCTAATTATGTATACTTCAGAAGCATTATAACTGTCATTATTTCACGGGAAGTAAGCAGTGATAGCGTATTCGAAAATGAATTCTGTTACTACGATGTAAAGATAGGTATTTGTTTTTAAGCTTTTGGTAATGGGTAAATCATTTGCACTTTGCGTTTACAATGAAAGTCAATGATGTTTTGTTCACTAGAAATGTTATATTTTTTTTAAATGACTGGGAGATTCGTCCTCTGGTTTTTATAACAGATTGTCCGTCCTTTTAAAGTAAGAATGTGACATATATCGTCAGATGCGTTTAATGAATAATCAATCAACAGTTCAACACTACAATGGAATTATTTTTATGTATTTTCTTACATCCTCTAACTTTCTTACAAAAACTTTACATAATTAAGCTAGACACTTTAAAAAAAAAGTTTGTAACCTATGTGTAATAGGTTACAAACGTTTTTTTTAAAGTGAATTCATCCCGGGCGCGCCGGGGTATAAGCCTACATTTTGTAAGCCGTCGTGAAGACCGAGTGAGACAAATAGAGTTATTTATTTCATACGCCTAGGTCTAAGTTAGTAGAGAAATGCTACATTCACGAACGAGTAAAAAAGTAAGGACTCCTTCCTGCCTCCATTTCAGTTGACGCCATGGTAAAGAAGCTAAAAATATCGTAATTACGTACAACATTTTACACATTTGAAGGCCAGCCGAGCCGCCATTTTGCGATGTACGAGTATCATTTGCCCATGAAAGTCGCTTGACACACACATATATAGAGATTTGAGAGTGTCAACACAAAACAAAGAGTTTACAGAAGGACCGCTCGCACCTTATTCCAAAACTTGCGTGAACCGCCTAGGGTTACTTCTATATTCGCTCTGAACTTTTAAAATGCAGTAAGTAAGTTATACCTACTTGATAGACCGGCCTAAAACAAAATGCATCATGTGAAAAATTGCACCAAGTTCGACAAAAACAAAAACACTCGCGACAGTGCGACTTTCCGACTCACCAAAGCTCACTGACTTCGCTTGTAAACTCATGTCTCTTGTGTGCGTGCGTCAAAAATGGCGTGTTGTTCTAAGCGGGCTATCTGTCAGAGCGCCGCGCATGTCTAATTTGTGGTGTCAAAGTGCTTCACCTTCTAGTGTCAAAACGGGTAGTCCATACTTTTTTACTCGTCCGTGGCTACATTTTAAAAGTTTCTAATTTATGTACTTATGTAACTTGTTTTGCCAGCGACTTCGTCCGCGTGGACCTAGCCTTTGAAACTTTAAACACCCTGTATAGTAATCTAAAGTAATGTAGATAGCTTATCTTATCCTGAGAATGCTTGTTAAGCTGTAAATGTGGGCGGACCGCCTATACTACTAGCACTAATTAC
The DNA here is from genome assembly GCA_947369235.1 of Udea olivalis. Lineage (NCBI taxonomy): Eukaryota > Metazoa > Arthropoda > Insecta > Lepidoptera > Crambidae > Udea > Udea olivalis. The sequence goes on from OX376366.1 coordinate 9,413,470, forward strand.
GCATGCGCAAAACCGCCATTTTGATCACGCACACAGTCAAAGTGAGTTTACTTGCGATACCGGTGAGAATCGGTCACGCGGCGAGTCGCACTGTCGCGAGTGTTTTTGTTTTTGTCGAACTGTGCAATTTTTCATATGATGAACTTTGTTTTTGGCCGGTTCTGTCAAGTAGGTATAACCTACGTACTTCATTTAAAATTTTCAGAACGAATATAGTATTAGTAACCCTAGGCGATCAGTCAAGTCAAGTAAACTCTTTATTTTGTGCTACCAACATAAGAACTATCGACACTCTGTTAGCTAAACTGTCTTCTATGTTACGATATTTATTTTTAATTTTACCAATCCACATTTATTTTTATTTTCCGCTAAATCTTATGAATCGCAGCAACTATTTCAACGTGTCATTATAACTTAAAATCCGGTTTTATTCCAGGAAAAGGATAATGGTGGTTTTAATCTTTATAAATAAATTACTATTAAATAAATAAATAAATATCCCTGGACATTATTCCACACAGCGCCATCTAGCCCCAAAGTAAGCTAATTAAAGCTTGTGTTATGGGATACTAGACAACGGATAAACATACTTAAATACATTTTCTTTTGTAAATATATACTTATTATACATAGGAGACACCCAGACCAGTACAAACAGACATGTTCATGCACACAAATATTTGTACTGTGCGGGGATCGAACCCGCGACCTCTGGTGTAGTAGCCAACTTCTTAACCATTACACCAAGTCGGTCGTCATTACTATTGAAACTATTGAAAGGATAACATAATTAATGTGAGCATACATTATTCTCAATTCGGGAAAATAATTATATTCGTTTTTACATATATTTACGTTTCATTTGAAAATGAACTGTAGGCAAGTGATGAGTCAAAATTATTAATTCATAATAAAAAATATGTTTATTTCCATGATAAAAAATGATTAATTTATTTCAATGGATTTCTTTGTTCAGTTTCGTCACATTGTTATATGTTTAATGCTTCTTATGGACGCTAACACCCAGACTCAAGATCTACAATGTACTCATTTTCTTTCCAGCAATCCGCACAAACGGTTTGCTGCTTCTTTTCGGGTCAGCACCGCTGAGGTGTGCGTCTGTGTTTCCGGATACTCACAACCCTGGTGTCTTCAAGGCCAGAGTGACTAGGCATTTTCTCGGTAAGCGTGCACCACCAGGCTAGACTGAGGCCGAACGCAAACCCATCTTAAATTAAAAAAAACATTGAAAGCCGTTTCAGCATTTGAAATATATTCACAAAACGCATCGTATAGAAACCAACTAACAACTATCAATTCCATTATCAAACAAAAAACAGGCTCAATCGATACGGACCCGGCAAAAGAAAATTAAAAAAGTATCGCCCATTTACCATCGTTAGCCGGCCGCAATATTTAAAAATAAAAAAGTCAACCTTCCAATGACAAATGTGGGTCAGAGAGACCCACGGTGAGACGTCAAACGCAGCTGCGGGAATCGGTTGAAAAAAGAACAGTGACTATCGCTGCAGACCAAATGAACGAACTATTTTTTTAATAGACTCGCAAGCAATCAAAAGAATATTGTGGCCTGGCGTGTTGGGGTAGTACTAATTGATGAATCTATTCAATCAACATAATTATAGCGAACATCAACAAATTGTGTATTCAATTTTGGCATTAACATAAATATTATACACAAGTTCATCATCATCATCATCTGATACCAAATTAAGCAGAGCTAGCTAGCTCTTGCTCTTGAGTATCAAAAACTAAATAACATTTTTAAATATATCTAAATCCTTACTTATACCGGGTGATTATTAAAACTTACAATAACGATATGGCATATTTAAGTGTAAATTTTGATTTTTCAATTAACTTTAATTTTAAGGTTTTCATACATTTGTTGGCCCGAACTAAAAGGTTCGGTGACTCGTTTCTTGTCGTACCATCCAGTCGTGGAACGCTCTTCCAGCACATGTGTCACCTTCCTCGTATAGTCCCGGGTTCTTCAAGCGGGGCGTGAAAAGGCATTTCTGCAGGCCTTCAAGGTGAGAATGGCCAGCCCAGTGATTCTTTTTAATGACTAGACTTGTCAACCTCAAATCTTGATGGGCAATATAAAAAAAAACAAAGAAACTGACCGCTCGACTGATTTTGATAGATTAGAAAGTATAACTTCGACATAAAGGGCCTAATGGCACAAATGTGGCCATGTGGCACTTAGCACCTTATTTAAGAAATTATATAAGATGATTAGCTTTCCGCTCGCGGCCTCTCCCGCCTGAACTTATTTTTTAGTAAATAGCTATTATGTAAGTAAAGGACGGTTACTTTAATTTGCGACTGAAACGGTGACGTCATCATTGAAAGCCTTTTAAAACATTTTAGTATAGAACAGTAGCCCTAAACAGGTTTGTATTTTTTTAAAGCTTAAAAAATTATAAGAGTAACTAAATTTTTTTTTTCACATCTTTCTTACTATAATTTCCAGCCTTTTATTGATTATCTCAATACCAACCTGATTAAAATAGATTACCTTCTCATTAGTCCTAACAGAAATCAAATCGATGCAGTATAAAATAATACCTCACGTCATTAAACACATGACATGGTCACGGACCACAAAATTGGACAAACCAAGGTGCTTGAGTGAAGCGAGGTAATTTTAGATGCAATTAAGGGGTACTTATCCAAGAGCGAACCAAATTGCTTTCTTCGGTAGTACGCGTCTTATGCTGCGTTGAGTAGGGCAAGTCGACTTGAAAGAGAAAAACGACCACGCAATTTGGTGAAGTGAATTAATGAGACTTTACATATAGTGCCTCATAGTTGCACAATTGCCTATATTATCGAAATGAAGTCACATAATTAAATCACTAATTTTGACAAAATATGACAGACAGTGCCGGGTTAAGACTACTTGATGCCTGATTCTGGTCCCCCTAGGACGTGATGCTCTAAGCAATTGCTTGTCCCTAGCATGTTTCTGGTGCAATCTAAGACGTGCCGTTCTAAGCAATTGCCCTAAGCATCTGTTTCTGGTGCCCTCTAAGACGTGATGCCGTAGGCAATTGCTTAATTTGCTTTAGGGTTAATCCGGCACTGATGACAGACCCGGAACAAGTGTAGCAAAATCCGACGCACTGTACTGGTTTGTCTTTATGCTTACACAATATTAAGTATCGTTTTGTAACAAAATACTACGATTATAGTCTAAAATACTACTACTGAAATAAATACTACTAAAAAGAACTTCAAAAACAGACTCAAGCTACAAAAATGGAGGTGGCAATTAAGTTGGCCTAAGGATGATTCCTATGACATCAAACTATGACGATATTATTTCTATAATTTTGGTAAAGTTGGAAATGTGATGGTTACCTTTGGCGAAATATAGTTCCCGTGCAGAGGCATAATCTGTACCGAAACGAGTCGGTCAACTCTCATTTGAATACATGCGCTCTGTAAACAAGCTGTACAGATTCGGTGCAGAGGTCCCGAGGGCGTCTTACCAACGGGTCAGACAAATAAGGCCCTATATAATATATATACATTATAACAAACTTAATGAAAAACTTGATCTCTATCCATTCACTACAACTAAATGTAAACTCATCATCGAAAAGTTACTTAAATCCCTTAACTATGAAGAGACTGAAAAACTCTTAAGACCTCTAATTTAATTTGAGAAACATGCCAATAGCGATCTTTTATATTATATTATCTTTAACCAGAGAGCTTTCAATTACTTAAACCCGGGTTTACCAGTGCTATTATTGTAGACCAGCCTGTCTCTTTCACACTCACTTTTCTCACATACGATTACACCTACTCACACATTCAACCTCACGCACTAATCGTGATCATATACACACACATGCACACACACAATCTTACACACACAACCATTCATTTTCATAATATCTGCATTAAATACTACTGTATCACTATAATTGTATCTTTTGTTTATTACTTTTTTTTAACTGTCTCTCTGCACTGTAAGGCTTGCTTCGTTGTATACAAGAAGTGATGGCACCAGTCTCTCTCATCTTAGTTTATCATATTTTTTGCTTACATTGTACTTTACCTTAAACTACTTTATACATTGTAACTTACGCTTAACATAAGTACTATTTATTGTGGAGAGAAAATAAATGATTTTTTTTATACATGCCCTATTATATATGTATATGTGCGTTCAAACGGGCGTAGGACGCGTGCATGGTCCGTTGTCTACGAAAATTACTTTGTTATGCTCCGCTCACCCTTGGCTGGAGATACCCGTTCAGCAAATACATGGGCAATCGTATTTGTGATTTTATATTTTGTAATTCTTGGGAGCCAGCTTGCAAGCAAGCTGTAAATACTCTGAAAAGATTCACACTTGACTGTTTAAGGGTAGTCAATAAAATATAAATGAAATGAATGGCGCATATTTGCAACACGAATTGCCATGGTCTCGAAATAAGGACCTTCACCTTCTGCCACGAGGTAGCAGAAAAGGACTTAAGCCAGGGGCGTCTCCCAGCACACCTAGATCCAAGCTAATTAAGGTAATTTAGTCTGCTGAATTGACCTGACCGGGAATAAGGCGATGCTCAAGTTGCCAATCCGGCGTCAAAAGCCGAGTCAAGCCAATAAAAATGCGTGATTGTCTGCGTAAAAACTAAAAACTATCCTTTTGTAATTAATTCTAATATAATAAAGAGTAAATATTTGTTTGTTTGTTTTTTGTTTGCTTGGTATTGAATAGGCCGCGAAACAAGGCCGATTTTAAAAATTCTTTTACCGATATATAGCATTATCAGGGAGTGACATAGGCTATATTTTGACAGTAAAGACAGTCTACGCAGGCAAAGCCGCTGACGGACAGCTAGTAATAAATAATTCAAAGAAAAGTATTTGAAGATAAACCATAGTGTTTAAAATTAATTAGTTTAACACATGGTGCACCATAATCAAGCGTATACTCACCGAACATCGAGACTGTCCCTGGTTCTATTCCTGTTAGTGTCCCTGCGGAACTTTTCTGTCTCTACTAGGCTTTAACTACAACCAGATAAGATATAATTTATCGCACAAATAAAATAAGACAGAAATAATTAAGGTGGTACGTTTTCGATAAAAAAATCAATCGGCATTCACGCGCTAAATAGTAATAGATTAGCCTAGACATTTGCAAGGGGACTTATTTAATTTAGGGATACTTATTTTCGCAAAAACAATGAAAAATAATATTTTTAATGTCAGTAATCTTATATCAGACGACAAAAATCTGTTATGGATTTTAGTTTTAAAGTTTATTGAGATTACTGACATTTTAAATATTATTTTTTATTGGTTTTGCGAAAATAAGTATCCCTAAATAAGTGCCTACGCAAATATGTAGGCATACCTACTACTATTCAGCGCGTGAATGTCGTTTGATTTTTGATGGAAAATTAACCACCTTAATAAAGGCATATTAACGGACAAAGAAATCTTAAATGAGAATTTATAATGCTTAGTCGTCAGGCGATGGCTACGATTTTTCATTAAAAATCGAACTAGGTGTTATTCCCATGTCTAGGCGTAATTTATAAGATAGTCTTTCAGTATTGTACGATTGAGTATCAGTATCCTGCACTCATATTAGAAGCCTTTGCCTGGAGTGAGAAATAAAGGAATTGCTATTAATATTAAATCACAATCACCCAAACTGCATTAGACGCTGTCAAGGTTACTTGCATTTTGAATAAAACCTTGAAAGAACTGCTCACTCGAGGGAAATTACAGGCAACGAGACTTTCAGTTTGAACTACTGAAATTTTCATGCGCCTGAGGCTAGGATAGTCGTATTGTTAGCCTGGGTGCCTGAAACTGCCTGAAATATCTGAAACACTAAGTTTAGGTATAAAACGACACCCTAGGAGAAAATCCATATGGAATGAACTTGTATCTTTTAACATTTATTGCAGAATACAGCCTCTTGAATGTTTTTAAATAAGTTAGTGTAAGTTTTAAGATATATACTTACCTTTATCCCCACATAAATAAATTAATAAATAAATATGCGCCAGGCAACACACCAATTCTCATGCTCTCGAAATAAGGATAAATATCTTTGTGTTACGAGGTACCAGAAAAGGATTTAAGCCAGAGGCGTCTCCCAGCACACGCAGACCCGAGCCAATTTAAAAAAGATCGTTTCCTGAATTGATCCCACCGGGAATCGAACCTGAGACACTGCGGAAATCGTGGCGAGAAACCGTGCCCCAGCGCACCACGCCAATCGTCAATAAAAAATACTTACTTGCTATTTGAAAGCAAGTGACAAGAATTAGCAAATATCATGATTAATGACTATAAACAGATTGATTAAATAAATGTTACACAATTTCTACATCACGGTTGCTAGGCACGGTCTTAACACAATAACATGCTTACCCTATTTGATATCGCTAATTGATAAACATATAAGCCAACAGGAATACTTCGGCAGAAAGAGCTTGTCTTATCTGAATGACGCGCCCCTCCACCACATTCACGCACACATAATAAACTAAAGAAAAGTGAAGTAATTAGCCTATATACTGTCCCACTGCTGGGCAAAGGCCTTCAAGTCATATCTACAATGGATGGGTATTGACGTCATATATATTCGGCCAAATCGTTCGGTTCGGTACATTGTGGACCGATTATTCGGCCGAACATTCGTATTCGGGCGCGTGACCGCCAGCGACGCCGCCAGCACGCCCGCGGAGTACTGCGGGAACATCGCTTGCACCTGAAGAAACGATTATTAGGTAATCCACAATGTCATAAGCGTCGTCAAAGAAAATTACTATCAAATGGCAATTTTACACTTTCAAGTTAGTGAAAGCTTCCTAACAAGGTAAATTCATGGTTGTTTTTTTTTATAGTAACCGTCAAGATGACTCCAACTCAAATAATCTTTTTAAATAAGGACGCATTAAAAAGTCTCCTGTATAGTCCTAATTTTAATTCTTATAAAGTCATCAAATTCATTTTTCATAGAATTCGGAACATGAATAACATTTTCTAATTACTAAGAGCTTGTACGAAAATGAAATAATCGTTAGACATTTTCCTGTATTCCCCATTCGCAATGGCAATTAATGTAAAAAAAAATGTTTCCTCTTCCTTCCTCTCATTAACGTCCTAAGCGATAATCTCGAATTAATTATTATGAATTGCTTCTTTGTAAGGCGCCTTGAAGGAACAAAGAGCGACGTACCACTGCATAGTGCAAAAAAAAACATCTCCTTGCAGATGTAAGGGTAAAAAAAGGAAAAAAAATTGTGATGTACGTATTCAGAATTCTCATCTTTCCTTATCCCATAAGAAATAGCTTCTTGACAAATTTTATGATTCTAGGTAAACAGGAAGTACCTTGAGGTTTGATTCCCGTAGGATTGTCGAAACAAGCGCATCTTTTGATTACGTTGCCTTAAAAGGTGGCGGTACGCGCCGCGACCGAGACCGGAGACAGAGACTTAATAACCGATCACGGTTCCCTGTCTTGGTCGCGTCTTCAGAGTTCTTCAGATTAGTATGGCGTCGAGTGCGCGCCCTAGCTGCAAAATCGGGCAACGTCAAGGCCGCTAGGTGGCGCTGACTCGCTGCCATACAAATTGACATTTACGTGCTCGCAGAACGCGATGGTGAAGTTATTCGCATCTCTCACTACAACTCGCACGTATTCTGAGGATTAGATATTCATTTCGACATCAAACCTTCCCGCGTTCTTGATAATAAGAGTCTCAATTAGAGACAACGAAGTATGGGTTCTCATTTTTCTTTGGTATACTGAACCCTTAAAACTACTGGAAGTCAGCGTTACCCTCAAAACTTCCAAATTTTCTACCAGAGGGGACGTTTTTTTGCTATCTGACCTCTTTGTTATCTTCCAGCCAGCTCCTCATAATGAATTATTCAGGTTGTGATCGTCGTTCCGTCGACAACAGCGATAGATACCTCGTTGATAGCCGTTTCGAAACCTTTTGAAAGTTTGATGTGTGTGAAGCAAGTTTATTCCCGCAATGCAGGGGAAAAGCGGAATTTACGGTGAAAACGTAGAATATTTCAGCTGATTCAACGGAATTGATTATTGATGACAGTAAAATAAACATATCCGTACTTTTGGCAGTAATACCATATGCTTGCACGCGATAAATACCTGCCACCGGGTCTTCCGAGACCCATTTGACAGTTGGTTGTCAACAGCCGCGTAGAGCTTTTGTGCGCGAATCTTGCGCGGTTAAACTGTGACGCGATGACGTACTGTACGTACTGTCTACTGACATCAATAACGAAAGAGGAAGCCCTGGAAATAAATGCTTGTCACATGATAACGCATTTACAATTGACAAAGTTGACAATTTTCTATGGAGTAATCTATCTGTTACCTATGTAGTAACTATTAAGTCATGCGTGGAAATACTCAAACCTGAATCATGCGATGGCCGCGAAGGTCGTGGGTTCAATCCCCACCTAGGACAAACATTTATGTGGCAGCTATCCTGTTTATCCGTCTCTGACATCATCATCATCATCATCCTCTATCCCGGTTGTGAACCCACACCCGTGTGTGGGGTCCCAGGGTCCGCCTTTCTTATTTTCTTGGCCCACTTCGCGCGGTCTTCTGCATCCTCAGCGGTGAGTCTGTTGGCACGCATGTGCGTCCGTCTCTGACAGCTTTAGCTTAATTCAACCTCAGATGATCTTATATTCAAACAATTAATTGCAATTCAAACTGTCAATTGGATTTGTTAAGTTTAAAATATTCACAAGTAAGTAAGAAGTTAGTTTCTGTTATTTTAGTTTGCTCATGTTACACTGTAAACGCTGCGTGTACGCTTTTATTTGTTCAGATTACTTTGAAATGTCGGTCCTTAGTGCTGTGTATATTATTATGTACTGTTGGTGTACCTATACACGGGACCTCCGGATTTTGCGCCGAGCTATCTATTTGAGCGTTATACATACATACATACATACCACCACGCCTTTTTCCCAACGAGGTAGGCAGAGACCACATCTTTCCACTTGCTACGGTCCTGACACACACACCTCTTGCGCTTCTTCCACTCTCAATAATCCTTTCATACATGCTCGTCGATTATGGGTACTCCTGACCTGAGCGTTAAACTAAACTAAACTTATCCTTATAAGTATTAATCGTGCTGTTCACAAACTGCATTTGGCTACATATTTAGCTATTTCAACAGTGCACATAAAAATAAACCAGAAGACAGTTGGTGGCGAAACGGGCTATCAACTATGAATTATGCATAAAGGGGGCTGAGGGTTGGAGAGGGTAATAAAGACTTGGGGATGAAAATACCAAAATCTGGTGTAACTTTAATAAAAAGGTGCAATGAAGGGTGACGTTACGTTAAAAAAGTATAGTAGCTCGAGGTTTTGTATTAGAACCGAAGGTCATGGGTTCGATAATCTAATAGGAGAAAGACAAACATCTATGTTACAAATTGTGCTGTTAACTTTGGGTCTGGGACCATTTTAGTATGTTTATCGGTCTTACAAACCTATAATAAATATAAGCTCCACTAATTTTGCGGTCAGTGATATTTTTTGATTTTAATTATTATTTGCCTGGAAGACCTCACTTCATAGCGATGAGGCCGCCTAAATTGTAGTAAACTAACTATTTTAGATATAAGTATGTTGTACAGCATATCTGTCGTATCCGATGGTTGACAGGTAGAGAATGCTTTTAGCATTATGTCCGCTAAGTATCATTTTGTGCATTGAAGATTGAGGCCCGTATTCTAGAATTGTACTCAAGCACTGAACTGTACTTGAGTAGAGATTTCAAAACGTCAGTTCATACAAAAACGTCACCCAGATCTATAGTCAAGTATAGATTTTGTTTTAAAATACCGGCCTAAATAAATAAATAATTAATTATTAGCGGTCTTATTTATTTTTGACATCATATTTATCGTGTTATTCATTTAATTTATTATTTATTTAACTGATTTACAATACATACTCAAGACACCGAACAAGTATTGTATAAATTTTCGTCACATTCATTCTTGGTTGCTAGGTGAGTATCAAACTCACGACCTTCCTAGCACCCTATTCATTTTGAATTGAATGGTACAGGTTGTAACAATAAGATATATTTCAGTGTCAAGCTCTAATCCAAAGTAAATATAGCATTTCAATAGCTCCAAATACCTCTACCTCTTAAGGCAATCTTCTCATAAGACCGAATGAGCAATATCTATCTCTATATATTTGTATTTTCCCCCGTTTCAAACCAATGGTTTGGAAATATATCAAAGTATACTCCGGTTCGGCTCAGACCAGTATGATTGACAGGAGTATCAAATATTCAAAGTATAAAATGGGAGCGAATAGTTCGAAATTGGAATATTTTTTATTCAATTCATATTCCACGTTCTGTCGTTTTCACACAAGTTAAAATATGTCTTTTTATTGGTTTTTACTGTATAAGGAAAGAAATATGAGCAGGCAGCTCAACTGGTAGGACAGTCAATGTTACCTGATAGTTTTCAAATATTCATTTGTTACGAAAAAAATATATTTTATTCTATTTTTAAGCATTTATTCACATCTAACTATGTGTATTTTTATTAATTCGTACTCGCTTAGCCTACAAGATTTCCTTTTTTTGATATATTTAATCATTTAATTGATAAATAGTGTGTATTTATTTCAGGTTTTTTAATGCAACATAAGCGTGTTCTTGAGAACCTCGAATTATTTCATACTGATTCTCCACCTCATTTCCTTACCTAAAAATTCAATAAAAGTTACAGCGAATGTAAAGTACACGATTCACGAATCTTTATATTTTCGCCCTATCACCCTTACACCCTAAGTTTTTAATAAAGCCTGCGCTTATAGTTTATAGAACAACAAAAAGGTATGTTGGCCCAAAATATGGTACCGACAAAATGCCTCCCCGACCTCTGAAAGGGCACCTTTCTCTCCCTTGTCACGAAGGGATATTAAAAAGGGTGCTAATGTCAAGGAGTTAGGAAGATTGTGTGCGAAATAGACATGGCGTAAGTGATATGGAAGAATTTTCCTTAGTTTGCTTAGTAATTAAATACATTTTCAATCTTGTATTCTTTGTGCACTGGATAATCTAGTTTCTGTGATATTTCTTAAGTCTCATAGATACAATAGCAACGCCTTCTCTACGTTGTAAATCAAATCGTTTTGTATACTTTGTTTTTGTAATTATATTTTTTATAAAAAAAACAGTTAATCTATACTAATATTATGAAGCTGAAGACTTTGTTTGTTTACTTGAACGCGCTAATCTCAGGAACTACTGGTCCGATTTGAACAATTTCTTCAGTGTTAGGTAGCCCATTTATCGAGGAAGGCTATAAGCTATATATAGTAGTCAATAATATAATGTTACAGTCTTTTGCCCGCGATTCTAAACGCCCGTACCCAATTTGTTACGTAACTGTTGAAATATCGAAAAATCATCTCTTATAGGTAAGCACCTACATTCCACATTTCAGTCAGTCAGTTTACATTTTAGATTAATTTTATGGCACTAACTCCTTTTGGAAAGTTGACCAAATGAACCTAAAGCTGTTATCCATCTTGATTCATATGGTCAACTTTCCCAAAAGGACAACTTTTTAAAAGATTATTTAATTTCGTTCTGAGGTTATTGATATTAATTTAAGGCCTCCTGCAATTCAATTTAAAACGTAAATCCTTCAGACCTTTACATTATTTTTAAATTAAATTGTAATGTAAAAAATAATATTTAAAAAAAGTTGTCCTTTTAGGAAGTTGACCAAATGAACCTAAAGCTATTATTTAGTCTTCGCAAAAAAGCGTCCATTCACAATGCCACATCCAAAGTTTATTTTCTAACATCCCAGCACAACAGCAGTATGCCACTTCGAAACGAGTAATAAACCTGGTTTCCGCCAGAAGACGGTCTACTTATTTAAACATTGTCTCGTATAGCGAGGTAATGTCAGGACAGGATAGAATTAGTTATGAAATATGACGAGGATGTACTAATAGTGACAGTACTTTCGTACTGGGCTTTTGGTTTATTTGTTATTTCAATAATAGTACGTCTACTATAAGTTTATTACACGGATGACAGTTTCGCTTCAGTAGATTTCGTACAAAGGAGAATGCCCATTTATGGTACAGGTTTGTCTCTGGCTTCAAAAATTATATTCCCAATTTTATAAGCCATTGGAATACATTTTTTGAATCGGGGATTCTTTTTAATCCTAAAAAAATATCAAAATGCATCACCAGATTTCATTTTGGTTGTTAAAAGAGATGTTGCCATGATAGATAAGTAGGTACACACATCAAAAGTGTCTAGGGATCAAGCATTTTTATGCGGATTTCTTGAGATTGAGATGTGGCTTTGTAATAAATTTATGATTTTATAAATTTATATGGATCCTTTTTGGTGCATTTCATAATTTGAAACAGGAACTGTCAATCAAATTCGAGTAAAAGATGAAAATCAGCTGTCAATATTTTCCCTATAAAAACATACAACGCATTGAAGACATTATTAGTGCTACTGTTTCCCTACTACTGATTAAAACCAACGTTATTATGGAGCGGCGACGTCATTTAAGCAGGGAAGAAATGCTCAGAGCCGTGGGAATGATAGAAGCTGGTTCCCGGCAACGTACTGTGGCTTTAGCTCTGAATACAAGTCAGAGTGTTATCAGTCGACTTTGGACACGTTACCGAAGCACTGGTACCGTGGCTGAGCGCCATGGAGGACGGTATCGCTGCACCACACGGAGACAAGACCGATACATTCAAATCACAACTCGAAGAGCTCCAACAATAACCGCCATGATGTTAGCCGTGAGGCTTCATCACTCTTCAGGGAACTTAATTAGCGACCAAACAGTCAGAAACCGCTTGCATGAAGTGAACCTTCATTCCCGAAGACCGTTAAGGGTACCACCTATAGCAATGCACAATCGTAGGCTTCGATATCAATGGGCTCTTGAACACAAAAATTGGGCAGAAGAACAATGGCGTTTCGTGTGCTTTTCTGATGAGTCTCGTTTTGGTATAAGACCGGATACAAGACGTATACGACACTGGAGAACCCCTGGACGCCAACAGCGATTAAAATCCTGCCAGGAAGTCCATCCTTATAGTGGTGGAACCATCATGGTATGGGCGGGTATTTGGATCGGCGGAAGAACTGAGTTGATTTGGATCAGAGGCAACCTCAACCCTCAAATTTATGCTGAGACGATTGTATCAGACGTCATCGTTCCTCTACAAGTGCAAATCGGTCCCTTATTTCAGTTAATGCATGATAATGCACGACCGCACACCGCAAGAGTTGTAAGACAGACTCTCGCCGCAGCTAACATCAATGTCCTGCCCTGGGCTGCTCAGTCGCCAGACTTGAACCCGATTGAGCATGCATGGGATATGCTACAGAGAAGAGCTCTGCCGAATATGGAGGGTATCCAGTCGCAAGAAGACCTTTTTTTGTTGTTGCAACGAACATGGGCGGCCATTCCACAGCGTGATTTGGATGAACTCATTTTGATTATGCCAAACCGATGTTCTTTTCTTGTGTTGTTAGTGTTCGCGGTAGAACACGGATTATTAATTGTTTAAGTTACCCAATAAAATTTTAAAGAAAACTGTTATTTCAGTCTTTTTTTCGAACTTTAATGTTAGTGGTTCAAATGTCAAAATGGCAAATTTCTTTATTAATGCAAAGGTGACTTGGTTTATCGTTACTGTAGACAAACGAAAACACTTTATTTGATGAATCCTTAAAGAAAATTTTAATTAATATCAATCAGGAGAAAAGTTATTGCAAAAATATATGTTGATCCCTAGACACTTTTGATGTGTGTACATAGACGAGTTTTTTCGATAACAATAACAAATAAATTGTTATCTTTAATACTGATTTTTAATCTTTAACTTTTGCTTTAAGGCGGCGATACACATGCCTATAAAACGGAACAGTAACCTGCTTGTTAATGGCAAGTGGAAGTATTTGGCGCAATAGGGATCCATTTTTGGTTTGGTTTGTGTATTTTTCTTTGTTTTGAGGTTAGTGCGTTTTCAATAAAAGCATCAAAACCCGGGTGTTGATTAAAAAAATAACAACTTAATAATGGATAGGGTAATTTTGTGTACCGTTTAAAACGACTTTGGTTTTGATACCACTCTGTACCGTGATTCATACTTTGATGGGCATGATCCTTTTTGAAGTCAATCTTAGTAGTTTTCGTGACAAAAACTCATAGAAGACCACAGTAGTAAGACGCCACTAAGTTTGTACATGAAAAAAAAGAAATACATGCGAATGACATTGGCACTCGCTTTACCAACACTTTAAAAAATATTATTGCTATGTTTTTAGCAAGAAGATGGGAAAAGAAAAAAAAAATCGGCCCTAGATGTTGAGCGGGATACGAACCCGCGTCTTCCGCTACCCGGGCGGCTGCTCTTACTCCCAAGCTACCGAAACCTAAATGTATGGCACTCGCTTATGCAACATTTTTAAAAACATTATTGCTGTTTTTAGCAAGAAGATGGAAAAAGAACAAAAAAAAACTCGGCCCTAGATGTCGAGCGGGATACGAACCCGCGTCTTCCGCTACTCCTAAGCTACCGAAACCTATAATGTACCTGGCGTATGTTGACGTTGCAAGGGTGCGTTATTTTATCAATGTATTCAGGCAAGGACCTTCAAACATTCTAAAGGAAATCTTTTTACAAATTTGAACTTTCAGAGAAGATGAAATATGTTTTTGACTTTGTTTTTATCATTTTAGAATGCCTGTTTAGCCGTATACCAGCGTCATCTATTTTCATTATGTCTGCGGTTTGAGAAGAGTGGCAAATACATTGTCCGAGCCCATACATCAGCGCTCAGAGCTCCCTAGCTACAAACATGGCCGCGTTTTTCCATTCAATTTACTACGCTAGTCTCGAGAATCCTACGAAAATTCTTAAATTAATGGCCGACCATTACTTCCCTCGTTAGAGGTTTCCTTAGCTGGCAGTTGTTTGTACTTAGGAAAGGGGTTTAAAAAAGGAGTTTGTTAGACCATCCTTTGTAGTATTTTTAGTAAATTATTGCTGGAAAATATTCGGTATTACGTTAATAATTTAATGCCTCAGGCAGTCTGTCCGAAATTCAATATAACTTAATCCGGTCAGTTTAGACAAAAAAATATGCCGAAATAGCAAAAACTAGTACACCCCGTACACAACGTAAAATAAAATACCAAAAGTTCCCGTGGATTTAAAAATATTAGAGTTCAACGGTCAAAAATTTCGGTTTTACGGATTTATCTATATTTTTTGTGCTGGCCATTTTTTTTAAACTTACTGTTTTCAAGGTAGATTCAAAAAACCGAAAGCTTTGATGTTTTTCCTGAAATAACTTTTTTAGCACGCATGGGGACTTTTGCCACTTTATTTGTCCAACTTTATGTACCCATGTCTCTAAAAAAACAGCTCAGTCGGAGTTCTTTTTTAACCGGGTTAGTAATCCTAGATTTAGAATGTGCGTTTAGAATATTTCGGAACTCAGCTTCTGCGTTTTTTCATATATTTGAGAAGCGGGATGATTATCCAGCCATTGTGGTGCTGGCTCAATTCAACGATGTAAGATGATGATAAGATGATCAGATGTCGTGACTTCGATACTTTTATTCTTACAAACAGCAACTTGGCTGTCTGTATAACAAAATTACGAAAACCGTGCATTGTGCTATTATTTAAAAAGTACACGCAAAAATCAGTAAGTATTTAATTGCAGTACTGTCTAAAAAACGGCTGACAAACTGGGCTTAGTGTAGACTCAATGACTTCAATGAAAATCTGGTAATACTCAAATTGGTGGCATGTACTGTTAGTATGCAAGACTGATGAATTCGCGGTTACCGCAGACAATGGAACTAGATCACTCGCGCAATAAATTTATACCTTTTCAAACTTTAAAATAGCTGTTTAAATCAAAAAACATAAAAGCAATTTGATGTTATCCGATCGAATCCTCATTACCACCAACATTATGGAATTTGCAGGTGTATTTCATTATTTTAAACATGCCCTCATCAACAGTATTAAGTGTTGCCACAATCAAAATTCATTTATTCAGTAGCTCAGTGTTCTCTCCCATGAATGGAAATGAAGTTGTTTTGAAAAAATCAGAAAATGAGAAAATCGCTCAGTATATTTATTATCATTTTAAAAAGTAGATATTATTATCCTTGGAAAAGACATTAAAAGCAGTGTTTTCCATATTTTATTGATTTCGTTATTAAGGATTAGATTACTTTTGTCCTATAGATCGTTGTTGTCAATCAATGGTCAAGTGTAACACTACGGAAATGGTATAATGGTAAAGATTATCTAAAAAAAAACATTCATTTACTACTAATGAACGCCTCCGTGGCCGAGTGGTTCAGAGCTCTAGCCGAAAGCCGAAGGTCCCGGGGTCAATTCCTTGGTCGGGCCAAGTGTGTTTTCGTATTTTTCGGAACATAGCCCGGGGTTGTGATCACCAACCCGCATTTGGCAAGCGTGGTGATTAAGCCAATACCCATCCATTGTAGCGATGACTTGATTTCAATGATGGAGGCCTTTGCCCAGTAGTGGGACAGTATATAGGCTAATTTCTTATTTTTTGCTTTTCCCCTCAAATTTTTGATATTCAAAAAGAGAAAAGATTTGTTTTTTCTGTTTATTTGTAACCGATAAACGCAGAAACTACTGAACGGATTTTCGAATTCCTACTCCTGATTGCAGCCAGGGTTACTTCCAAAAAAGACATCAAGTCAGTATGAGAATGCTTTAAGCTTTTAATCCGCCATTTTTTTTAAAAATGGGTTTGCGTTTGGCCTTAGTCTCACCTGGTGGTAGGCGATGACGAGGCCGATGTTGAAACAGGCTTACCCAGAAAATGCCTATTCACTCAGGCCTTGAAGACACCAAGATTGTAAGTATCCGGAAGCACAGACGCAGGGAGAGCGTTCCACTCCCTAGCGGTGCGGAGCAGAAAAGACGCAGCAAACCGTTGTGTTAACATTCTAAGTTCCCAAATAGATTACCATCAGATATTTATAGGTTATTAAAAGGATTAAACCATAGACACAAAAACTCACTACATGTGTTTGCCAGACCAATGAGGAAGCAAGAAAAAGTAAACAACAAAAAGTAAAACACGTAAGACAAATCACGCACTATTAAGGGCTTTCCGCAAGGGTAGTATTTTTAGCCCAATTTAATAGACCTTAGGGGGTGAGAAAACTTATCACGTTTACTTGTTGCATATGAGTTTTAAAAATTTGTTATACAAAATAAAAGATAAATTCAAATACAGAGAGCAACGTGGATACACCAGTTAATGGAAACTTAAGTACTCTAGCTAGTTTGCCCCTGGATGTAATCCTGGCTAAAACAAATAATAATTATTTGTATTTATAATTATTGGGGGTCATAAAACATTGGCAGCTCATTCTTCAGCGGTAGCGCTTGCTTAGGTTATATAAATGACCACAAAGATGTTTCTGGCCAGAGATCAAATCTTGCTAGAACCATCTTTGTGCTCATTATTAAACAGACTAACTCTCCGGCCAGCCAACCGGCAGCTGCGTGCGCTTGCGCTCCACGCGACAGTTCGTGGAAGAGCAAGCGAGCGAGCACGAAGCGGAGTTCACCAAGCGGCTCGCATAGAAAACATCGATTAAAAACCAAATCACCACTATTGGGTTACACCATTGGTGAAAAGTGGGCTTCTGAGTGTTCCATGCACCATGACGGCAACAGTCACTTGCCTCTGACTGACTACCCCGTTTGGGATATAGTCTCGACGGTATTGTTATGTTATGTAAGCAAGCTCATCATGAAAGTGTATTCGTGACATACCGATTGCTTGTAACGGTAGGTTGATGACATATGCTTATTAAATACCTGAAACAATAAAAGGTTTAATTAGTATTCATTATTGCACAACATACACAACAATGAAATCATTTTCACCTTTATTATGACAAAAGGAAATTGTTTCGCAAATTAGTAAATCGACTCAACCTTTTGTTAAAAGTAAATAATTCTCTTTATCACCCCAAACTTTGTTTAGATATTGTTCAGCTTAAAGCATTTGCTATTTATTATAAAAACAACTTTCCAGCGTTTCTAAAAGTTAATTCCCTCAGCTAAAATAATGCAATGAGTTTCGTTCTCAAACACTTAATAAATATATTTCTATCAAAGTTTAAGCGATTTTGTTTCAGTTCAAACGCTGGGGCCTTTTGTTAAAAGTTTAGGAAACTTTTGTTCTTTGTGAGATAATTGGTGCTATAAATTGAACATTATTAAGTCAGATGTGTTATAAACCTTTGTCAAGGTTGTGTTAAATTATCAGAGTTTAGGAACAATACAAAGCGAGATATTAGATACTTTAACTCGCATATGAGTATACATAATACAAGTAGTATGACTAGCTCTACAGTCAATCATAGTCATTCAAATACATGCTAAGTAGGTAAGTTTTGATATTGGTCTGAGCATCAGAAGAGCATAAAAACGCTGTAAAATAGCTTCGAACATAATCGCAAATTCGTTTACACCAGAGGTTCCCAAACTTTTCTTCGCATAGCCCACTTTTAAGATTTAGCTGGTTCCGGTGAAACCCCTGCAGCTACACATCTCTACTATAGTCCCAAAACTCAACAAAAAATAAAGCCAACATAGAACCCCTTCGAGTCTCCCGTGGACCCCTTGGGGTCCACCTGGACTACTTTGGGAATCAATGGTGTATACAGTTTTGTGGATTGTAATAAAATTAAACTTCAACTCTCATTTGGTAATAATAAATAAATAAAATATCTAGTAAGGCGTTTCTCTTGCTTGCATTCTGAAAGTCGTAAACAACGAAGTTTCTACAACACCCAGACCAAACACAAATATGTAAAACTTTCCATATACAGACATTCATGCTTGTGCGGGGATTGAACCTACGAACTCTTACAACCTAAACAACGTGAATAATCTTATCTCATTTTTATCACAAGCCACGCAATTCTAGCCCCTCAAATAGTAGCGTAAATGTCATTGTCTCTCCTATTTTCAAGATCCTGATACACTTGATATTCGCTCGAGAGCCTCGTTAGGCACGGACGGTGTATAAATCATTTTATATGGACATAAGCGTTTAATGCACCCTCAATTAGGGGCTGCTTTTGTTAAGGGTGAGGACATTGTGCAGATTATGTCATTTTAGGCGTGGCATTATGCATACGTGGTGATTAAAGATGAGCGTTATAATGTTACAACTACTCTCAAAGTCGCAAAAATTGGTAGATCAATAAATCAAACCACGAGTAGAGTGTAAAATAGCATATTTCAAAATAACAGGCAGTATCTATATATAATATAGGAGAAAAATGTTAACACCGCGATTCAGCGGACAGTACAGTAGCATGCAACGACAACTATGATTATTGTGAGCAATAAGATTAACTTTGAACAACTGGACCGATTTTTTTTTCACCAATATAAATCTACATTATATCTATCAGATAGTGACATAGGCTATATATTTTTAAATTTTGGCTATATTTTGACTAGAGAAATAGTTCACGCGGGCGAAATTGCTGACGAGCCGCTAGTATTTTATATATTTTGTATGTAAAATCGGACTTGCCCTTAAAGAAATTATTCATACTTTCAATGCTAGTGTCTCTTTTCTTTCTAAAAAACCCCTTATCGCACCGCTTATGTTATCGCTATTCGCCCAACACTGACACGCACCCTTAAGAGTTAGCAACAGTAAGGCACAATTTGTGAGCAAGTGACGATCCCATGTCGTCTGAGGGACTACCCATATCACACACTTAACTCGTATCCCTCAGAGTTCATTTTAGCTCAGCAAATCACGTATGGCCTAGTCTTATAGACCTTAAGTTAGAGGAATAAGGGTTATTTTCACATGGCATACGCAGGTATGAGTTCATAAGTTATTTGACAGGTTTGGGCACCTGCAATTTAGAAGACTTGTCTCAATAGTCAGAAGTCCAGATATATATCAACCTTTGGTATTATAATATTTGATATAAGAGAGTCTCAAGCGTGTGGTCCAGGGGAGAATCCAGGTCAATACAAATAAATAAATTAAAATAAAATTAATAAATATGACTCCTCCGTGGCAGAGTGGTTTCAGAGCTCGGCCTGAAATCCGGAGGCCCGGGTTCAATTCCCAGGTCAGGCAAAGTGTATTTTCGGATTTTTCGGAATATAGCCCGGGTTTGTGATCACCGACCCGGATTTGGCAAGGATGTGATTAAGGCAATACCCATCAATTGTAGAGATGACTTGATTTCAATGATGGAGGCCTTTGCCTAGCTGTGGGATAGTATATAGGGTAATTACTTTCTTTTTTACTTAAGTACTTCTTTGCGCACTAATTGTCATGATCTCGAAATGAGGATGGATACCCTTGAGTTAAAGTTTAAAAACAGACAGGGATTTAAGCCAGGTAGTCAATATATAAAAGTTAATTTCCTCAATTGACACGATCAGAGTGCCGGGTGAAATTGCAGTGAGAGAAGAGAGTGACTTCACCATCGCGTCTTGCGAGCACGTAAATGTCAAATAGTATGGGATCGAGTCAGCGCCATCTAGCGGCAAATTCGGGCAACATCAAGGCCGCTAGGGCGCTGACTCGATGCCATACAAATTCGCGTTTTTTTTCTCGCAAAACGCGAGATATTTGAGGAAGTTCAGTCCAATTCAAAGTGTTCCAGTTGTCAAATATTTGCCAATACCTTCTGACAAAACGAAGTCTGCCACCAAGTGAAAAATACCTACCTACCTGGCAGGCTGTAAATAACACCATGAGCCACCGCTTCGGCGGTCACCTGTCGGCGGCGCGGATGCAGCAGCCGCGCTAGCCAATAATAGAATATACGAAAAATACTGGTGTTTTACCAATGCATGATAAGATAAGTTACGGAAAAAGTAAAAGCCCATTTGTACTGGATTCGAATGTGTTACGAAATATAATAGTTTATCTACCTAAATATGTACTTATAATACTCGTACATATACGAGTTTTACTTACCTTTCAACATCATTTGGTAACTTAAAAAAGGTATAATCACAAGTTCGTGTGGTGTTCATACAGCCAAATACACTGCAACAGAAATATCTGCGCGAAACCATTTTTGACCATTGAACTATAATGTAAGTATCTGACGACGTCCAAATAATATCTCGATGTTTTTGACAGTGCGTCTGATTGTGACACTGAAACTCACTGACTTCGCATGTAAACTCACGTCACTGTGTGCGTGTGTCAAAAATGGCGTTTTGTTCTAAGCGGGCTATCTCTCAGAGCGCCGCGCACGTCTAATTTGTGACGGGAGCGTATGATATTTTCGCTATGATAGAGCCACTGTCCATGGATGTCAGTTACAAGCAAGCGCGTTATGAAGGATTTGCGTATTAAGGACGGTGATGCTTAGTGAATGAGTAATCCACAAAACAGACCAACACAATCTTGCGTCAAATAGTAAGCTTAAACTTTCTAATTGTCATGTCACACTTTAGTTGTGGTTAACTGAACAAAATGTCATTACAATGAAACTGATTAAAATTATCACAATTACAAACCAACTGCTATTGTCGTATATGTCGCTAATATTTAAAATGATCAACGTACGGTTCGGTGATTCACAACAATGGTTCGGCTAATAACTCATATTATTAAATAACATGCAGATGGTTCAATCGGTATAAAGTGGAATGAATCACCTACGACAGCCGTGATAGAAATTGGTGGCAAATTGTTTTTGCGATTTTAGAATCCGACAGTACCAATGGCAAGAGTTGCAATCTTTGAGGTGCAACTTCAGCCGTAACAGAGTATTTCATATTTTCAATTTGAAAAAAATCTATGATACGTCGCCCCTGGTTAGTGAACACCAACCCGCAATAGCTTTGACAACATCATCAGAGTCTAAACATAATTAAATATAATAAAAGCTATTGTATTAAAAAAGAGCCCTATAAAGACTTTTAGCTGCCGAACAAATATTTTGCAGAACGCAAAAAATAGATAGCCATTTGAAGGCTGCCGTTTGTAGGAAGCGTTTTGGGCAAGTCCAAAAATATAATTCTTATTATTGCACTATCTCGGGGAGTTTTGGTGCTTTCGAAATGTTTTATAACCAACGTTTTATTTCAGAGAGGTCTTCGATAACACCTCAACAAAAAAAAATGCCGAATACCCTATTTGGCAAGCGTGGTAGTAACTAAGTCAATACCCAAGATAGCTATGATTTGATTTAAATCATGAAGGCCTTTACCAAGTATCAGTAGGACAGTTTATAGGCTAATTACTTTGACTTACATCATACGTCCCGTTGCATGGCACATGCACCTCAATTCAACCATGAGGGACACTCATACTCCAATGGATGTAGATTTTCGGATAGGTGTATGTAAAGTAATAATCCTTGTGGTTAAAATAAAACCATGCCGCCCAAGACGCTCCTACTAGGCTCAATAACATCAGAGAGTAGGCATTGTAACCACCATTCATCGCTTCCCTTCTGCATTTACTTATTATGTGACAATTATTAGTACCGCTACATACGCTGTGGCTCCTGCCCACTGCAAATTTCACGGTTGGTAGCTATCGAATTAGATTCACAAGAACTTTCTACACTTGGATACACAATGTGTGATAAACTAAATTGTTTTGCTGTTTTAATTTTCTATAATTTTGCATACCTGAAATGTGCGATGAAAATAAGACATTACACTAACACCGGTTTTTTTTTTTTAAGATTCAAGATGACCTCACTCTACCTGATGGAAAGCGGTCGTGTGGTCCAGATATGAGGTTGACAAGTTCAAACGAATCACTGGGCTGGCCATCCTCACCTTGAAGGCCTGCAGAAATGCCTTTTCACGCCCCGCTTGAAGAACCCGGGACTATACGAGAAAGGAAACACATGTGCTGGAAGAGCGTTCCACGTCTGGATGATACGACAAAGAAAAGAGTCACTGAACCTTTTAGTTCGGGCCTACAAATGTTATTATATCCCATATAAAAATGAATTTTTTTCATGTAATATGGAGCAAACGAGCCGGAAGGTCACCTCATGGAAAGTGATCACCTCCGCCCATGGACAACTGCAACATCAGAGGTGTCACCGATGCGTTGCTTGTCTTTTAAATGGGAATACGCTTCTTGAAGGCTCCGATGTCATATTCCCTTGGAAATACCGACGCAGGAAGATCATTCCATATCTTGGATGTACGCGAAGGAGATTGACGCGAAAACGTACGGTTGTTGAGCGCCAGCCATCCATGTGATGAGCATGGAATTTTGACTTTAACGTGTCGTGCGATTTTGAAATTCAGCGGCAGGTATGAGAACATGCAATTTTTCATTTATGTTTTAGTTTGTACAGAGGCGGTCACATCAACCTTTGCATAGGGACACCTTATATTGCTGGCATAAGACCCATTTTGCAATGGTTTTGTAAAGGTTGATGTGAACGCCTCTGTACACAAATTACAGTTGCTTACGCTCTCCCTGCGTTTTCTGATACTCACAACCTAGGTGTCTTCAAGGTTAGAGTGGATAGGCGTTTTCTGGGTAAACGTGTATCACCATGGGCCTCGTCATCGCTTGCCCACTTTTAAAAAATATTTTTAGGCATTAGGATCCAAGCGAACGAAATCGCAGGGACGAGGTAGTATTAGCCGATCCTACAGAATCCGTCGCCATTTCGGCAAAGGTATCGCTTTTCCGTCGCTGCCAATTTGTCTGGCCGAATTATATTGAACGCGTCGTGTAGGTACTTTGTTTTGTCTTTTGGGGTAGCGCGGGAAAATAGAAAATCCTGACCAAAATTGCAACTTGTGCAGAAATAGCTTTTATCAGTCCTGTCGGTAACATTATTAGTAAGGATGTGCTTAAGGAATGTGGATATATCAATAGTATCTGAGAAATTGCTTAGTACAGAGGCGTTCACATCAACCTTTACAAAACCATTGCAAAATGGGTCTTAATATGTCAGCAGTTTAAGGTGCCCCTATGTAAAGGTTGACGTGAACGCCTCTGTACAGTAATTAATATTTTGAGTAAACTTTCTTAGCGATAAATAATTCCAAATTCTTAAAAATCAAGTAATTCTCACGTCCAAAGCTTAAACCCTGACTTAATCTTACGCTCTCTTCGAACTGATGCTGGCTGTGAAATATCGGCAGAAATGAGTAGACAGATACACATGTAAGGGTTGCTTAACTTTGAGTATCATTTCAGATTTAGACCGAAGGGCAGTCAAAAAGCGAAAAATAACCTAACCTCACCTAACTGCTCCAGAGTACCAATTTCACGCGGATGCAACGCTTGTCAGAGCTAGTAAAATATAAAACCTCACTTTACTCAACCCGTTTCAGCAAAACAAATTTGTTAACTAAACGGAACGAAACCGAATATCTGGAACCGAATATTCTGTTTTTACAAACAACAACCAATTGTTGGAACGTCGGCATTCATTTACGTCCGTGTTCCGATAGGTGGTCCTGCAGGAGGAACGCACCCGAGGGTGTGTTCCGCTGACAACTAGATATAGGGCACCTGAATATCCTAAACGTAAATACAAATTGGCTAAGGTTAAGAAAAACCTACGTTATCCATGGGACGGAAGGATAACTTTCATTCAATCAAATAAATTAACATTTTTAATAAATTTTTACTACACAATTTAGCTTTATTTAAATAGACCCGATGCCTTTTTACAATCGCTTTTATCCAGTCAAGGTCATTCCCTAAACTTAGGGTAGCGATCCAGCCTAGAAAATGCATAAGTGCCAGTGAGGTAACCGCTGAAGGGCTAAAACGATGATCATCATCATCCGTCATCATCATCCGTGCGGCCTATCCCGGTTGTGAACCCAGTGTGTGGGTTCCCAGGGTCCGCCTTTCTTATTTTCTTGGCCCACTTCGCGCGGTCTTGTGCATCCACAGTGGTGAGTCTGTTGGCACGCATGTCAAGCAATACAATGATGCATGTTTCTAAATGTTATTACTAGTCAATTTGCACAATTTAGGCGTCCTTACTGTTAGAAAGATTTCTCCCAGGCTGATGAATGTGGGTTAAGTGCTGAAAAATTTGTAAGTAAGTCATATTCAGATTGCCATTGAGAACGGAATCGCATCAGTCTTTTTATTTCACTCATGGTTCCTTAGAATGCTGAAATCACGCGTTGATACATGCCAGGCCAGGTGCCAAAAGCGGGACATGGCGTTCAAATACGTTGTAGGTACGCGGGGGAAATCGCTCCCACTTATTTAGAGACCAATCTATCTTGCCAACAATATTGGCCACAACGGGTGTTTCGCTTCATTCACTACTAACTTTCCTCCCGCGGCTTCGCCCGCGTTAACTTAATTTTTATGGCAGAGATTTTTTCCGACTTACGATACTTGTTATTCCCAAAATCCCGTCTTAGCATATACGTCCTAAAAATAACCCCTATGCAAAATTTGAGACTACTAGACTTTGAAGTAACGAAGCTTCATACAAACAAACTATCAGTCCGAAAAACAACCCCTTAGAGGAAGAATTTCGCAAAAACCAGTCTTTAGTGATTACTAAAGACTGGTTTTTGCGAAATTCTTCAAAGTCTAGTAGTCTCAAATTTTGCATAGGGGTTCTTTTTAGGACGTAGGTAATCACCTACGTCCTAAAAAGAACCCCCATGCAAAATTTTAACCTCCTAGCTCCTCGTGATGAGTGACATTTCGCTTTTATTTGTTTTAATAATTTTGCGTGTGTATTTTTTAATTCCACGATATTTCAGAATCTATTAATCCAACCAATGTGTTGTAAAGGACCAAATTTATCTCCGCAAAAGTCCGTTGATGATGAAATAACTTTTAATCATAATGATTGATATGCTTATGTAGTAATCATTCTCAAAATATACCTTTTAATTTACATTATTTTTTAACACATTACATACCTAATAGCTACTTATTTATAAAATTAGGCACCTTTATTTATGAATCTTCTAAAAACCTATATTTTTGTAGTACATTGTATGGATGTATAAATCAACATTGGAGCCAGCGCACGCACGAAAAGATTTACGTTGGCGCTTTTTTTCCGGATACTTAATAAATGTTAATTAATTTGGCTGAAATCGAATTGTTTCACAACGAATATATACCTTAAGCAATCAGGGATAATGTAGCTTTTTAACAGTGAAAGAATTTTTTTAATCGGTTCGGTAGTTTCGGAGATTACCTGTCCCAAACATACAAACTCACAAACGCTTACCTCTTCATAATATCAGTATAGATAAGCAACCCGCCCCGACTTCTGTCGTTGCGATGTTCTCATGATTAAATAATATAGATATATCAGAATAATCTAGAGACCAAAAAACTGCTGCAAAGATAACTCTACACCTATGAACGTACGCCGCCATATATTCTGATTACTCACCTTGAACCCTATCCGGCTATTACGGATAACCGGTTCCGGGCCGTTCCGGTGTCGCCGGAATGGATTGCTCCGGTTTTTAGCCGGTTAAAGGGTTCGGGACAATAAGACTGGAAAATAGCCGAAAAGTTGGTGAAAAAGTCGCGCCGAGAATGTACAGTTAGCAATATAGGTAGCATCAAGCAGTTATTTTCACTAATATTATAAGATATAAGATATTTTTTTTGGTGGTTGTTGTGGATGAACTTAAAAACTACTGAACTGATTCAGAAAACCTTTACAAATCCGAAAGAAACATTTTACAAATATTTAAACTTACGGTTAAGATGAATTGTTTTTTTTGTAATTTCTAAATTAGGCATTGTTTTTAAAAACTGAACAATGAATTTCTCAAAAAATACTTCTTTTAAATATTGAATGTCTGTTCTCGACATTAATTGCGGCTAAAATCGCTTTAAGATGAAATATGCTATTTGATTATTATTGCTTTGATTATGCTTATTTTTTTGTCTAAAGGTATACAACTAGAACAATTCAAATCACGGAATCCTACTCGATATTTTCAAGGTCCGTAATTCGAATTTTCAATCAAAGTGATTGTGTGTTGCGTTCACTGTGTAACATTGGTATAACCAGACAGAAAATCTCAGGAGCTCACAAGGGTCTGACCCTGTAAAAACTTCAGAGTACATTCCGATAAACAAGTCACAAATGTAAGGCCAGCAAAAACACGCCTACACTGAGTAGTGTTAGCAAAACAAGCCGAATCCCAAGTGTGCTGTCCAAACACATAACAAGTCGTGCACTAGACGGTCAGCAAAAACAACGAGCGGCAATAAATCTAAGCCGTTAACACTTTTGCACTTATTTTGCTGTCGGTACTGAGTTATTGAGATGTCCACCACAAGGCCGGTTTTTCATTAGGCACACTTTATTTTAGTAAACGTCATTTTTATACGCGAACGATAATGTAAATTTAAATTGGTAACTCGTGGTAGACGTACTGGTGGAGCATTTTGACATTGTTTTCGTTTTTTTCGTAGGTAAATGGTCCCTGGATTGTTAGGACTACTGCACCGACTCACGCTCGGCCAGCTTAGTCATTAAACCAGCAACCATAAAGGCCGTTTTTTGGAAATCTATAGTTTTCTCATGAACCATATGTGGGGATTTCTTTTTCCCTCAAACTACACTTCCAACAACTACAATGCAACAACCCCAAAGCTTTGATTTACCAACCAAACCGTGAAGAGCGCAGTTGCCCAACAAATTGTTTTTGCTTTTTGCAGAATTAGCGAAAAGCTATTTGTGACGCGTTTTTGCGGGTTAAGTACAGTCGGTGCTAAAAGTGTTTTTTTTTATTACAAAAATTGTTGACATGTAGTCAACCAAAGACACGAAAACTGAGCATCTTCAGATATATTTATCAAGTAGACCATGGTGCTTGGAAAGTAGTACTAATGTAAAAGACAGACACACTTATGCATAGTACAACAATAGTTGCATTCAACTGTAGAGTTATTCAACTAAGCACTACGCTTTCTTATTCTTTCTACCGTATTATTTCTTTTGCAAAGCGTGACTGCAGTTTTGAGTTAATTACTAGAACAAAATTCACATATTGTGTGAGCTTTTAACGTGAGAATTTTATATTTTTACTAACTCCGTTGGACCACCTTAAAACTATTGCGAAAGAACATTGCTTTTTTAGGTTTCAACTAAGAATGTTACTACTATGGACATTATCAGAAAAACAAAAGAGTCAGTCACAATATCTTCGTACTTGCCTTAGTTTGCCCATGGATTTTATTGCGGTATTGAAAATTGTTTTGCAAAATTTTTGGTAGGTTTTTAACAGTGGCAAATCGAAGCATATTAATAAACTAGCATTCCGCCTGCGGCTTTGCCCGCGTTTCGTTTCATATTATGGCCAAATTACATAAAATCTATAAAAATTGCTGCCGATGTGTTATTCTGATGTATGACCTGTATTACTGTAAAGTTTCACCCAAATCCGTTTAGTAGTTTTGCGTGAAAGAGTAACAAACATCCTCACAAACTTTCGCATTTATAATATTATAAATAAGAATTAATAAAATATTCCACACCGCAGCGCGTGACTGTACTTTTTAATTGAAAAAAGGATTGAAAGATACCCAATCCGATTTCGGTTCATACATTAGGTTTATAATTGATTACGTAAATAAAATACCGTATTACCATGTCAACCTTTTTTCCATTTATTTTTCTGTGATGTTGTTATTCATTCTTTTGTGCCTGAGCTATGTTATCAATTAAAAGAGACATTCTATCAAATCGATAAGTGTCAATCTGGTTTTAAATGACTGCAAAGGACTAAGTGAGAATTGGAGCGGTTTTATCACTGAATACACTCTCAAACATAACTTAAGTAGATGAACGGAGAAAGAAAGGGCACAGATTTTTTTTTAAATTAAATCAACTCGAACTAAAACATTTAAAACCATTATCTCTATGCACTTTCTGTAGAAGATACTTACAGGTAATTCCACGTATTTTTTTACTGAACAATGCAAAATGAATGAGATAGTGCATTGCCCCAGGCTTCTACGAGTACATGTGCAGGTTGAAATGCAGCTGCTAATTGCCTCATAAGTACTTGAATTAAGAAATGAAGTGCTTTTGCAATGAGTTTATTTTGTATGTAGTTTAGAGTGAATTGTGTTATACTCTGTACACGTGTTTTTTGCACAAATAAATATTTTAATTTACTCGTAACTATAGTCATACCTTGTAGAACCAACAAAGAACACACGATTGGCGTAGTGTGCTGTAGCACGGTTTCTCGCCTCGATTTCCGTAGTGTCCCGGGTTCGATTCCCGGTCGGGTCAATTCAGGAAACGATCTTTTCTGAATTGACTCGGGTCTGGGTGTGCTGGGAGACGCCCCTAGCTTATTTCCTTGTGTGGTACCTCGTAACACAGGGATTTAATAATCCCTACTTCGAGACCATTACAAGAGGTGTGTTGTCTGGCGAAAAAAAAAAAAAAAAACCAGTAATAAATGTGATCAATACTGGTGTCAATACTTTATGGGAACAGAACCCAGATCTCCCAGCAATGGACGCAATATTACGTAGTTAGTACTTTATCATCATCTGTTGTTTTGATTTCCATTGTCTTCGGATTTTCCATGATTTCAACTTTGAAATGTATGCTAATCTGAAACAGTTTGAAAATATTGTCTGTGCAAGCATTTTGGCCAGAATTAAGATATTTTTTAGATATATATATAAGGCTCAGACAAAAAAAAACAAAAAATCATGATATTAATGTCTGTCCTGCGTTGGGATCTAGCCCACGCCCTTCAGCTCCAAAAGCAAGATCTCTGCTACAGCACCAACAGGCCAATGAGATTTAAGTCTTGACTGACGAACACCGAGTAACGACTCTAAATTTGAAAAAACGTTCTATAAATTCAAATACAAAATCCATTTCCCAGTAAACACGAACTCCAACGCTAAGTGTCATTGAACCCAAAGAGACTATTAGGTATTCGTTTCGCTTTGTGTCTCACAAAATGGCGGGAATCCTCTCCTTTGAACTAACAAGGACAAATATCGTTTTTGGCTCTTCCAATAGCGAAGGAATATTTGTGTGCGCGACTGTACAAAGAGTGCTTTTGTTGATAGACGGATAGATAAACTTCAATTCAGCTATAGTTTTCTATATTATCAAGACAAACAAAAAAACACCAGAAACACACTGAAACATCACTAAGAGCTAGCTATATTTCACCGGGACACCATGGTGGCGCAACCAGTCGCGCCAGGGTGATGTCCGTAAGCTACCGAAATAGACACTAGAGTCGCCACTCCCACTGCGGCCACAGTATCGAAAATGGACCTCGAAGAGATAGCACTACTGTGGGCCGTGGGTTGGCCACCCTTGGTTTTGGGGCAGGCCAGGTCAGAGAGGGCCCGAGAGGACGACCCTCAGGCGGACCCTCTCCGGCGCAGACGGGGGCAAGAAGAAGGCGGTTCGCCCATCCTCCTCCTGCCGATTGCCAACTTGTGGCCGGAAAAGCAGACTGTTTTTTTTAAAGAAGATTAGCTAAAATAAGAATTAAAGGCTTGGAAGAGTTCTATGAAAACTTTTTTGACAAGGAGAAATATCCTGCGTTTTAAAAACATAGAGCATGTTTGTAAAACGCAGGATATTTCTTTGATTCTTCATTATTTGGAAACATGTACGCGTGTGAACAACTTTTTACTAGTATGAAGCATACAGATACTGAATCTCTAATGAGAACACGGATTACTGACGTTCATCTAGAAAACTGTTTAAGTTTAGCAACGACTTCAATCGAGATTAACATTGATGATAATGTTCTCCTAAACAAAGTCAGATATCTCATTAATATACCAATTTGTTTAGTAAGCAGAATAATACAAAAAAAAATACCTTTATTTTTTCAATAAATTTTCTTACTAAGAAATCTTCATTAAAAAGTAAAACCCTTAAAAAAAATTATTTATTAATTATAGTTGACATTTCAACCCTAAACTGCAATCGCGTCAAAAACCTCGCGAGCGAAAGCAAACATTCAAAAAAGACCACGTTAAAATTCAGCTAAGCTTCAGTACTAACCAGTTACGTTAAAGGCAACTGTCTGAAACAAAAATCTGTATCCAGTGACCAGCGAACCGGTAAATAGGGGTTAAAATCCTTTAAAAATCAAGCGCTTTTCAAGACAAAGGTATGTAGGCGTAGGCTACTTTCCTCAAATGAAATCGCAGCTTATTTCTAGGCTGTTTCATGAAAAAATAAAGAACAGTCAACTACAATTTCAGTGAAAGAATGAAGCGAACGTTTCATTCATCAGTGTGGTAGACAAAGAAAACATTCACCTCATAATTATAAACGAAAAAAAATTACATACTATATTCAAACCATACATTAACTTCTATGGGTTATTTTATTTTCTAAATTCAAAAACGACAGTTAAAGTTGAGAGCCCTTACACGATAAGCTGTCCCTTTCATGTGACAGTAGAAATGAAAGGGGCAGTTTCGTTTTCGGACAATTACTCCAACTTACATGGAAAATAACTCTCAAAAATAACTCTCAATCATACTTTGTAGCTTCGGTTTGTGAATAAGTCATTGAAAACGCGGATTTATTTCTTCCAAACCCGATAATAGTAGCAAATACTTGAAAAATAAGTCAATAGAGTAGTCGGGGGTTGGCTAGAAAAACAAAGTTCCCCCTCTCTGTCATGGCCACTTCTGGCCGATCCTTTTAATGACTGTTTCTTACACCGATGGAAGTTTTAGGTTTAATTTGAAATTATTTTGTTCCAGGATCTGAGTGTTGATGGTGACTAAGCCAATACCCATCACTTTAAGAGATGGCTTCATTTCAGTGATGGAGGAACGTGTATATAAATGGCAAACTTATGAGTGAAAGTTGAGGAAACGAAAATGTCGAACGAGATTTGAAATTAAGCGTTGTGGAATGCTAAAATCACAGTAAAAAGCTTATGAGTTATTCCGAATATTAAACTTTAACGAATTTTTTTTTACCGTCTATCTGAAATATAAAACCTTATTCTCTCTCTCTCTCTCTTTCGTAAGTGAAAAAAGTTAGCTTTCAACATTCTGATAGATTTCCCCTGAACCTTCACAAAAGGCACATTAGCTACTCGAAACTCTTTCACCAAAAAACTTTTTGACTTATTTGGATTCTTTCTTCTTTAACGTAAATGTTTTTATAATGTTTAACCAGATAGATAAGTAAATCCAAATGGCATGATTTGATAACATTCTTATGATTAAAAAGGCAGTATACTTTAATGAAAAAAAAATATATGTTGTTTCAGCAGATGGCAAATTCTCTTCTACCAACGAGTCAATGATGTTTCAATTTTTATGAGAGTATTTTTCAAATGGATAAACTGCCACACTTACTGGTGAAACACGGAAATAGTGTGCTGCGGTGTGACAGTCAGCCCAGATCTGTCCTACTTTCTCCAATGTGAAATAAACAGTTCAGTGAAAACTCTTATCATTGTCTGAGATATTATCTGCTTTCCTTTAGAAAAAAGACCTCTTTCATAGAAAAAACATTTGTGTCCGGAGCAACTCAGCTTATTGTTTGTCTTAGAAAATTGTATAAAAAGGCCATTTTTGAGGAATTCCCCCTTTTAACTGGCATGGCGACATCTAAAACCATTTCGCAGATTGAGCTTCTAAAAATACAAAAAGAAAAGAGACTAAATGGTAAGACAGAAGAGTTCTGGAATTGATACAATTTGATGATGACCATCGAAACTTTAGACCATACCAGAGCTTTGAGATGGACTGTGCTTAATATTTTGTACGAACTCTTCAGAAGAGAGAGAATCAGTGGGGGACGTCAGGTTTTTAGTATGTAGGAGTCCGACATAACCGCATTGTTCCCCTGGACAGTGTGGTATCTATGAGGATTTTTGTGACTGAAAAAAGGGTACATAACGCGAAGAACTGATGCCTTAGGGACAGAAAGATTTTTAGAATTAGATATCATGAGGTGCAAACTTGTCGAGTACTGCATAAGACGCCTACCGAATAGGTGGTCACAAAGTTTTGGTCGATGCAGGCGGCTTAAAAACTATGGAGCTAGGGGGAGGCCTGTGTTTCTCCCGTGAGGAGTCTCTTTTTGCGGAACCCGGGTCCCTTCCATTCTGCGCTGAAGACGACCACCGTCAGGTTTTATTGGGAAGGGGTCTCTGTTTTTCCAGGAATTCTAAGTCCCACATATCCCAGGTGTCCCGAACTCCGAGCCATGAGAATAAATGCATTTTTGACTCAAAAAAAGGCCTGTGTTTAGCAGAGGACGATAAAATTTGTTCATGATCAAAATGACAATTCGAAATGGAAGTATATCTAAAAATGATATGTTTATATCAACGTTAAATCTTAATTATTCACGTTACACAATGATCGAAAACACAAAACCGTAATTTCCCTCACATTTACCCCATATAACCTAACCTTCCAACAATCGCATAAATGTGACAATACCTGACTTAATTAACACACGGGTCTCTCAGACTCGCTGATAGCGTTTGAAGGGTTTTACGTACCCATCAAAAACAGAATTACTGTCAAAGGGACTTATATACCTGTCATAAACAGACAAAGTTAGTTACGGTAGTCGGGGGGCAAATTAGACCTTAGCACGATAAATTTAAAGCTTGTTGTAAATATATTTAACGGTTAAATATGACAGTACAAATTCGATGATTGAGAGCAACTGAGAAGTTTATCTGTGATTTCGATTTAAGAGCCTCTTAAGATTAGCTTGAACGTAGAAATGGATAAGTTTATTTTACACAATAGTATTTTTTTCTACACAAAGATAGAAACTAAAATAAAACCTGATCCTAGGACTCAAGCAGGATACCTCTACCTAAAATCAGGTCGAATTTTGCTGGTTTCTTTGTGTGGAAAATAGCGCATTGGCAAATACTAAAAAAAATACTTATACAATAGTAGAATGTTTATTCTTTTTTTTTTTTTTTTTTATGTAATAGGGAGCAAACGAGCTAGAAGGTCACCTAATGGAGAGTGATCACGTCCGCCCATGGACAACTGCAACACCAGAGGTGTCACCGATGCGTTGCTTGCCTTTTAGATGGGAATACGCTCTCTTCTTGAAAGCCCCGATGTCATATCCCTTTGGGAACACCGCCGCAGGAAGATCATTCCATATCTTGGCTGTACGTGGAAGAAATTGGCGCGAAAAACGCACGGTTGTTGAGCGCCAGCCATCCAGGTGATGAGCATGGAATTTCAACTTATGGCGTGTCGTGCGGTGATGAAATTCAGCGGCAGGTATAAGATTATGCAGTTCGTCTGAACACTCCCCATTGTAAAGACGGTAGAACACGCAGAGTGATGCAACGTCTCTCCGTAGGGCCAAGGGATCCAAGCGTTCGGAGATCACAGGGTCGTCGACAATTCGAGCGGCTCTCCGCTGTATACGGTCAAGAGGAAGGAGAAGATACTGGGGTGCTCCCGCCCAAAGATGGCAGCAGTACTCCATGTGAGGCCTTACTTGCGCCTTGTAGAGTTGAAGGCGCTGAGACGGCAAGAAATACTGCTTTGCCCTGTTTAGCACACCAGTTTTTTTTGAAGCCAATTTGGCTTTACCCTCCAGATGACTGCGGAACTGTACATCACTCGAAATGTCAACGCCAAGGATTCCGATGCTAGGCCCGATACTCAAGGAAGTGCTCTCAAACGTAGGACATGAGACAAATGGAGCTTTTTTCGCGGTAAATGCGCAGAGTTGTGTCTTACCGGGGTTAAAACTGACGATGTTGTTTTGACCCCATTGTGAGACTTGTTCGAGGGATGCCTCAACTACAGACACAAGCTGTCTTCGGTTTTCGTCAACTGCGGTCTTGGAGAGATTGCGTTGGCCAACGTACAGTGCGTCCCCAGTGCTCTCATCCGCATAACAATGAATGTTGCTGGTTTGCAACATATCATTTATGTGCAGGATAAACAGGGTCGGAGACAACACACAGCCTTGTGGAACGCCAGCATTTACAGGCATGGAGTCGGTGCATGAGCCGTTGATAACGACTTTGATGCTTCGCCCTGAAAGGAAGCTTGCGATCCACGTGCATAATCCCTTGGGAACCCCATATGATGGAAGTTTGGCAAGGAGCGCTTTGTGCCAGACCCGATCAAATGCCTTCGCTATATCCAAGCTGACCGCTAAAGCCTCTCCCTTGCTCCCAATAGCTTCAGCCCAGCGATGGGTGAGTAGAACCAAAAGATCACCTGCAGACCGACCATGACGGAAGCCATACTGTCGGTCGCTGATCAGTTGGTGGCACTCCAAGTACCGCAAAAGCTGAACATTGATGATACTTTCCATTACCTTAGAAAGTAGGGAGGTAATGGCGATTGGCCTATAGTTATTTGGGTCAGAGCGGTCACCCTTTTTAGGGATCGTGTGCACAAGCGCTGTCTTCCAACAGACCGGGACCACTCCAGATGAGTATGACAGCCGGAACAAACGCGTGAGAACAGGAGCTAACTCCGGGGCGCACATTTTTAGCACTATAGCGGGGATAGTGTCCGGCCCAGACGCCTTATGGACGTCCAGTGAAAGTAGAGCTCTACGTACGGCACGATGGTGAAATTTGATTTCGGGCATAGAGCTTAGACACTGTGGGATACTGTGTGGTGTCTTACCTTGGTCGTCCAACGTCGAATTAGTAGCAAAAAGAGAGCATAGAAGTTGTGCAATCTCTTTTGCAGAATGGGCAACGGAACCGTCCTCTTGGCATAAAGGTGGAAATGTGGGCCGACAAAAGTTTCCCTGCACCGCTTTGGCCAATGACCAAAAAGCCCGAGGGCCGGAGGGGAACTGTGCCAGCTTTGCGCCAATGTTGCGGATGTGATCGCCCTTTGCGCTGGCAATTGTCCTTTTGTAGGACCTGGAGGCATGATTGTAAAGCTTCTTAAGGGACAAGCTGCTGGGATTCCCGGTTGCTTGAGCTTCTGCCCAAGCACGATAACGGTCCTGCTTCAGGCGCAAAGCAGTTTTACAGGACCGATCGAACCAAGGCTGGGACTTACCACCGATGGGCACTGCAGTGTTTGGAATAAACATTTCCATGCCCTGCAGCAGAACATCGGCAACTGAGTCTGCACAAGCACTGGGATCTGCGGATTTGAAGCAAACTTGCCCCCATTGGTAGGAAGCAAAGAAAATGCGCATTCCATCCCAATCTGCCGACGAGTAATGCCAAACATGCCGGCTTCCTGCGGATCGCGGACGTTTGGCACGCGTAAGAGGCACCGTGCTTCGTACCAGGCAGTGATCGGACGACCCAAGAGGAGCGCCAACTGAGATCTGGTAGTTGTCCGGATGCGAGGTCAGCAGAAGGTCCAACAGGGAAGGGATGTGATCTTCCACATCAGGGACTCGCGTAGGCGACGAAACCAGCTGTGTCAGACCATAAGCCAGCGCAAAGTCGTGAACCGCTCTCTCGGCATAATCAGTTGTTCAAGACCCAAGCCATTCGACGTGGTGGGCGTTAAAGTCACCCAACACAATGACTTCGGCGGCGGGAGCATGTTCAAGCACGGTGTCAGTCGCAGTCTGGATGTGCTCCATAAGTCGTTCCGTCTCTGCATTACCGCTGTGGGACCTGTAGAGGCACGCATAGATGCGAGGATGGAGGAGATATTCACTTTGTTTTTAAGAAAATTGACACGTGCACCAGTGGCAGAGTAGTTACTGTTGTTAGAATACATGGCAGTTTCCTCGAGATCAGCGTTCCATTATGAGGGTGAAAAAGTATTTTTAAATTTTCAATGCTTATGGTTTTTAATGAACATCAATAGAACGATAATTTTATATCAATGATTGATGCATGATTGGGCCCAGGCCACTGAGCATGTTAAGCTGTTTATAAAACCAGTGAAGCTGTCAACACAAGCCTTAAGAGAGTCTTGATTAAGCAGCTAAGAAAACACTGGGATCAGGTAGACTTAGTGGATAACCAGTCGAAAAGAACCGGAAGAAGATTGAAAATACCTTCATAATGTCAATCGACCGCAATTTATTATTTACCTGAAACAAGACAAAAACAAAACATTAATTACATAGTACTTTCTATACTACTTATTGATGCTTAAATTGTATAAGTCTAACGGCGCGAAGATTTTCGCTAAAATTGTTCTGGAAATTACGATTTTCAACTTTTTTTATTAAGTATGTCACATATCATTAGTGCTCTTCTCAAAGTTTTAACACACATTTACCGCACTAATAAACATTGTGGTGGAGTCCTTACCATAATAATTTGACCTAGATAACTGAAAGTACGTCTATTTTTTTCTAAAACCAGGTTAAATATCCCTGTGTGAGTGAATGGTATCAAACAAGGATTTAAGCCAAGGGCGTCTCCCAATGCAGACCCGGGCCAATATAAAAAAGTTCGTTTTCTGCATTGACCTGATCAGGAATCCAACTCAGGACACAACTAGAGTCAAGGCGAAAAACGCGTACTACGCCATTCGTATCGTTCGAATTCCAAAAAGTTAACCTCCCGTACAGACTTCCTCTATGAACAAAACTGGCTGTCCAACCTCTACCCTTTAAATAATTAAATACGCACTTAAAAGACTATATCTTGGGCCAAACACAAAATAAGAAGCGCGCCTAACTCACCCTTGATAAATAGCTTTAAAATCCGTCCAGAGAAAAAAGGCGATAACTTACAAAATCATTTTTTTTCACACGCTGTATCTGCGAGATTGTGAGTTGAACTCGGTTTTCATCGGATATCCGCTTTAGATGCAGACTGTATAAGATTACGGTTGGCATAAAAAGATCTTGAAAAATGCTTTTGTATTTTACAGGCGGAAGAAAAGCGTTTACATTAGCTATTATTGTATCAGAATAATAATGTGTATGAATAAATTGGAATAATAAAAATAAACAGCTGACACCATTCATCTGATTTCGAATTTAATAGAGGTTTCATTACGTGAATCGAACTCCCGAGTTCTGTAACTTGAATCACATTAGATCACCCTATAATTTGATGCTGTCTAGTCAGAAGTTTGCTTAACATTGTCGTTTAAGAATTCGTACGAAAGACTGATGACAATACTTCAGAAATTTGAATTTTGTTGTTAAAAGTGCCTTTTTCGCAAGCGATCAAATGTAATCCCTTCTTGTAAGAATGGCTTCAGTGAAATGGTTCACTTCTGTCAGTATTACAGGCGACAAAATTCAAAAACTTTTGAAGTTATTACCTTTTACAACTAAACCTTATTAAGTAAAAAAGAAAATTCTGCATAATATACGGAGCTCATTTTTGAGTAGACTTTTAGGTGCCATTTACGATTTATTTATCACTTTTTTTGCTATCTGTACAACACGGGCCCGTCTCACCTCGGTCATCTATCTTCGCGAGTTGGAATCATTTGTTACGAGATGAGGCCGAATGTACCTATAGGTACACTCGTGCTCACTTTCACGCGGTGCGTTTTTTATTGTCAGAAGACTTTCCAAGTGGGAAAGTGATACGGAAGTCAACTTTATTTTTATACTAATAATCAGAACTGTATTATGTACATGCTTATACTTGTATTTGCATTTTTTAATGTCTAATATAGACTACGAGTACGTTATATACTCTTTTCAAGTCTCAGTCTTGCATTAATAACAGCATTATAGTTCCACACAAAAAAGACCCCAATCGTTACTTACACATGTTGCTGAAGTTTCATGGAGCACAGAAACTGAAAATTGAGAACTGATGGTACGTCCATATTTTGCCGTCACGGCTGAATATTTGTGGCATCACCAAGGGGCTTGCTCTTTACGTGATATAATGTCTATGGTCTGAACTAATTCATTGCCTGTACCTATTTGCCGATTGGCTAAGCAATAATCATTTTACCTACTAATTCTGGCTGTTAATGTACTATTAACACCTAAAACGACAAATATACTATTGCTGACAAGATATCGCTTAATATCTGAAACTACATGGTCCCTTTAAGTCAAGGCAGATGATAAAAAATTACCTTATAATTCCTTTTGACATCTCGATATTAGCATTCGTTTGCAGGTCACTGACCCCACACGCGCGTGTTAGCCACCGTGTTTTGTTTTTCGTAACCACATCACGCGGCTTTTACTTTTTTTCGAACGAGAAAATGCTATTCTTTTTTTTTTGTAGTAAGAACACGCCGTTTTTTCAGTTGCTTGCGGCCAGACATTCGCTTTATTTATGAATATTTTCTACTTTTGAATTAACCATAGGTACTTAAGCCTCTACTATGACCATATTTTAGTTTTAAATTGCGAATTATTATGTTAGGTACATAAGTATTGCTGGATTTTTTTTAAGCCTTGCAATTTAGAGTCAAAAAAAAATCTTACATGTTTTTAAATGTTTTGCCTGAGGATAGAACCATGACTGTAAAATAAGAAAACAGTCTACATGATGGAAGACTGGTTAGCATTTTGATGAGTAATCTCTCAATCACCGCGCTTGCTAAATGTGGATTGGTGATTATAAACGCTAATCCGAAAACACACTTTGCTTAACTGGGATTTGAACCCAGGACCTGCGGATTTCAAGCCTAAGTCTTATATTACTAGGTGTTCAATAAAGCTTCTTTTCTATAGATCAGATTGGCTCGTGGTTAGTAAGCTCCGACTAATAGCTAGTTCGTGCAGTTGATGGATGGTTCGGCCATTTTGAATGTCATGTTAAAAGCGACCTCACACGTCAGATGCTCGCTCAGATAATAAAGCGTCAACACGTGTCAAGTGACTTGTGACGGACACGAGTTGTGACAGTGTGTGACGAAAGGACACAGAGTGCGGCCGAACTTTCGACACACTTTAAACGCTGATAAAAATTATGCATTTTAAAACTGGAAGAAGGAATTGAGAAGGCAAATGTCACTTGCAAGAAAAAAATCAATATGCCTGCCTTTTTATCAACTGACCCACTTCATTGAAATCAAGTTATCGCGACAGTTGATGGTTAAGTATTCACTTTGCCAAATGAGGGTTGGTGATCACAAACTCGGGCAATGTTCCGAGAAACCAGAAAAAATACTTGGCCCGGTTCGGGATTTCAATATTCGTATTGAATACCTGTTTAGATTTCAACAATGCTAATGGCATGTTATATGTCACAATATATCGACATATTTCTTGGCAGTCAAATATTGATGGCTGCGTTCAGAAATGTATTTTACAACTAAAAAAGTTAAATAGGTACTGATTAAAACTATAGGTCGAATAGTTAAAGTTGGCACCTTCACAGCAGCTAAAATTGCGTATTCCACGCGCGTGCGCATAGCAGAGAGGAAATCTAGGCACATATAAACAATACGAGACCACGCCTTAAATATGACTAAATTTAAGTTATGATTAGCAGATAAATCACAAATACAAGCAAACAGTCGAAATAAAAATGGTTGCCTGTAAAGTCGGTTTTACGGGCGAAGATTTTACGTGACAACGTCTTTTTCTCGGTAGAATATTTATTGATATGAATATAATTAAATTGCACAATAGGAACAAGGAATTGAATGAAAATAAGAATTGCGGCAGACCGATCATAGTTGAGTGGGAGAGAGACGCAAGGCATTCGGCGGGCCTCTCTCTCGTTCGGTGACTCATCGTAACGTTACCGAGCGTTACACTTTTTCATAAGTGACTCCCAGCCGCAACCTAATTTAAGACGTTGTCACGTCAAAAAATGACGTGTGCAAAAGTTGACGACACGATTGACGTAGTGCGCTGTAGCACGGTTTCTCGCCTAGAATTCCGTTGTGTCCCGGGTTCGAACCCCGGTCAGGTCAATTCAGGAAACGATCTTTTCTAAATTGGCTTGGGTCTGGGTGTGCTGGGAGACGCCCCTGGCTTTATTCCTTGTCTGGTACCTCGTGACACAGGGATATTTATCCCTACTTCGAGACCATGACAAGAGGTGTGTTGTCTGGCGCATATTTATAAAAAATAAAATAAAATAAAAAGATTTCTGTAATAAACAACAGTATAGCAAAACCGCTGCAATATCTCCAAACGAACAAATAACCGCGAGAACAAACTAAAGCAGTTAGCACACAACCTCCTTAGTTTGGCAATAAGCGTCAAGGGTAAGGCCGTGGCTGTATAAGAGCGGAGTTTATTGTGTAATTTTTTTTACAAGCATCATTAGCCACTCCTATTGCAGCTTATACTTTATGATTTTCTTTTCTTTTGGCTACGTTACTAGTAATAAGTCCGCTTTTTTATATTACTTGTCAAGATGACTTCACTTCATCTGATGGAGAGCAGTCGTGACGTATGACGTATGACGTATATCTTACCTTGCAAGTGTCTTGTCAGCTAGCCAAATAAGCAAGACGTTCACGATTAATAAGCGATTACCACAGCCTATTGAGCTATACAACAATAGACAAATATTCCGTTTCCGACTCTGTTCGAACGTTTTCAGACCCATTGAATACTGGTGCTGGACGCCTTTAATACGATGACTTAGTACACAAACGTCACCAAGCTAGTTACAACATTAGCAGAAGACACGACACGATTGGCGTAGTGAGCTGTAGCACGGTTTCTCGCTTTTGATTTCCGTAGTGTCAAGGGTTCGATTCCCGATCGGGTCAATTCAGGAAACGAAATTTTCTGAATTGACTCGGGTCTGGGTGTGCTGGGAGACGCGTCTAGCTTGTTTCCTTGTGTGGTACCTTCCTACTTAGAGACCATTACAACAGGTGTGTTGTCTGGCGCATATTTATTGTTATAAATTCTTAAGAAGGGGTCTTCGATTGCCTAAACACCACGTTTTATCGCAGCTCGGCTAAACGCGTATTATCTACGCGTTCCCACAAACACGGCCTTAGGTGTAATGAAAAATGTTTCGGCGACACCCGAGCCCCCAACTTTATATTGGAGTTTTGTTCTACATATGTCAAGCGAGACAAGACGTGCAAAGTGTGTTAGCCATACATATTATTGTCTTTCTTGTTCTAATGTTCTAGAAGTGTATTATGATTTTTATATTGAACTAGCCTGGACTTCGTCCGCGTGGATTAGTTACTTTGGGCCGCTTTTATTTTCAATCTCTTTACGGAATTTCATTAAAATCGGTTCGGTGGTTTGAGCGTGAAAGTGTAACAGTCAGA
This sequence comes from Udea olivalis, assembly GCA_947369235.1. NCBI lineage: Eukaryota > Metazoa > Arthropoda > Insecta > Lepidoptera > Crambidae > Udea > Udea olivalis. The sequence continues at coordinate 9,455,711 of OX376366.1, forward strand.
CCGACAGACAGACAAAAAGACAGAGTTACTTTCGCCTGTATCATATTAATATGAATAAAAGTGGATACATGCAGCGTTACATCAAACGTAAGGGAGTTTTGATAGCATCTCAGTTCTAGATTGGGAAAGAATTTGTTGATATGAATAGTAGTAGAATTTAGATGCTGATGTATACAGGCCAATAGCGAATCAGACATTAACTAAGAGTTACGAAACATTGAAAAGACATTGTTATACTTTGGGTGAAGATTTAGATTTCATTGTGCCAATAATATATCATAGTAGTAGTCATTAGCCTATACAGTTACTATCCCACTGCTGGGCAAAGGCCTCCATCATTAGAATCAAGTCATCGCTACAATTGATGGGTATTGGCTTAATCACCACGCTTACCCAATTCGGGTTGGTGATCAGGATCACAAACCTGGACTATGTTCCGAAACATCCGAAAACACACTTTGCCTGACCTGGGAATTGAACCTGGGACCTCTGAGCTCTGAAACCACTCGGCCACGGAGGCGTCACACACTCAGATATCATAACACAATTATTGGCAACTGTATGATGTAGTCCCATATAGTCATAGATTATTCCGCAGTGTGATTTAGCTAATTTGTTGCTGTCACAGATAATAAATCGTCTTTTTTTAAAGTTACGTCTTTGCTAATACGTTGTTCGCCACGATGGTCAGGGGTGATCTGCAGACAATCAATTGTCACTTGTGTTTCCCGGCAGACGTATTAAGTACCTAATAACTTATCCAGTTAATTTTTAACCACAACTATTTTGTATTATTTTCGGTGTTTAACCACCAGGCTTAACGGTGTCTGAGTCATACCAAGCCTCCTCAGGCCTCTAATATATATTTTTCTTATGACTGTCACGGCATTAACTAGAATCATGTTTTTCAACGCCACGATTGGCGTAGTGCGCTGAAGCATGGTTTCTCGCCTCGATTTCCGTAGTGTCCCCGGTTGGATTCCCGGCCGGCTCAATTCAGGAAACGATCTTTTCTGAATTGACTCGGGTCTGGGTGTGCTGGGAGACGCCCCTGACTCATTTCCTTGTGTGGTACCTCGTAACACAGGGTTAATTAATCCCTACTCCGAGACCATTACAAAAGATGTTGTCTTTGCGTTTTTTATCACAAAAGCGTGGTGTATTACTGTAGTAAATTGAAAAAAGTTATCAGATCGCATACTGTCCCACTGCTGGGCAAGAGCATTCGTTATTAAAATCAAGTCCCTATAAAATATTGCAAATGCAAAAATATAATTTTTTTTTTTTTTTTTTTTTATTTGTTCCTTTAACACAATACAGTACTCTACTACAACATCTGCCAAACTGCAAAACAGTTTGTCGGCAGTAAGTAGCTCTCGTGGATGCTATACAGTTAAAAAGTACTTACGTATGTATCTACTAATTCCTAATACTATATTAACATTTCAATGTTACTAGTTGTATAGTAAAGTTAAAAGTACATTATAATATTGGTATTATACACATCTTAGTTTTAATTTACGCGCCAGGCACGGAGGATTTCAGGTTAACCTTCTCCAACCATTGCGAAATGAGTCTTATGGTAGGGAGCATACATACATATATATATAAAGATACGTCTACAGTCTAAGACAGTTTCACAAACGCACAGCTTGCTTATCCGACTGCAACATATCGGCATCTCCAATTTCGCACGCGCGCCGAACCGCGACATTATAACAAGGTAACTTACTCCAGGATAGACCCCAATCACAGTATACTAGGTAACACGTACACAAACTGTATCCGACAGATGCAGTATCAGCCATGCAGAAAGTTACTACCTACTTAGTAAGAGTCGTTGACTGCTAGTTCCTACTTTGGCCAGTGACATGAATTTTGTCTGTAATTATCACTTTTACATTTTATAATTTTTATGTGCGAATATCCTTCCACCGCAGAATTTAAAAAAAACGCTTTTCCATTGATTCTTCTCCATACCAAATCTACCCTGAGACATCAAAACTCATCAGTATTTAATCTCTTTTCTCTATGTACCCTGCGCAATGTAAGCAACTTCCTAAGCTGGTGACGAGTGCCAAAATCTTTTTTTTTTTAATAAGGTTTGCGTTTGGCCTTATTCTCGCCTGAAGGTAACCGATAACGAGGTCGATGGTGGTACTACGCTTACCCAGAAAATGCCTCTTCACTCTGGCCTTGAAGACACTGAGGTTGTAAGTATCCGGAAACACAGACACAGGGAGAGCGTTCCAATCCTTAGTAGTGCGGACCAGAAAAGAAGCAGGAAACCGTGTTAATGTCATCCACTTGGGGAGTGGAAGCGAGGAGGTTGAGATTTAACTACGATATATCCCAAAAATAATTGTTTGAAGCCTTATTTTAAGGAAATCCATAACTACAATACTAATTGTTAGTTTAAAAATGCTATTGCCAGCAAAAAATAACATGAAAACCGTCAGATTGTGCAACTTACAGGCAAATGCAAGAAATGCACCGCTCCCACAAGACGACACAAGGAATGCAGTTGTTAGTACCATCAGCAACAGGCAGAATACTAGACACAGACTCAAATTGAAACCGACGACGCGAGTGTTCATGACGTTGCGTGTCAAAATGTGTGCAGTCAAACTGCTTCGAGGCTGCTTCATTTAGTTTTCGCTCAATCGCTATTGAGTCAAAAATTTCATTTATCATTGCTTATTTTAAAAATTAATTGAGAAATGGTGAATTTCTATCACTGAAATAAGTGGCAGGCTTATTTTCATACAAACTGAGCGCCTTCTCGTGTTTAGATGTATGTCTCTGATACTAGACGTACTCGTATTTCGCCACGCCACGTTGCTTCCTCGGGGATGTCGCCTCGCAGCGCTTGGACTAGCCGGCATTACTTGTACATTCTTGCAGTCTTACATAATCTGTAGGAACAGGTAGCATGTGACACAATTATAACTACTTATTTAGTATTACCTGAACCTGAAACTTTGAAATCATCGTTGGAAACAACAAAGAAAAGAGACCTATAGGCCGCTCACTAGATGGTATGATATTGCGAATAACAGAGGCCGGTGGAGACAATTCGTCCGTTCCATACACAACCCTCATAATCATGATTTTCGTAAATGAAGGACCAGCCAGAGAGAGTAGTTTAAACATAAGGGCACTGCTGTTGCAAGCATGTGGTAACTACTGAATCATAATAGGTCCAAGCTTTGGAAGTGAGAAAAAATACTCTTAAAAATATTATTGAAAGCGAAAAGTGATTTTCATTAATAAAAACACCGCAAGACACTGACACGAAGTCCTATTACTCCTTTATAACAAAGCACGGCTTAGGTAACACAATAAGATTATTTTCATGGCACAAAAGCGAGGCAACAAAAGGCTTTTCCTATCACATCACATAGGAACAATAACACCAACCTGATACGTGTAGAGTGAAAACCTCAGAATATAAACTTAATGTACATAGAATATTATACACGAGTGAAGCACTAGGAACAAAGCATAAACTTACATAAATATGAGACATTTCAGTACATATTGCTCCAGATTCGACACAGATACCATCGTATAAGTTCACAACTAAGATCCAAAAATGAGGTAATCAAGTGAAAAAATTATGCTGGAAACCTTGCAAGCACTTTTTTTTTGTGACAGGAAATGCCTTTAGGCATTCCCAAGGTCCTGGGTTCGGCACACTGGGAAAACAGAGACCCCTACCCACTAAAACCTGACGGTGGTCATCTTCGGCGCAGAATTGAAGGGACCCGGGATCCCCAACAAGGGAGAGACTCCTCGCAGGACCCTTCGGCGCGCAAGGCCGCCTGGCAGCCTGCCTCGGGAGGAGCAAGCTCAACTCCAGTGCACGGTAACACAGACCACTGTGTCCGAAGACACGCGTTACCGTCCTCTAATCGCAGGGAAAACCTTGCAAGCACTGTGCCAAGCCCAAAAGTAAGGTTATTTGTACTTTCTTATAGTAATCACGAAGCTCATCATCATCGTGTCATCCACACCTAGGTTTTACTTTAAGTTGGGTCTCTATTGCGATAGGCACTGATGTGGCAAGCACTAAAAAACCGAACTTAGTAACCGAAGTCTTCGGTTGCAACAAGCACAGAATAAACCAGCTGATTGAAACGCATGTGTTAGTATAGGGGGGTTTTGGCTTGGTCTTTACCTTCCACTATCTTGTAAGGTCTATCTCCTTCTTTCATGTGGTGAACCACATGAAAGAAGGAGTTCTTCTTCTGTTTGGAGTGTATAAAGGCTCCTATATAAAGAGGAAAATGATTTCAAATTGGTTAAACCAAAAATAAATTTCAAGATTTTAAACGATTCAGATCGTATCACGATTCAATCAAGAATATTTTTTTGTTTTTTTATTGTAGTTAAACTCAGTCTTTACATGTCTTTGATTAATAACTGACAATTCATATCACAATTTGATTAAAGCTTCCGTTTTATGGACAAAAGGCTCCTACTTCAACTAAAATATCCGAAATCTTTTTAAAAAGTGTGAGTCTTTTGGTCGAATGCTTATTTTTTCCTTGATAACAAATAGCCGAATGCGACCAGCTCTCTCGAATATATTGTAAAAATTTCCAATTCCCCGCGCCAAGCCCCGGGCATTAGCGGTGACGTCGGGTTGCAATCTTGCACTACCACACGGAGAAATATTCCCTCTATAATTTTTTTGGCCGCAACTTTTGTTGCGCAGGGAATGATAAATGCTGCAGTCACTTTTATTTTTAATTGCCATTATATTTTTTTCAAATTTGTACCAAAATGAAAAAATGTTATCTATTTATTATTCAGGGTAAGTAACCGCCTCATAGAAACCGGTTGCCGTAAAGTCAATTCGCTTGAATTTGACAATATGTACTTACAAAAAAACTTATTTGTTTTCATGGTTGGTATTTGATTTTCATATTGGGGTCACCAGTCTTGAAGTCATAAAATAACTTTGAGATATATATAAATATGGCTACACGGTCCTTAACTCGGGTCAGCTTGTACTATGGGTGTCAAAGACTAGTAATACATACCTATTTTTCTAAACACATCTTTTTCAGGATGATTATATCACCAGCCAGATGCATAATTATCACAAATGTTGCTCTCATCCATTTTTGGAATCGAACCTACGTTCTCAACTGCTATAAAAACTACCGGAGTTCTACTTTTTGCAACAGGCCAGTTGATAAATTAACTCTGACAACTAAAAAGTTAATTTGGCAATACATAGCTACAGATAATAAATTATAGAATATACCTGACCTTTTGTATTGAAGCGTGGTAATCTAAGATGTATGTTAACATTACCACGGCTGTCCGGTCCGTCAGTCAGTTATTATAATACGATTATATGATTTGCTACACCGTATCTTAACTTATTGAGAAATGTATTACGCAAAAATAAGTTCGTAAATTAGTTTTTTAGTGAAATGACTGGATTGAAGATTTAAAAATAAAACAGATTTCGGACCTTGATGATCTCGAGCGGGAATCATACCCGCGTCTTTCACAATCCGGGTGACTACTCTAGCCACTGAGCTACCGAAACCTCCGACCTCCAACGAACGTATATTTCTAGTAAATAATTACGTTGCAAGCCAAAGTTATTTTATCAATGTTTTTAGGGCAAGTACCTTCAAACATCCGAAATAAATATTTTTACAAATATTTAAACATTCGGTAAAATATTTGTAAAAATAATAGGAAATATGCTATTTGATAATTGCTTTAATTATTTTAGCATTTTCAGAAGTCAGATGTGAGACTTTGAAGGAAAATACAAGTCTTAACAAGTTTTAATTACTTTTAATGCGATCAAAAAGAACTCAGTTAAATAACGTATAAGGTATCGCAAATCGGCAATTTTTGTCAGTACTCTAAACCATTGACCATTGATCACTATTTTTTTTTAATATCCTATTACCAAGCAATAAAAACTAATAGTTAATAAATGGAACCCAAATGTTCTAATTGAGTTTAAATTTATTTAGTTATGTCGATTATAAGTGCCAAGCTAAAAATATATTCTTTAAACTTATGCCATTTATTGAAACAGCCGGTTTCCCAAACTAACTACGACGATGCAAATATACCTGTGATTGATGAATACTAAATACACTTTAGAGTTTAAATGTTTAAAAACCACAAATATTTTGATGTGTATTAAGTTTGTTTCCTTTCATGAACGGAAATGAATACTGTGTAAGTGCAGACTGTTAAAATGGATACTCCTGTGAGGGTTGAACACATTCATAAATATACTCGTAAAAATAATAATAAAATAACAGTCCATGAATGAACTTGAACTTTCTTCTTTCAACACTCAGGAGCCCACACTACACCAACCATGTTTGAACCCAACGAGGTACCCAACCCACCGTGGTCAGTGATATTTACCATTGAAGGAGTGTAATCCATATATCTTATCAAGATCACAAGTACCTTGATATGACTAACCTCTCTAAAATTATAAAAACATTCACAGACTCTTCTAATATTTCGTCCCGTTAAAAACTTTACCATTAAGCCCAGGCTTCGAAGTGCTTTCGTGAATACTTTTTGCTCCAAATGTCTAAAAATTATACCTCATAGTTAGAATGTGTCGCCTCTACAACGAGATATTAAAAGAGCATGATAATACTGTAGACATATTTATCGACAACTTGCCTAGGTTCAAGAGGCCAATTATGGACATTCTCTCAAATGAATACTTCAATACTTGATAGATTGAATTATTCTAAATTGTAATTAATTAATTGGAACTGAATTGAATATATATGTATAGAATTGAACTGAATTATATTGAGTTAAATTATATTGAATTGTATCGAATTGAATTATTGAATAGTATGCTTAAGTGTGAAATATTATAAATTCTTCTTTATTGCTACTTGGAATTAATGATCATAACACATGTTTAAGAATAATATCTAAATCATAATTTTAATATCCTAATGTGAGTGTTCTTTTTTGATGTTATTCTGTTTTGTGTTCATAAATAAATAAATAAATAAATCACAGAGTAGGTCGAAAGATAGAATCCAGTAAAATTTAACTTTTTTTTTTAAATATAACTTAGTTTATGAGTATGAAGCGGAATTTGAACCCCCGACCCCAAACCCGGCAAAGAATCTACCAAAAGAGCTACAGAGACCACTAAGGGACCTGGCGAAATCTCCTGGTATACTTGAATTTGGCTGGATTTGAACCTAGTACAAACGCTCTTTGCTGACTGCTCTAAGCCACGACCAGGCCTCTGTCACTGCATGTACTTGCGTGCGATAATTACCTACCAGCCGCCGGGTATTCCATGACTCATTTGGCAGTTGGTTGTCAACAGCCGCGTAGAGCATTCGTACGCGAATTTGGCGGTTGAACTGAATTGGTGGCGGTTGAATGACGTACTGTAAGTACTGACTACTGACATCTATATCGAAAGAGGTGGCCCTGGCAATATATGTCACATGACAGCACGCATTTAGGATGAGGAAATTGTAATTTTTCTATGGATGTGATTTATCTGTTACGTTAGTAACTATAAAGTAGTTTGTGCCGCTTAAATCTTAACCCTAAAAATATTGGGGCTTCTAAGCGTTGAGATATTTTACCCTCGAAAATACGAATATACAGTTATTTTCTTTATCATGCCCAACTACGCTCCCCTTATAATCAAGAGATTTTCCTTACAAAAAAGACCTTTTAAAACACCCCTTGGCTTCTTTGAAAACATAAACTAAACGAACAGGGGTTTGTTAATTAAAATATATCTTAATTGAATCTATTTGCTTTAATTAATGCTGAGCTTTATAAGTCTGCTTTTTGGGTGGAGCTCTAACAATTACAAGTGAAATAATCCTGAAACATGAGTTGACTGTGTAATCTCAATATTAGGACCTAGAAAATACAGGGTGATTATCAAAACAATATGGCATATTCATTAGTCAATATACAAACTATCTAAGTGAGAACGAAATCTATTTAATAACTTTAATTTCAAGGTCTTCATACAAAATCAGTCGAACAGTCAATATTTTATTGTATTTTTTGTATGTTTTTTTTTGTATGAATACCTTGAAATTAATGTCTATCGAAAAAATCTAATTTTCATTAGTTACTACCTATATCACTTGTTGAGTATGCCATATCATTTTTTTAAGTCCTTCACAATCACCCGGTATACTTTTAAACAATCATAACCAGTCGTTTTGATATCAACTTTAACCACTGGTATATTGGCGCTATGGCTAGACGTCGTCTCTGATAATTATGTATTAAATAATGTATTTTTAATTATTAAAAAACGTTCCTCAGTTTTTGACACGCAAAGCATGGCGCCATGACATATTTACTAGATTGCTAATGGTTCCCGCTCTCTTTTCAACAGACTTCAAAAAAAGGAGGAGGTTCTCATTTCGACTGTATGTTTTTTTATGTTTGTTACCTCATAACTTTCGACTGGGTGAACCGATTTTGATCATTCTTATTTTATTTGAAAGCTGGTGCTGCCCGTGTGGTCCCATTTAAATTTGGTCTAGTTCTGACAGTTGCATCCGTGGGAAATCCATATAAGTCTTAAATCTAGATAGACGAAATGCGCGACCAATGGACGGGTAACTCAATATTACGCCAACCGATTTTGATAATTCGTTATTTATTTGAAAGCTGATGCTGCCCGTGTGGTCTATTTAAATTTGGTCCAGTTCTGACAGTGGCATCCATGGGAAATCCATATAAGTCTTAAATCTAGATAAACCATAAAACCATATGCGCGACAAATGGACGATTAACTCATTATCACGCCAACCGATTTCGATGCTACCTTTTTTATTGGAAAGGATATACTTCAAGGGTAGTTTGATGAGAGTTTGGTCAGGTTCTGATTATGGGATCCATGAAAAAGGAACGGAACTCTTCAATTCTTAGGAGCAATTGGATGATACTTTTTCGATGTATAAAATAAATAAGAACTATTCACTGAAAATCAAGAAATAAACAAAAATTTTAACAAAAAAAAACAACTTTAAAATAACTATTCTAAAACAAAGCACTAAAAAGGGAAGAAATAATTGCGTTTTCTTCTAAAACTTATACGATAATATAATGTAGGTACAATTGTTGTTATTGTTGGAGTCGGTGTCAGCCAATGTAGGTTTGTACATACGTTAACGTGATATGTAAGAAATAGGTATATTGTAGTGTTTCCTTGGCAGAGCAAGCAGCAATTATTTCTTTACTTTTTAGTGCTTTGTTTTAGAATAGTTTTTTTTGAAGTTGGTTTTTTTTTTGTTAAAATTTGTTTTTATATAAATAAATCATGGAAGTAGCCAGGGATAATAGCTAGTGTGTATACTATCCCGCAATTTATAGTTTTGCTCTTGATATACTGTTAAAAAAATAAACGGTAATTAAATAACTAGCCATTTCGCTCTCAAATTACTAATAGCCTCGGGCCATCCACTTGAAACGGAACGTATACCACAATGGACTTCTGTTTCATTACAATTTTGAACCGAAAGAAACAATTTCGTACATCAAAACGGACTTTTACTACCACACATTCGCTGCAAACACCGCAAAGGGTCATCAGGCAATTACGGATCTTGCCCTCAATAATCATAAAATTTAATTTTGCTTGCACCATAACGTATAAAACAACCAGTAATTAACAGCCATGCGAATTCAGTCTTTACATTAACGAGTTAGGGTTTACAATTGGCTGTTTCTACGGCTGCGTTGACCTGTGATCTTGCACGGATAAAACGCTGTCTTGTACGGTTTTAATGTTATTAGAATTCTAGAGGTAATGTCTTATGTCAGATTAATTGATTATTGAGAATTAAATTCTGCATTATGCACCTTGCACAATCAATAATTTATTGATTTTTGCAACCTTTAATTGGTATATTAAAGCTTAATGCAGCGTCTATTACAATTTTTATAGCAATATGAAAACAAAAAGACAATTAACCGTGTAGTAAGTAACACAGCAGTTGGAGTATAATCTTTATAGCATTGTTATAGTAACTATAACATCAACTAAAAAGTGTATGGACTTGACTTATGGCCGACTATAAATAATTAAAAATATAGCACTACATTAATCTGACGCTATAGCGGCTTACAATTCTGCTTTCCTAGAAAGTAATGCAAACCTTGAATAAAAAATAAATATTTACAAGGCTAAAAAGGGTATAGGACAGCTTCTTGGGAAGCGTTGTTTGTATTTACTAGAAGAGGTAGGCCTTACCATCGTTTGTCTTACTGACTTCAAAAAAGCTTCTCTGAACCTGCGCACGCGCACGAGTGACTCCTTTGGGTGTCCACTTGTTGAAAAGCTAGAGTTACAACAGCTCTCATCTTTTTGGGGGCTTTTGAGGAACTATCGCTGTGTGAATGTATGTAACTACTTTTATTTGGTAAATAAACTAAAAAAAACTGACTACCCGCATGCTGCGGTGTCAAAGAAATTAAAAGAAGAACTCTAATTAGTGAACTTTAATTTTGAGAAGTTATCATAACCGGTATCTCTTAGGGCAGTATGGCGATATTTATTTTTTGTTATCCTAATTATATGTATATTAACTGTTTTAGTCAATTTGTTTTTATTGATTAACTGCTCATCTTGAACCACCGCATCTGTTTAAACTTTTATTTTACCTGAAAATTGCCTCGAAGAAATCGCTTCTAGCGATAATGCCGCCTAAATTGTACTTTTGAGTTAGGTAAGCTTCATTTTATAATTGTTATATTTGAGCAATAAAGAATACTGTTATTATTATTTCAAGGTTTTTTGGACTCTGCGATCATTTATTACCAATCCCACCTGTTGAAAAAAGATGACTGCCTAGTGTCACAGATTAATTAATAGTTAGCTAGTGTCTTATCCACTCTAGCCTCGAAGAGATTCAAATTCGTTTTGGGCAGCCCACCAGGGAAAGCGGATTTCGCTCTTTAGCTGTTCTCATAAAACATTTTGCTATACGATGTTGTGATCAGGGCACAAATATTCAAACTCCCATTTCTTTCACAACAGCTGTGATGATAAGAATTTAATTTTTCAGAACGAACTCTAAGTACACAACAACGGCAGTATTCAAGTGGGGAAATAAACAGACTGAAAGTTGAAGTTTCGTTGCATCTTATCGTAGGAAGCGAATTCAGTCAGGAGAGAAGCGATTCTCTGGCAAATATGCTGAGCCGCGAGAGGGATGCACGTAATCAGGAGAAGGAGTTTTTGATGAATTATACAGTAATTCTTTTATTTTTGCAATATTATCTTATAATATCCCACGAAGACAAAAACTTTTCTTTATACAGCAGGTCAATGAATCACATGGATTAACCGGGCTCTAATGCTAGCGGATTTGTTATTCAGTATTAGAGTATTTTAAGTTCAGTTTTTAGTCTACCTAAAATAACAATTCAATTTATAACAACCCTGTATAACACTCTTTTGACTGAAGGGCAGAATTTCAATCTATCAGAAATCGGTCATTATTGGGTGCTACTATTATCTATTTAAGTATGTATTAATTTAAGTTTTTGACACTCATATACATCCATACATACCATCACGCCTTTTTCCCAACGGGGTAGGCATTGACCACATCTTTCCACTTGCTACGGTCCTAACACACCTCTTGCGCTTCTTCCACTCTCATTAATCCTCTCATACATGCTCGTCAATTTTGGGTATTCCTGACCTGACCTTTTCTGAGCACGTCTTGGACTTGTCCTAAGTATAGTTATACCATATACCTCTAGTTTTGCTGACTTTGGGATGACATTGCTGTAATTTGTTCCAGATATTATGAACGCAGATTTAAAACGCTCGCCGCGCGCTAACCGCTCCGCCCATGACTAACCCTCAGCCTTACTAAGAACTATCGTAAGTCACGTAGGTAAATCGTGATTTCTTCTCAGCGGCAACGCTTTGCTCCTCCGTTTTATTGTACGGACTACACGTATTTAACTAAGAACTACGAACCAAGGAATAGCAACTTTGAATTGTGAACAAGAATTGTACAATTGTAGATAGAATATTAAAACCCTCAGTAATGGAACAGGTGCAATCCAGTTAGGTTTAATCTTTTTTTTGTTTAAGTTTGGAATTAAGTAAGGAATGAGAATTTGAATTTTACATTCGCATTTTCATGGTCTGCCTACGACATACGTGGGCTAGGAAATTGAATTCTATGTTGATTTAAGTGTTATACCTCCAAAGAAAAAAACCTGCGTTCTCGACCAGACGTGCTTGTAAGAAATTAAAACCTATACAATACTATAACATTTTACATTAAATTTGATCAAGTTATTTTACAGTAAATTAAAAATGTAATTAGCATATCGCACACATGCTGCAATAACGTCACTTACGCAAAAAGTGTAATTTTTCAGGGGAAGCATTTGAAAATTCAATATCCTATTACAACGTATAGTTTTTCATGAATGAAAAAAAAATGATAATGATTAAACTTTGAACCTAATTTAAAAGTAAAAGCAAACATCTGACTAATTACTTTAAAAAAATATAAACGTTATAAATTAGTACCCTCGCAGAGGTGACGTTATGCCATTAGAAACAATTAACCGGACAATTATGTCAAAAGAAATAAAACACGAAAAAAAAGTTTCAAGATTTGTAGCTAGGAGACTACGTCTTGTTTGGGGGACGCGCAACTGACCAATGAAACGTTGTTTCTCCCAGTGGCGTCCAGATTCGCACCGAAACCTTAACAACACTATCCCCTCGCATGGAAGGTATGCGTACTACCAGTGACAATTACGCACCAAGCAAAGAGGTAGATTAGGTGTATTTTCTCATACTCAGTTCAGTTTTGACAAAAATTACATAAGTGACGATATTGTACCGTACGTTATTGCAATATTTAATGCCAAAAAAAATAGAGATTCTATTTTACAGCACGGTATGTCGAAAAACTCTATCTTCCCTGGATCATCACCACTACACTCTTCTAACGCAATGGTTTGAACCACTAACGAGGTTTAAAAAGAGGTCTCAGGTTTGTTTACAGCATCCACACAAATGATTGTTGATGAAACTATTCCAAAGTACTAATTATAATGTGGTCAATTTTGATAAAAATATTTTTGACTGACTACGACAGATATTTGTGTCTGGGTGTTTGCTTCGTTGTTTGGATCCTATGACAAGGGAAAACCCTACTTTTGGACCATTGCAGGTACGAGTATGTCATACATAATGTCTTAATTCATTATGATCCCCACCCATGACAAACGTTTATGTGACGAACTTTAGTGTATGTTGCGTGTCTGGGTGTTATTATCTATTTAAGTATGTATTTAGAAATATTCAAGTATGTTTATCAGTCTCTGACGCCCATAGTACAAGCTCTGCTTAGTTTGGGGTCAGATGATCTTGGTGTGAATTGTCCCAGATATTTATATTTAAGATAAGATAAATATACTTTATTGTACAACAAATCATATAAGTATGAATCACATAAGCATAACATAATCTTAGATTGTACAATGTAGGCGGTCTTATCGCTAGGAAGCGATCTCTTCCATACAACCTGCAGGTAGAGGAAATGACAAGATTAAAAAGAGAAAATAGGTAAGGTAGTGTGAGATAGTGAGATAATTATATACATACGAGTATATGAAGTTATTCTATGCATTCATGAATGCAATTACATATAGGTAGTACTTATAAACGTAGTAAATATCTGTAAACATACACAAAATTATAAAGAAACGGTAAAAAAGACTTATTCAGGGTTGGTTTATTCACGCACTGAGATTTAAAAGTTACAGTGTGAGGAAATTGGATTAGGATTGAGATTGCCTAAAAAGTAAAGGTAGCGAATTCCACAAGCGAATGGATGGGACAGTTTTGAATTTATTTATTTTATTTATTTATTAATTGACTATAGCAATAAATATGCGCCAGACAACACACCCACCAGTAGTCATGGTCTTGAGGTAAGGATAAATATCTGTGTTACGAGGTACCAGACAAGGAATGAAGCCAGGGGCGTATACCAGCATACCCAGACCCGAGCCAATTTAGAAAAGATGGTATACCCGGGACACCACGCAAGTCACAGCAAAAAACCATGCTACCGCGCACTATGCCAATCACATCGTCAACAATTATACAATAGGTGACTGAAACCTTGTTACAAATCGTCTCCACGTTCGACTCTACAAGCTCTCGAGTGGGAACCCAGTCTTAAGACGCCCTCAGAAATGAGGTCAAACTGACCTCATGCGATTTAGTCCGAGTGGCACTTGAGTGGAGGTAAGTACATTGGAGAAACGTGCTGAGGTGGAATTAATTAGTTGCCAACAAAGGTTTCTTTGGCAGAAATGCTGCTTAAAGAAGAGAACTTAGGGTTTAACTAAAAGATATTTTGGAGAACAATCTAAAAGAACTCGGGGTTTTATTTCTTTTAGAGCTATCTATCGGATTGGTCCATTGCACTGCACTAGTCATTGATTTGTACATTATCGCGATAGGTAGGGGCTTAGATCAAATCAAATAGCTGAAGATACGACATGTCCTTAAAATTGACAACTGAAAACGGGGATGATGCACAACTACATGCACGCACACTCACACCGCTGTAATTCTATTTATCGTTGTGCGATGTTGAAGGACAGAGACAAACCTATTTGTTTTGACCTTGTAAGCGAGAAGCTGAGTGAAGTGTCAATCGTATATTACGACTGAGTGAAATTAAGCGACCGGGGGCCTGATTTAAGAGGTCCACGCGTTAGAGGCGAGTCACCAATCTTCCTATTTTGGTTTAATCTAAGGGTAGGGGTCTTGGATTCGCATTCCTCCTCAGGATGAATGGTGTCTTGGTGTACTTACACCAAAATACATCTTTCAGGTGTTAACAGGCGCTTGCCATATAACATTGAACAACGTTGGCTTTCAACGTAAAATACACTAGACAAATTCACCAGGTCTTTTAATGGCCTCGATAGCTCAGTTGGAAGAGCAGCCCCTTTTTTATACTTACTAACTGTGTGTGGAAAATCTAAAGGAACTGAGGCTTTTATTCCTATTAGAACTATCCATCAGATTGGTCCAAATTGCACTGGTCATATAGGTAGAGTTCGCGGATTCGGATTACTGACTAGGATAAATCGTGTCTTGGCTCCTACACCAACAAACATACTTATGTTCGGAAAGAGTCTATGGATAATATTTATGTAATTAACATTGGCGTTTGTTCCTTTTCTAGGTGTGACTATCTATTTGTGTGTATTAAGAAATGATTTTTTTTATAGTAATGGGAGCAAACGAGCTGGAAGGTCACCTGATGGAAATTGATCACCTCCGCCCATGGACAACTGCAACACCTGAGGTGTCACCGATGCGTTGCTTGCCTTTTACATATATATGTATGTTACTAGTATCTGATACTCATAGTACAAGTAGCACTTATTTTGGGGTCAGATGATCGTGGTAGAAAGTAAAAAGCTTTCTTTAAATTATGTAAGGTTAGGAAACCTTGGTCTTAGATTCCCCAGATTTTCATCAGTAGAAGCGACAGTCTAGCTTTATAATAAGCACCAGTGCCACCGATTACTTAATAGTTACTACGTAACAGATAAATCACTCCATAGAAAATTGGCAATTTTGACAATGCGTGCTGTCATTTGACAGGCATATATTGGCAGGGCTACCTCCTTCGATATAGATGTCATTAGTCCTACAACTCCTACAGTACGTCATCGCGTCAGTTCAACCGCAAGATCGCGTACGAATCACAGTAGGAATATTCTACGCGGCTGTTGACAACCAACTGCCAAATTGGTCTTGGAAGACCCGACGGCTGGTAGGTATTAGCGCGCGCAAGTACATAGAGTGCCAGTGCTAAGAAAAATGAAAGAACTTAATGTGCAAGCCAATCCCCCAAACACCAGATGTAGGTCAAGGTCAAGGTTCAGCATGTATGATAATAACCACGGCAAAAAACTAACACACTTTGTATGTGGTTTAATGTTTTAATCTCCCCTTGTCAGTGGTCAGTCAAGAAGACGGACAGACAGACTGTTCCAGCTCAATAACCTGTCAGAATGAGCTACGTCACGCCTAATCTGAGGTACCGTTCGCTTTGCTACCATTTTATTTTTATAAGGCCTACTACAAACGAACGACATTTTGTACTCACTCTGACACCTAAAGAGCAAGCTTTGCTTAGTTTGTGTTGAGATAGCCATGTCTTAAAAGGCCTCTAAATGAATAAATATGAGCACGTGGCGTATATACTACGTATTTTCATAGATATTCACAAATAAATAAATAAATATCACAAAATACACCAAGATCATCTGACCCCAAACTAAGCAGAGCTTGTACTATGGATGTCATAGTCTGATAAACATACTTAAAAATTTCTAAATACATACTTAAATAGATAATAACACCCAGACAAACAACAAACACAAATGTTCGTCACATAAATGTCATAAATGCACATGAACGTTTTTGTCCTGGGTAGGAAACGTAACCACGGTCTCAAGCAGGTAATTCTATTTTTTTAATTTCTAATGTAACCGAGTGAACGAGCCAGCAGGTGTGTAATTTAAACAAATTTTAATAAAAATTAGTAGCCTATAAATATACTGTCCCACTCTGCGTGCAATTGCCTCCATCATTGAAATCAAGTCACTGCAACAATTGATGGGTATTGGCTACGTTCCGAAAACACATTTTAGCTGACCATGGTTTTGAACTTAGTCTAAAAATAACTAAAAATATATGAGTATAAAAATAAATAAATAAAACGTCTGCTTGGATTACCCCTTACACAGCAGTTAGCCGAACAATACCTGTTTATAGTTATGATTGAAAATAACATCGTCGTAATGAAGCGAACCGTGACCGCTGAACGCGTGACGGGCCTGTAGGGTGACCATACCATGCCGAGGATTTTTTAAAAATATTTCCATGAAAGGTCTGTCTTCAAGGATAAGTTTTCTATTGCTTAGAAATACAATATTTTCCCAATGATATGGCCTTATTTCCTATAGGGGTTTGAAGAGTAGTTTCCATGACAATATGGGAAAAAAATATGCAAACATTTCAGAATGCTATACCAGCCAAAATGAACTTCAACGAACAGAGATTCATTGGAGATCCTTTTAATTTTAATTAAACACGAAAAAGTAAAACAAATTGACGACCGACTTGGTGTAATGGTTAAGAAGTTGGCTACTACACCAGAGGTCGCGGGTTCGATCCCCGCACAGTACAAACATTTGTGTGCATGAACATGTCTGTTTGTACTGGTCTGGGTGTCTCCTATGTATAATAAGTATGTATTTACAAAAGAAAATGTATTTAAGTATGTTTATCCGTTGTCTAGTATCCCATAACACAAGCTTTAATTAGCTTACTTTGGGGCTAGATGGCGCTGTGTGGAATAATGTCCAGGGATATTTATTTATTTATATGATGTATGACTAAATAACTGACAAATACCCTAAAGCCGACGCGGATACACGGGGTAACAATTTAAACTTTGCTTCCAATAGCAACTAATTCGCAAGTGCTGACACGTCTGTCAAAAACATACGAATAAAATCATTGGTTACATTTTTTCTCAAACAACTATTAATAATTTTTAGCCTAAAACCCTTTCGTTCTGATCTTCATAGCTACCCTACTCCGTAGCTAGAACTGTCTACCTCTGCACGAAGCTACCAAAACAAAATGGCGGCGTCATAACAAGTTCAGTGTCGAAGCATTCCCTGGGGAGGGCCACTCAAAAACAATTCTCCTAGAGCTAGGAGAATTTCAGGAGAGTTTTAAAAGCCGTAATTAGCAGTTACCCTACTTGGGAGTTAATTATGCTTATAATAGTTTCATGATTCCGAGTAGAATGTTAAGTGGTAGGCATGTATATAGTTTGCTTGTTGGAATTTCGCAAACGCAATATTAAATGTTATTTTCGGAGTTATAAGCAGTTAAATGTGTTATTGACTGTACGCTTTGCTTTATTGCTATAGTTTAGGCTAGTGAACTTAGCTTATTATGTCATAATTTAAGCTGCCTTTCTACCATTTTAGTTTTTAAATAATCAACAATCCATTTGTTATGAAAATTAGGTCATTATTTTTACTATAGTTTAGCAGCCTCGTTTACATTCGAATCGGACTTCAGACTCATCAATCTTATCTCAAACAGTTATTTCATTCAACTTTGATTTTATTTTTTAATGTGTTTGCAGTACATTAATAATGTATAAAATTTCAGTCATAATGATCACGATTACTGTGAAGTAGGAAAATTCGCGAAGCAATTCCAATTTGCTTTTTGAATAATTATTACGAACCTTGCAAAATTGTCAGTTCCAATAAACAATCAAATCGCTAACACCTAGTTCCCAAGGTCTACTATCACTTCCGAACCGAAGATAATCAAAACGAACTCCATTATTTCCCAAACAATTATTCCGAATGGCGATCGGTATCACGATGCGATTGCGATCCGATCGCGACTGGCCAATCACCTCGAGTCCATCACAAGGTACGGCTTAATGGCTGCCGTCATTGAAGAGTGAAAATATGGACAAGTATTGTTTTTAAACGCAAAATAAAAATGAGAATCTGCCTGCTGGCACCTGCGGGTAATTAGTTTTCTAAATAATGCCTTAACATAACTTCACAATCATATTTTTAAACTAAAACTTCTCGCACTCGCACTCTTAGATGACAATGCTTAGAGGAAAAATAATACGAGATGAAACATTCAATATAAAGTTTATTTATTTGACGACCGACTTGGTGTAATGGTTAAGAAGTTGGCTACTACACCAGAGGTCGCGGGTTCGATCCCCGCACAGTACAAACATTTGTGTGCATGAACATGTCTGTTTGTACTGGTCTGGATGTCTCCTATGTATAATAAGTATGTTTTTACAAAAGAAAATGTATTTAAGTATGTTTATCCGTTGTCTAGTATCCCATAACACAAGCTTTAATTAGCTTACTTTGGGGCTAGATGGCGCTGTGTGGAATAATGTCCAGGGATATTTATTTATTATTATTTATTGAACATTATTATTGTACTTTATTTGAGAACATCCATATCCCAGGTCGGGCCAGAACTGCAATCACCCGTTTGGTAAGCGTTGTAGTTACACAATGGGGAATGCTCTGACGAGTTATTCCAGCTTATCCCACCCTCACCTTTCCACTCCCGTACCACGCGTGCTGGACTACGGCGTCACCCACACACAATTCAACATTTGTTGGCCCGAACTAAAAGGTTCGGTGACTCGTTTCTTTGTCGTACCATCCAGACGTGGAACGCTCTTCCAGCACATGTGTCTCCTTCCTCTTATAGTCCCGGGTTCTTCAAGCGGGGCGTGAAAAGGCTGGACCTCACGACCGCTTTCCATCAGGTGGAGTGAGGTCATCTTGACGGGCAATATAAAAAAAAAAAAAAAAGTTAAGCTTTTTAACTATTAATAGCAGCGATAACTCGATTTCTATGATGCAGCCTTTGCCCAGCAGTTACAAAGTTTATATTTTCGCTTCATCTGTTTGTATTCTAATTCATTTAAATCTTTAATTTACCACATCTAAATGCTTAATCTCTTTATTCTAGCATCCACGTAGCCTTATATAGAATTCGATACGGACACTAATGGACACATTGCAACACGACGCATTTCCCTCTGCCCTTGCTTCTTTCATCTTAAGGTCTGAATTCGCACAGTTTTAGCGGAGTGATATAATACTGAGGCTTTATTAGAAATTACTTTTGAACTGAAATAGGTTTTGCGTTTATACCGGTTTTTAAATTGCTCTCTGAAGTAGTTGAAGTTTATTGGTAAATCACTATAGTTTAATAAAGAAATAAGTATAAAGTTCTAATCGTGTGACTAGAAAGGTCTATGGTTTAGGGTTTAGGGGTATCTACACCAATTTTTTTTCCAAATTTTTACCAAGCACATTAAGATTATTAAAAAAAACAGACTGAAAGTGAGTAGTTAATCCCTATCCAAGACAAATACGAAAAACTTTTTTTTGAAGTAGGTACAATGCCGAGCAAAAGTGTATTATAATATTTCATACTTATCCAGTAGTCTACTTCAGAGGGGGTGTTAAGTTTTTAACATTTCAAAGACGCTTAAAAATGTCTAGAAACTTTTAAGAAATATCCAAAATTCACCTCTGAGTTAGATGCAGTGAGGAAAGAGCGCAGTCTCCGAGTGCCAGCAATGTTCACGCTCGACTTTGCGTTCGAGTTTTGCAGTGAATAGTACTTTTGTCTAAGAATATAGAGAAAAATCTTGAGAGGAATGCAGAGTAGTTTCAGATCGCGGGGATATTTGATACAAATTCAATTTGTCACAGAAGATTTCATTATTTTTGATCTTCTAAGTTGTCCAAGATATTTGGTTGTTTTATAAGTGTCCATTTTGTTATTTTTTACTTTAGCGCAAAAAGGGTCGTGAAAGCAAACTTATGACTGTGTTTGAATCAGTCCGAATCGCTCTAATATTGAAACAGTCAAACTTAGAAATGACGTCTAATTTTAAGTTTTCAACAATTTTTATAAAAAAAAATAGTTGCTTTGTTTAGGTTTTGATGTTTCAAAAATAAAATTAAGATTGAAATTTTGTCTGAGTTTTTCCTCTTCTTCTAAGTTTTTTTTTTAATTTAACTTCATCTAAAAGTTTATTTATCAGATTAGATAGGCTATTAAACAAGGTTCATTTTAATGTATCTTAACAAAAAGTTAATAAAATTTTAGTTATTTAGGTTTCATTGAAATATCCCTCGACCATGTTGATGTGTGTACTTGATTTCAATGATGGAAGCCTTTTACAGTGGGACAGAATATGGACTGATCATTATACTTAAGTATATTTCTCTTTCTACTTAAGTACTCATACATTACAATAAATCCACCGCCATTCTATAAAAAGCAATATAATTGCTCAAAGAGCGGTTTTTTTTTAACATTAATAATGCATAGACATTTTATGAGGTGTCAATGTCTCATAAACAGCTACGACGCCATTAACTAACTACGTGTCTCATCTCCTGCAGACTACACTAGGGACAAGTGCCCTCAGGCGTGGAGTGTCGAATGTAGACGCGTAACATGAGTGGTCACAGGCTGGTTTATTGAGCCTTGACTGGGATACATTTGGAGCCGTAGGCGTACACAATAGATTTTTACGCTGTACAGAATATTATGGTATTATTGTTTGTCGTACAAAATCTCGTCTAGATTAAAACAATTAACCTTTAAACAGTTCCACTGCTGTGAAAAGAAGTCAAGTCATCGCTACAATAGATGGGTATTGGCTTACTCACCACGCTTGCCAAACGCGGGTTTGTGATCACAAACCTGGGCATATACGATTTTTTTTTGATAAAACTAATTGTATTAATTAATGATCAAATTCTGAAACCATTTTCAAAAATATCCTCTAACCACCTTTTGTAGAGCCAGTCATAAAACAAAAGCGTTCACACTAGCAGCTCTATCTAACAAAGAGAGTATGTGGACTTCCGCCAAATAAACCTCAAAGGCGACATCAATGAAGCATTAACAGATGCCTGACTGTCACTAGTCACTGCTAATACTGGTATTGTTCTTGTTGGCCACACTAGATCTGAATATTGCAGTAACGACCGTAAGTGATGACGTGCCTAATGAGAGAGTATGGATAAGGTATTGTTTTATTTGTATTAACTAAAAAAACCTAATTTCACAGAAAAATCGCATAACCCAAGGTGCTCGGTTTGTATGAAAACCAAACGAGCCACTTATTTACCGCACCTATAGTGATTTAATATTAGAAATCAGCCATTTCTTAATCGATTAGATTTGGATACATAGAAAAAGGAAATGATAAGTGTAAATTTACTTGATTTTGGCATACGTTGACATAACGCTTGAGAGTTGACAAAATGAAGCAGCGTCAATATAAGCGCGCTGTTTTTTTTTTGACACGTTTCGCGACTGTGAGCCATTCAAATTGCAAAAATTTTCCCCTGACTGATTTGTTCGAATCTGCATATCAGAGCCGGTATGTGGACATACGCCAAATAAACCTCAAAGGGACATCAATGGAGCATTAACAGATCTCTGACTGTCACTGCTAATGCTCGATATTGTTCTTGTTGGTCACATAAATCTGAATATTGCAGTAATGACCGTAAGTGATGACGTGCATTAGATTGACCACCCCTGCCATGTAAACTATGATAGTTAACTATAGCAACTTTACCATTTTTCGTTACATTATTCACTAAAGGCGCTGCACAAATTCCATACAACAATTTGACAATAGACGCCAACGACTGTCGTCGAAGTGAACTCAGGGGTAGGGGTATACTGAATGGAACAAGGTTTCTCATGCGGATTTTTGTATGTAAATTCAAATAAATTATTGATCGTCCGTACTTATGGTTTTGGTACAGAACACTAGACACTATCTGAATTAACCACTTTAACTTTAATAACTTGTAGTTGCAGAATTCGTAAAAATCATTGACATTAACGTGATTTCTTGCAATAATTTTCTGAACAAGCAAAAGCTTTTTTCTGACTGTCACTGCGTTACTCGCCTAATCAAATAAATACTTCGTAGAATGAAGCCCTGATCAATTCAGCAGTTTCACTAGCTTTTCATTTTCAGTAATACATATTAATTTATAATTTACCAGAATTTCATTTAGCCCATTGATCCTACCTTTGATCTTTGATTAAAATAACTATAGTCTTCGCGTAAGTGGTTTCATTCTGAGGCAAAGATCATACAATGAACTCGGGCTAATCCGTATTAACTATTCACACTCTCGCTTTGTTGAAAGGGTTTATTGACGTAGTTATATTTAGTTAAATTAATAGAAGTCGACAGCGAATCCGCCCAGACTAACGATCGTTAGTGACACAAGAATGAGTATAAAAAGACAGTGTGAAGTGGGCATTGCAAGACGGGATAAATAAGATTGTTCGGTAATGTGTGAAATATTGTTACTGGACGCAATTTGAGTGGTTAAAATAGTAGATTCAGACCAAATTTATATCATGCGTTAATTCTAGATTGTTAGCAGCTGCTAGCTTCCGAAGCTTGACTTGAACAATGTTTTGACAGTCGTAATTCGTGGCAAAAGAGGCTACTGATATTTGGCGCTTGTTTCATAATTGCGAGGCACTATTTTTGAAAAGTTTATGAATGCTTCATAAGGTTAGTAAATTTGCTTTAGTTAAAAGATTGCGGTGTAGTACTTAACATATCTAGTTAAAATGACTTAACAGTAAAAAAAATCGTGTTATGTTCGCGTAAAAAGTCAAATTTCAAATTGAAATGCGGCTATATAAAATTTGAAGAGTATTTATCTCTCGAAGCCTACCAAGGCCGCAATAAAACGCGTCTATCAAATCCATCCAATTAGTATTAATACGAACTGTTAGCTAAAAAGAGTCTTATCCGCCAAAATCCGAACGCATGGTTTCCCTACTCACGTGACACCAGTTCGATAAATTGCAGATAGACATTCGCGACCATTTATTTAACGTCACCAATCCTCCTGTTCGTGTGTTCGTGTTGCACTAACAGCTGTTTTGTTCGTCTCATACTATCAATAGTTGAAGTGGTGTGAGGAAAAAAGACCACGCTGCGACCATTCAAAGACATACAAAGATTGAAGACCTGGCTCGTTATTGGCATAGACCATTGGTATCATGATTGACTTCAAATGTTTTAGGCACAAAGAAGCGGTTTTTTTCTAATAGGTAAAGCTAACGCATTCTTTTATTAATAAAACTACTAATAACTTCAGCCAGACGTTATTTTTCAGTACTATGCTTTGAGTTTATATTATTTATGTATTTAATCTTTAATGCATAATATTTCATTAGGCGGACTTAATGCTAAAAGCATTCTCTACCAGTCAACCATCGGATGAGACAAAAATGCTGTTGGCGGTGCAAAAAGTAGAATTAGAAAAGGTAAAAGAGTACTATTATCAATACCTGCCAAAAAAAAACAACTTCTTCAAGGCATTCGCTCTTATTCGATATCCATATATCCTGATTTAGTTACGCAAAAAACAATTGTTTTTTCTAGTATTTCTTCCGTTTAATTAATAATTAGTTACTACTATTTCGTTTTTTGAAACAATGAATAAATATGCGCCAGACAACACACCTCTTGTAATGGTCTCGAAGTAGGGATTATTATCCTTGTGAAACGAGGTACCACATAAGGAAATAAGCCAGGGGCGTCTCCCAGCACACCCAGAGCCGAATTAATTCAGAAAAGATCGCTTCCTGAATTGACCCGACCGGGAATCGAACCCGGGACACTACGTAAATCGAGGCGAGAAACCGTGCTACAGTGCACTACGCCAATTGTGTTTGATAATACGCCAAAATATTGATGCCACAAACTTTTTTTAATCGACTTTATAACAGGAGGAAGGTTCTTAATTAGTCGAAATATTTTTCAAATCTCAAACGACCCAGTTAGACACGTAAACAACATGACTGTAATATTGAACCCCCAAATCGCTGGACCCCCCCAGCCATCAATCGAGACCCCTGTCTGTGGAACCCCAACGATTTGTCAACTTGTAACCCTATTGATTTCCTATATAAAACCCTTTTGAGGCAGTTAGGCGGGTTTTAATTCCGATTTGGGTTTATAACACATTTTTTTAGGAAGCGATAAACATAAATCGCTTCTTTTTACAATATAAATAGGAATAGTTGTTAAAGTATTTACCCGGTGCTTTTTAAAAGACTTACAATCGATATGGCGTACTCTGTAATTGTTGTAGTAACAATGTAAGTGAAGAATTATTTTTTCAATTGACTTCATTATCGTATACAAACCATAGAATTAAATAGACTGAAAAAAACTTTTTTTTTTATATTGCCCGTAAAGATGACCTCACTCCACCTGATGGAAAGCGGTCGTGAGGTCCAGATATGAGGTTGACAAGCCCAGTCATTAAACGAATCACCGAGGTCGCCATCCTCACCTAGAAGGAATGCAGAAATGTCTTTTCACGCCCCGCTTGAAGAACCCGGGACTACACGAGGAAGGAAACACATGTGCTTAGTCTTACTGGCCAATCAATATAAAAGTTTTGACTCTACTTGACATTGGCGAAATCAATCTGCTAGAAAAGCAAGATTGTTGAGGCCACAAAAAAAAAAACACATGTGCCGGAAGAGCGTTCCACGTCTGGATGGTACGACAAAGAAACGAGTCACCGAAAGTTTTAGTTCAGGCCCACAAATGCTGAATTGTGTGTGGATGACACCGTAGTCCAGCACGCGTGGTACGGGAGTGGAAAGGTGAGGGTGGAATAAGCTGGAATAACTCGTAATTTTCCATTTCGATAGTTCCTTAATCCATCACTAACTGAGTACCTATTTCATGTTTTTGTGAGTATTCTGAATGACCCGGTATCCAACATGACATTGTAAGCACTGAAAACTACAACAACGCCAAAACTTTTTATAATATTAACGAATTAATTGAATAATTAAACTTTGTAACGTAAACATTTAATATTAAAACTGGGAAATTTTTTGCGGTAAATTAGATTTCCCGTCTATGTTTTGGAGCATAGAAATAAATTTTAGGCCAATCCCAAGCATACGACGTCACAGGCAGGAGCTTGAATACGAAAGTTTAGTAAAGCCACTCAAAAATAAGACTGCTACGATACAAGCCAATGCAATCCAGCTCAAGCACAACTCACGACTCGCATCGGCCACTCACGATCGCAACTCGAGATCACTCCACTGTCCACCGGACCGAGACAACGTCTCAAGAGGCTGAGATCGCACTTAGAGTTACGGATGTAGATATTGTTGCCTCTTCTCGTTTTGTGGGGAGATTTATTGATTAAATTGTGTTGTTTAGCATGTTACAATGCTATCTTTTTCGGCTTAACTAGAAAAAAACATTCGGTTTGGGTATTAGCTGGAACTTGAATCCGCGACCTTTCACAAAATTTATTGTATTTCTCCATGTCTTGTGATTTATTCATTATAATTCATTTGATTTTTTTGTATATCTGGAATTTTTAATCTATTTAAGTTTTAAATTCAGAATATTAATATATTTATCAGTCCCTGACAAGCTATAAGCTCAGCTTAGTTTGGGGTCAGAATAACTTAGCGTAAGTAAGGTGTCCTATATAGATATATACATTTATTTTTGTTTACTTTGTTTTTTTATTCCTAGTTAGTGCAGGATATCAGCGTCGCGCAGACTACTAATCTCTTTTTTTACTAATTGAAATTTAATTCTACGAAATAATATATTTACTTACTAATTTACAGTATCAAAATATCACTTGCGACGAGAAACCGCCTACTGAGCGCACACTTAAGTGATGTCAAGTTCAGATTAGTGTAAAATAGGACTCAAGAAGAATTAGTTAGAATTTTCTCAGTTATAGGTATTTGACGGCATTCTAGATTTTACTCGAACATTAAACTGCGCTTAAGTAGAGATTGGAACGGCAGTTACAAAACTCGTTATTTAGGTGTCTAAAAATATTGGATAAATAAAGTAATTTTTTTGGTTTAGTAACTTTCTATATTAAAAAACCCTAGCATATCAAGAAGTGACCCATTCGATACGCCTACGATACGATATGCCTTTAATTCGTATCGATATCGTGGAAAGACATTTCCGTGGTTGAGAATTTAAGCAAGTTATAAAAGGAATCCTCAAAATTAAAAACAATTGCAGCATTCAGTGAGATCTTGCGAACAGTATTATGACTTACGTCCATTTTACAGCGTCTTTACTCTTAATCTATTTGTTGTTCAAACCTATGAAATCGCTTATCCCTTATCGATTCTATTCAAGAAATCCGAAAAAGAATTAAACAGAATCGTTATTTGTGGTCCACTCCATCTAAGATTGAAGAACGTGACTACACAGACAGCTTTTCCACACGCGAAACATAGTCCAAAGTCGTAAATAAATCTCTCATTTACTCCTGTCCAATAAAGAACGAACTTTGGAAGGATGTCGACGACGTCCTCAGACAGTTTAAGTTTTAACATTAACTCCTGAATGGTAGAGTCAGTTCAATATCGAAACGAGTTGCGATTTTCATTAATACTTAGTTGTAAAAGCGTGTAAACTTGTTGATTGGTTTCTGGAGGACACCCAGGGCTGGCTACTGCCGAAAAATATCAAATCTACATAAAAAAACCAAAAAATAATGCTAAAAAAAACGGGTTAAACTAAGTGTATTGCCGACTAACAATTTTTATTTTTGGAATTGTTTAAATGACTTGGTACATCCTATTGTTTCATATTAAGTAGGTTTGCTGTACTTGTTAGGTTGTTCTGTTTATTTTTTAATGTTAGAATTTAAGCATTTTTTTTATCAACAAACAAATTGTACTCTACTAACTCGCATTGTAAAACCACAACAAGTTTAAAAGAGTAACTACTGAGTTTCTCGTCGGGTGTTCTCAGGAAGAATCAACTCCTCCGACGCGGTTGTAAAGTCGCATCATGTTTGTATACTGTTTATTTATTCATATTATTATAGTATTTATGTCTATTATTTAGTATATTTTTTGACTATTTAAAAGTACTGATTAAGTCTATTTAAATGAAGATATTTGAGTTTGAGTTAAGCACTCCAGTCCGAAAGCCTTGCGACCAGAAGAGGTAACTTGGCTAAAAGAGAGTTTGAGACTAAGGCCGAGATCTATAGTCGTTACTTAGCTACGCACAGACTTATCACATAAATTATTATCTTACCTATTGAGTACCGTTATAATTATTACTAATGAATACCTAAGTTGATGTTCAACTAATACAAAAATAATTTAATATCGATAAGAAGTAACTAATAAAGATAGATACAGTTGTTCAAAGTCTAAACTAAGTCTAAGTTTAAGCTAAGCACGCTCTATAGATCTGGGCCTTAGTGGGTATTCATACTGTCATACTGGCAAGACTTTATGAAGTTGTTTTAGTGATTGCAATGTTGTTGTTATCCAACATGCATGAGACACATGTATCGTCCTGATGAATCTGCCGGGCCAACAGAGTCAGAACATGCAGAGTGTTAGTGTTAACAAGCATCGGTTCGCCTAGTGCAAACCCAAAAGCAGTTGTGTCAAATGATTGGTTTTAAGGCCACAATTGGTGCAAGTTCATAAGTGGAGAAATTTTGGCCATAGGGGAAGTCCAATAAAAAATATATGTAATACATATTTGGAACAACTTACACCAAGATCATCTGATGCTATGTTTTTCGTCATATTCAGAAGGAAATGATAGAGACAATACATTAACAACACACAAATAATGTTAGGGTAATATTATTAATACTTAAGGTTAGGGTACGATGGGGCTGCCAAATCTAACAAGAACAAAAGCCCCTTTATAAATGAAAAATAAAATAATGTTTTTTTTGTTAAGTCGATGTCTTTTTAGGTTGGCAACCCTAGCAACTAGACCACCCATAGTTCCCTAGCACTTTTGTACTTGTCTAGAATTACGTCTGTTCCAGAATTCAATAGATCGTTAAACCCCGTTCATTTGCTAGTTTTTGTTCAGGTATTTGCAGCTGAAGGGGTTAATAAAACTCTTCGTCTGCCGAACTGAAACAGGCACGGACTTAGACTAAGGTTTTGTGGGGGTTCAGTACGTATTATTATTGCTAACTTTGTATTAAAGCCCTTTTTGCAGGAGTCAAATTTAGCGTGGTCATGACACCTGGCTTTTTGAGAGGGTCTTGTACTTGGAATCCCCTTGGTCCGGTTCTGTCTATTATACAAAGTTTGCCTGTTAGTTTACGTAAAATGTACGTTAAGGCTTAAGTACTGCCGTGAAGCAGTACGTAATTAAATAGATCTACAAAAAGTAAAGTAAAGTAATGTGACGATGACCTACTTTAAAAAAAAAATGATTTGTTACACTTGATGCATTGACTTGACCAAATTAATTAATAAAAATCACACTTGACATTCACATAGCGATTGCTTGAATTAATGTTTTTATTGTGAATGTATTATTGTATTATTTAATGTATTGATTTTGATATAACTTTTCACAAACTTTTCTGACATTTTGTTTTTTTCTCATCATTGTTGACATTTATTTTGTTTTTGTTTGTATTGTAATCTGACAGCTGGCTTGGTCATGCCATGGTCTATGATCGGCTATTATTTTATTGGCCTAGGCTTCTATGGCTAGTTCTACATAGTCCATAGATGTTTTTTGCATTGTGTTAAAAAAAAAAAATATTGTATTTTGAATAATGAGAATTTAATAATTTCGAATGTATTGTTTAGACATAGTAATAATATTTGCATGTTACCTATACTTCATTCATTATATCATTAAAAATAAGAAGCAGGGGGGCTAAAATGAATGGCAATTTGCATTTGATGTTGCCATGACGATAACATACCTGACTATAACCTGGCAAAATTGAAAATCTTTTCCGCCACAACGTATGAAAGGATTATGTAACATTTTAGATTTGGCAGAGTTATAGTGACAGTAAAAATGAAAACCCCTGCCTGTTTTAGGTTTTTACATCGACAATATAGTTCGATGCAAGACAAAATAATTTATTTAAGCAAAAGCCTCATAAATTCTGAAGTTCCTTTACTAAAGTAAATGAGAACAATTAAGTGTGACAGCTGCTATATAAGTATATTTTAATAAATTCTTCATAAATGTTAAAAGTAATGATGTTTATTGTACTTTGACCACAAAGTGTACCCTAAAAAGAACCTTTTTTACTTCTGTCTAATGCTATAATGAATGGAGTATAGATAGCTGAAGAGGAGAAGCCATTACAATACTAGGCTAAGATCTTCTATGTAACCCTTCTTCATTTGCGAATAAATGAATTATCGTATCTTATTTTATCTTATCTTATCTTATCTTACACTTGGGACCTGATAAATCGACATACATTGGAAAACGCTCTTCATTATTATTACCAGATTTTTTAACATTATGCTGAATGAAAAACCAAAGAATGACAACCTGAATGTCGGTTGCATCAAAGTCCAACGCACAGGCGAATTTTACTCGTAATTTAAATCGTCTAGTTCGATTCTTTGCCAACTGTGGGTCCGAAAATGCCTGCCATTAGCGAACAGTAGAAAGCAGGTTGAGATTTGTTCGGTTCGGCTTTCCGTATCGTGTAGTTTACGATCTACGATTTGGCGTAATCGTGTACGAACGTAAAGTGAAATTTACATTACGACATAGGATACGCTTACGACTATGTGGTGCTTCTACATCACCTATAGGCATGCTAGAAGATATTTAAGTAAGCTTAAGGATTTATTTCAGAATGCCTAATGGGTTGCAATCCTTCTAAAAACTTTTTAGTAAAAACTAATATTTACGTAGAAAGTCTCCAAATCTTCTACTAGTATAAAAATATCCGGTATGTAGAGTACCTAAATGTGTGCTGTGTGCGCTTATCAGTGGCTCACCATCACACCAAGTGTATCCGTAACGCACTACGTCCTCCACGGTCCGGGTCTCTCATACGACTGCCCATGCTTACGCTGGACAGTGACGTTGACAGATGAGTGACACGGACAGATGACGTTGACACCTGACAGGTGTCAGTGTCAACTCACTACTACCACTGTGCGTGTGAGACAGTGTATTGTACTTAGATAGAAACACTACAGGGTATATTGGCAGGGGCAAGGTGACTGTGGATGTCGTGGCACCCTGTAGTCCAATAGCATCTTAAAACTCAAAATTAAACGTTTTTAAAAACATTGGCTTTATAGTATTCCTATTAAAAAATATGTAACACGTTGATTTAAATAGCAGATTATCTTCAACACCAAATACCTTAATGTTAAATGTTACTCGTTCTGTCTTAGTACGGGAGCTTACCTGAAAAATAAATAAAAATATATATTAAATTCGGTTCTTTTAAAAAAACTGCACTTGAAATACCTTCTTTGCTCTAATCTACCAAACACAATCAACAAATGACACGTTAATATAACTCAACTGAGCCAATCAAGAGGGTACCATTTATCTGAAATCGTAGGCAGAGACTGTCTCACAAATTAATAATTCGCAGGGAATATTATAATTTCGGCTTGTGCTACTTAGTTATATTAAATATCGACAAAACATACAATCCCATCAAAAACAAAGATACAAAAAGGTAATCGGAACACGAGCGGTTACCGCACCGTAATTTAGAGGCCCTCGATCGCCGATAGACCAGCTGACCGCCATCTTGCGAGCGAACTAACCGTCTCTTGGGAATAATGGTGGAGATACACAGGGAGGAGACACTTGATTTTTTCGTTCCTAAAGGACTTACGGGAAATATTCTCTTAGTGCTTGCCTGCACTCCCCAAGGAACCTATTTGCCAAATTTCAGCTTTCTATAGCCCAGCTGGTTCGGCAGTTTTGTTGTCTTGTCAGTCACTCAGTAACGGAAAGTTTTGTATTAATTGAAGGGTCCAGGTAACCTCTTCATTGTAGCGAAGACATAATTCCAATGAGAGAGCCCTATGCCTCGCAGTGATAGGTAGATGCAATGATGGAAACTTAACATCTATTAGGCCACCCTTGTTGGGATAGCCGTCTCAGACCTCCGAAGTCAAAGAAAGCTCTCCCTACTATAATATACGGGTTTTGTTCTGAAGAACTGTTTGATATGATGCCCACGGCTACTTTTTACCACCGCACCGCTCGCCACTGACAGGGCCTTCGTCCTCACACTCTGAAACCACAATGCTCTCGTACAGTTCGGTTTCAGAGATGTTTCCATCCGAGGACGCATAAATTGTGGAATGAACTCCCTGTCGAGGTTTTCCCGATGAGTCATAGTATGGAGTTCTTCAAGAGGGGTTTGAAAATGTTTTCGCAGGATCGACAACGCGCGAGTGATACCCCTGGTGTTGCACGTGTCCATAGGCTGCTGTAACCGCTTACCATCAGGTGGTCCGCATACTTGATTGTTACCGACAAGGTATAAAAAAAAAAAAATTGCCACTCGCAATTCATAGTACGATTATGTTTAAATAATCCCTCTCTCTAAATCCCTAGCCCAAACCTCTAACGGGCAGTTAACCCTGCGGCGGCCGGCGTTGTTTTTATGCCACCTGAACGTAGAATTAGCACGTTATTTGCGGGTTAGTCGCCGTAGTTACAGCGCTATTTATAACGGTTAGCTGTTATTAACGTAAGCGTTATATTAGGGTTTCAGTCGTTATTTTTCATGACAGTGTTAATATGATGTAGTTTATTTTATGATGCACTTATTTATTTAATTAATTGTGCTGTTAAATCTTCTTTGTTACTAATTTAATGTATTTACCAATAATCAAACTAATCAATGTCATTAAAGATCAGTTTTTTTGACGGCTGTGAAATATTTCATCTCAACTTTCCAGGGCCCTTAAAAACTACCATGAGTTTCACAACGAAACAAAATTACGGTAAATTGTTTTACCTATTCTTCTCCACTAGGTAAAACAATTCACCGTAATTTTGATACTTCCATAGCCCAGTTCGCTCGTGACCACGGTGACATGCAACTGTCGCTGAAACGTCGAGAAGAATAGGTAAAACAATTTACCGTAATTTTGTTTCGTTGCAAAAACCCGTTTTTATTAGAATTAGTTAAATTCAACAAGAAAGTTTAAAATGTTATTTACCATGAGTTTGGTACGAATTCCAATGTAGGTACATTAGAGTCATTTTGTGTAAAGACGCCTAAATTATGGAAAAACAAGCTTACAGATTATAAAAGCTTAGTATAAGTAGTAACTAGTAGCAGTAAGTTGTAGTAGTAGGTAAGTACATGTATTCCACTTGATGTACCATTTTGTAATGTTTCTGTTGCATTGGCAAAATAAATGAATCTGAATTTGAATCTGAACTCTTAGCCAGTGCTCAACGGCTAGTACTTGTGAGGTCAGCTAAAATAAAAACATATCCAGTAAAGAGGTAGATTTTTACACAATGTCGTTTGAAAAATCATCGAAATGCTTTGTGAACGAATGAACAGGACAACATTATTTTAAATTCTTCGAGAGATGACTTTGAAAGGTTACGCATACTTCACATACGAGTACATATACGAAAGATCGGCAAAGTAGTTTATTTTGTTTTTTATCAAAATTCCGTAATTGGATTCGAGAAAAACAAGAAACTTTTCGAGTTCAAATTAGCATAAGGCGAACTTCGTTGACAATTCAATCTACTCATGCTAATTTATTTTCGGGGAAATAGTGGGTTTTTGGACCGGTCCAAAGATTAATGAGCAGAGAGCGAAATACGAGAGCGAGTAGTTAAGCTCTAAACAGGTCATAAATAACGCGCCACAACATGAACACACACCAAATAAATAAATAAATGACGCCAGCCAACCATAACAACTCATTGTGGTGTAAGTTTTAATAAGTGTAAGTTTTTTGTCTTTATTTTAATTTTAATACATACATAGGTGTGACGCTTTACAATACCCGATCAGTCTGAATTTAAATGACAAATTGTGAGTGTAGTTATGTAGTACCTATAAGCGAACGCGGGATTTACAAGTAATAACATCTTTTAAAGGAAATAACTTTAACTACTTTTGATATAGGTACGTAGCAAAAACAGCCAACGATATTTTCATATTTCAATTTTGATTTGATTTTGGAAGTTTTTTGATGTTTTTATTAAAAATAAGGAATGCGAAGATCAAGAATCAAATAAGAAAATTGACATTACTTTCGTTTTAGCTTTAGATTCGAAAGTCGTATTGGTAAAACATCATTCAAATCAGATCAGTCATCTTCTGTATTTACATATTCTATGCCGGGGTGGGTCTAGGGGAGATAGGGGAATGTCGAGGCCATCAAGAGTTATTGTGTAAGGAAAGTCACTTCATCTAGAGAGTATAATTGGGTGAAATTTTTAACTTGAACTTAGAAATTTAAGTTTATAAATATTCCAGTATTACTTCATTACAAGTGGTTTTAAATATTTTAGAGCTCGGAAAAATTCATGTTTTCATGTAATTATTTAGACGGAATGATTCACTAGTTCAGTTAAAGGCCGCAGTTATCACATAAAGACTCGATCTTTCTTTACTTTTTTATAGTTGCTGATATTTACTTGTAATGATTGTTTATTAAAACTTAACTTACCCTTGTATTTACATAAGTAATAACCTAATTAGTACTTTAAATCTACTAAAGCCTACGTAGCGTGATCTATACTAATATTATAAAGAGAAAAGATTTGACTGTCTGTTTGTTCGTATTAAATAGGCTCCGAAACTACTGGACCGATTTTGAAAACTGTTAGACAAATATAAAGCTATATTATCAGGGAGTGATAGGCTATATTTTTTTTAAATTTAGGCTATATTTTGACGGGAATGAGAGTCTACGCGAGCGTAGCCGCTGACGGATAGCTAGTCATTTGTACATTGGCCTGACCTATAAAGAAAGCGTGTCTTCAGAATAGTTCATACTATAAATACTTTCATTTATCTGACATTATTCATTCAAAAACAAGACTTTATAAAGATAATGTAATCTTCCTACATTAATCCTTTTCTTCTCAGTAAAAGCTGAAAAACTCGAGCAACCCAATTAAAATGCTCTCTCAAACCCACTCAACTTAGGCCTTAGAATCCTTAGATGTACAGTCAACTTTAATCATCTACGCCGTGGACATACATCGAGATAGATAAGAAGCCCTAGTCTGTTTGAGAAAGCATCCCACTTTTTGGCACTACAAGATTTTTTTTATAGTGCCCGTCAAGATGACCTCACTTCACCTAATGGAAAGCGGTCGCGAGGTCCACGTATGAGGCTGACAAGCAGAGTCACTCAAACGAATCACTGGGCTGACAATCCTCACCGTGGCGAGAAATGCCTTTTCACGCTCCGCTTGAAGACCCTGGGACTATAAGAGGAAGGAAACACATGCGCTGGAAGAGCATGCCACGTCTAGATGGTACGACATAGGACTTCGGAAAGTCTACCGCCTGGCCATGATCTGACGCGACCGACCTGGAAAACCTTGAACAGACTAAGGACACAGATCGGTCGCTGCAAGGACAATCTTTTCAGATGGCGATACATCGAGGGTGCAAAGAATGTGTGCGAATGCGGTGCATCCCCCCAGACTATGGATCACCTTTTGTCATGCCCCTCGTGTCCGAACAGCTGCTCACACGATGACCTTATATGTGCCAATGCTAAGGCTATTAAGGTGGCAGAATACTGGTCAAATGAAATTTAATGTTGCAAACTCAAACTCAAACTCAAATAACTTTATTCAAATAGACTGTATCAGTACTTTCAAATCGTCAAATTTACAGCAAAATATACTAAATAATAGACATAAATACCATAATAATATGGATATGTAAATAAACAGTATACAGACATAATGCGACTCTACCACCGCGTCGGAGTTGTTTCTTGCTGAGAAGACCCGGCGAGAAACTCAGCAGTTACTCTTTTAAACTTGTTTTGGGTTTACAACAGGGGTTAGTAAAGTACAAGCAGTGTGCCATTTTGATACCTAAAAGAATATAAAACAAAGAGAAAAAACCAACCATAAAAGAATATAATAACAAGAATTCATTTAAACAATTCAAAAACAAAAATTGTTAGTCAGTACATACAAACTAGGTACCTATTAACTCTTACAATAAAACATCTGTTACAATAGAGCTATTTAATCCCGCATCGAGAAGAGCGCTTATACCCAGGCATTTTTATCTATAAGGTAGTCTTTTGTAGTATAATAGCCCTTTTTTAATAAAGCTGTTTTGATGTGATGTTTGAATCTATGTAAAGGTAACTCACAAATGGTTTTTGGAATTTTGTTGTAATAATGTATACCTTGCCCCATAAAGGATCCTAAAACTTTTTGTAACCTAAAGAGTGGAAGTGCAATTTTATCCTTATTCCTAGTATTTCTGCAATGTATGTCACTGTGTTTAGCATAGAGTCCAATATTTTTTCTGACCAAAACAATGCAATTGTAAATGTATTGTGACGCTACAGTGAGGATACCAATTTCCTTAAAAATCTCCCTAAGTGAAGCCCGTGCACGAAGCTTATAGATGGATCTGATAGCTCGCTTCTGGAGGATAAAGATGGTTTGTATATCCGCCGCTTGACCCCAAAGTACAATGCCGTAAGACATTACACTATGGAAATAACTAAAATAAACTGAACGAGCAGTATCAACATCTGTTAATAACCTAATTTTTCTCACTGCAAATGCAGCCGAACTAAGTCTGCCTGAGAGAGCTGTTATATGAGGGTTCCATTGCAGTTTTGAATCTAGTGTGATTCCAAGAAAAACTGTTGTATCTACAAGCTTCATAGTATTACCATCAATTTTTAGACTAATGGGGTTATCTTTAACATTAGGCAACTTAAAATTAATACATTTAGTCTTTTTTGCATTAAGCTGTAGATTATTTACTGTGAACCATTGTAAAACCTTTGAAAGTGCGTCATTAACATCATCAAAAAGGTTTTTATTTCTGTCAGTTTTAAAAACTAAAGATGTATCGTCTGCAAACAATACAACATCACAAATATCTTTTAAGTAAAAAGGTAAATCATTTATATATATCAGAAATAGTAATGGACCCAGAATGGATCCTTGAGGGACCCCCATTTTAACTTGTGATCCTGTAGAGAGTACACTGTTAACATCAACTTTTTGAGTTCTTAAACTAAGGTACGAAATTACCAAATCTAAAGCATTATCCCTTACCCCGTAAAAATTAAGCTTGCGTATAAGTGTATCGTGATCAACGCAATCAAAGGCCTTGGACAAGTCACAGAAGACGCCAAGAGCGTTCTGTGAATTCTCCCAAGCCCTAAAGATGTGTTTTAGAAGTGCAATGCCAGCATCAGTAGTAGAACGGCCTCTCGTGAATCCATATTGTTCACTGTGTAAGAGATTGTTCTCATAAAAATGGCTTAATAGTTGTTCTTGAATGATTTTTTCAAAGATCTTACTTAGAGCTGGTAGGATTGAAACAGGCCTAAAGTTACCTGGGTCTTGTTTGTTGCCTGATTTAAAAAGTGGTACAACCCTACTGTGTTTCATTAAGTTTGGAAAAACACCTTCATCCACACAATCATTGAATATTACGGCTAAATAAGGGGCAATCACGTCAATTATGTGGCTAACAATTTTGACTGATATACCCCAAAGATCAGCGGTATCTTTTGAATTAATTAATCTGAATGCTTTTATTATATCTAGTGACTCAACATGTTTAAATTTAAAGAATACACTGCAACAAGATACATTATCTTTCAACAAATGTTCCGCTCTAGTTGGTGAGGAATTTAATGAAGCTGTAGTGATTATAGGTATATTACTGAAATACTTATCAAATGCTTCAGCAACAGATGCTTCTGATTGTAAGATGTTATTGTTAATATTAAGAGTGTATGAGGTATCGCGCTGTTTAGCTTTACCTGTTTCGTGATTTATGACGTCCCAAGTGGTTTTTATTTTGTTAGTGGACTTTGATATTTTATCACGAATGTGCAATGCCTTAGCTGTAGTGCAGGCTTTTCTGAATATTTTGGAGTAGTTCTTGACATACTCAACAAAAAGTGGATCGAAATTGTATTTTTTCATGCCGTACAACTCATACATCTTACGTCTGCTCCTGTAAATTCCAGGCGTGGCCCATTCACAAAACTTAGATTGAACTCTGCAAGTAACTTGTTTGGTGGGAAAACAAGCATCAAATTCATTTTTAACACAATCAAACAGTCTTTTGTAGACTGCATCAGGGTCACCCTGCTTATAAGGAATGGAAGATACTTTATGCTTTAAATTAGTTTTAAAACTATTAATGCGATTACCCGTCTTCGGTCTACATGTTATTTTCCTGTAATTAACGCTATTGTTAGTTATATCTAAAAATGTTATCTTCTGCCCACAATGATCAGACTTTAATTCAGATACTATTGCCTTTTCAATGGGTACACAGTTGCAAAATACATTATCCAGACAAGTAGATGTTGTGGCTGTTATCCTCGTGGGTTCATGGAATTGATAATCCAGACCAAAGGATTTAAATAGCGACAATAACCTATTGCTTTCAGATGAGTTTACTAGCAAATCTATATTGAAATCACCACACACAATAATGGGTTTAGACTTAGCACTTAACCTACCCAAAGCTTCCTCCATAACTGTCTCAAATCTATCTAAGTTAGTTTTTGGGGGACGGTATACACTTATCACAACAAAGCCCTCTAACTCAACACAAGACAATTCGACAATACGCTCTATGGACAGGCCTACAATGTCAGTGCGATCTTTACATTTCAAACTATTTGCAGTAAAAATTAATGAACCACCATGAATAGTAGTTTTTCTAAAGAACGCGCTTGATAATCTAAAATTATTAAGGACAAAAGACTGATAGTTTTCATCAGTCAGCCAATGTTCAGTAAAACATAAAATATCAATATTTTGGTTTTCCAGCAATAGTTCTATTTCTAAATCTTTGCCCGTCAAGCTTTGAATATTTTGGTGGAATAAATTCAAGTATTTGGGCTTGGCTGTTGTCCTAGGTCCTAGTTTAAACAAGACGCTGAAGGAGCATCACATGAAATAGATAAATTAGTACTAGTACTAATGTCAGAATAGAAAATACTGCCAATAGCGGCATTGTTAATGTTATTTGCTAACAAAGTAGCTAGTTTCTGCTTAGTCCTAATGGGAAGATACATAGTATCTTCAGTTAACCTAAAGTATGGTACAAACAGATTTGTATCAAAAAAGTCAATGTCACTATGACGACATGTCAGATTATACAAAGTTAAATTAAGGTCTTGGATGACCTTGTTCTGACTTGAAGTACTTGAGGTACTTGAGTATGGGAATGCACACAAAATAAATTTACACTTGTTCTTTGATTGAATGCCCATTATTGTTTCAATATTTTTAATTAACCCTTTTTTTGTCAATGATCGGCAGTCCCCATGAAAGACAACCACAGTGGAGTTTACCCCTAGCTTCTCTTTCGAGATGTTACTAACTAGGTCAGAATAGGACATACCTGGATGGCATAAATTTATTACTTGTTGATTCGATTTTTTAGACAACAATATGCCTAATCCTTGGCCTAGCTTGTCAGAAAATATAAAAGTATTATTCTTATTATTTGGAGCAGCCTGTGGAGTATTACATTTATCCACCTTAGCAGGCTCTGATAAGTCAGTTGGCGTGGCCTCAACACGTGACAATTCAGTATCCATCTCCACTACTTGTTGATAACAATTATTGCAAGTGATTTGTTTACTTATAAGTGAATCAAACCTCTCTGCATTGTAAGTTGACATCTTTAACAATTCTGTGGCAGCTAATATGTGTTCACTGATCTCTTTTTGGGATATATCATACATTTTTTTGGTGTCCCTCAGAGAACTCTCTAAGCAAGCAATCTTATGCTCAAGAGCCATGGTCTCATTTTCATAGGAGATTTTAGTACTATCTAATAGTAAGCTACCTTGTTCTAATTCAGAGATTAAATCTAACTTTTCTTTTCTTAAAATATTATATTTCTTGATGTCCAACTGTTTATTAACTAATTTTTTAGTTTTGTTAATGTATTTATTAATTTTAATATATTTCTTTAACTTTTTGTTGCTATTAAACCTATAGAATCTAGTTTCAGAGACTGAATCATCACATGTGAGATCAACCATAGGAATTATTTTAGGACATATATTTGGATCAGCTAAAGCTAACTCATCAAATAAACTTTGATTGCCACTCTCAATTGTACAATTTTTGTCACTCTCTAACTGTCTAATGGTTTTTTGTGACTCATATAAACTAATTTCCAAGTCATTAATCCGATTTAGTGCTAGCTCGTGGGTGTTATTGCATGCATTATAAGAATCAACAAGTTCCTGCAGCTGGGTGCACCGATCAGCCATGTTCAAGTACTTGATCTCC
This sequence comes from Udea olivalis, assembly GCA_947369235.1. Taxonomy (NCBI): domain Eukaryota; kingdom Metazoa; phylum Arthropoda; class Insecta; order Lepidoptera; family Crambidae; genus Udea; species Udea olivalis. The sequence goes on from OX376366.1 coordinate 9,495,712, forward strand.
AGTTCGGCAAGGTCACACTTAAGTTTGCTGTTCTTGTCGACAATATTTCTTATTTCCAATTCACTATCTGCGCGTTCTTCAAGCAGCTGGACATTGTCGCTCCTTGCGACCTTGAGGTCATGGCATGCCTGCTTGTATAACTCAGCGAGTTTACTGCGGGTCATCATCTTGAAGTGGGCTTGATGCAATCCTCTAACTGAAATTGTATGAAGCGGGGCCAGCAGACACCAAGGTCACTTATAGGGTGCGAAGAGTCTTACACTGTCACCCTGAAAGCAAGGGAAGTGGTGTCAGTATACTAGCAAAATAATATGAAAGAAGTAATATAGAAAATACTGTTCCTAGTAGGACACTTAACCAGGCAACAGTTCAACTAGTAACAAATATGTTAGTCCTAACCTAGAGAAATAAACATTGATAGGTTAAATTGAATAATTCTTGCTGTCGCCATGAAAGAAGAAGAAGACAAAGGAACGAGTGACCGAACCTTTTAATGCGAGCCAACAAATACTGGATTGTGTATGTCATTTTAGGTTCCATTCCTAATTACTAGGGGCGCTTTCCCCAAATTCCATACAAAAACGTCAACGAGGACGTCAGCAGCTGTCATGGGCTTAAACTCTTGGTTGAAATACTGGAACATGACGTTGCGCTTCAGTGATAGGAAATCTCATTTCTCAATCAATTTTGATCGTTCATAGATAGATAAGTAATAAATGTGAATCTACTTGATTTTGACGCCAGTTGTCATGACGGTAAAGCCTGACCAGTCAGAATAATAAGCAGTCGTAAGAAGAGCATTGCAGTCAATAATTTTCCATAACTGGATGATGCACGTCCATGTCTGGATGAGAGCGTCGTTGCCTAGTGGTTAAGCATCCCAACTCAGATCGTGGATCGTGTAGACCCGAGTTCAAATCTGGTCTAAAGAAATAAATAAATAAATATGCGCCAGACAACACACCACTTGTAATGGTCTCGAAGTAGGGATTATTAAATCCCTGTGTTACGAGGTACCACACAAGGAAATAAGCTAGGGGCGTCTCCCAGCACACCCATACCCGAGTCAATTCAGAAAATATCGTTTCCTGAATTGACCCGACCGGGAATCGAACCCGGGAAATCGAGGCGAGAAACCGTGCTACAGCACACTACGCCAATCGTGTCGTCAATCATATCTTTGTGTTCTTTGTTTTTCCGACTCCCTCCCGTGATGGAAAACATCGATAAAAAACCAAATTAACCCGGATAACGGCGGAAGGCTCACCACCTACCACGTTGGGTTCTAATAACACTGGTGAAAAGTGGGCTCTGAGTGTTCCGTTCACCATGACGGCAACAGTCACTTGCCTCTGACTACCTCGCTTGGGATAAAGTCGTGATGGTGTGCATGGATGATGCACGCCATACAATCGAAAAGCGTTTAACACGTCACAGTTCTGTCCCTTTCTGTTGTAATCCCTTTGAATTGTAATTAAAGTTGTAGCGTTGCCACATTCATTGCATGAATTTGTGAGAAAACTGTTATTCTTTAGGCGTTTTAAAACTAATTAAAAACACTGGTTCATATCTGGAAGTGTTTAAATAAGCTTAAAGAAACAAAAGTATGGGAGAATTGCTGGAACAGAGAATACTTTTACACCTTTTTTGGTGGCAATATGTATATTGATTGGACTTACAGTTTATTGTAGACTATTGACAGCCGTGGTCAATCGTGTCCCACGTTATTTCTTGGTCAGAGAACCTTCATAGGCCCCAAGTCTCCGCCCCAAAACAAAACAGTTTTTTTGGGTTTATAAATGCACTGTTTTAGGCCTAATTCACGACTAACACTTGAGTTCCTAACAGCAGAAGTTACACTGGCTGTCATTAAACTATTCTTGGTTTTTTTTGTGGGATTTATATCTATTTTGGTCTCAAAATACTCTGTTAATGTTGTAAACACGTTTGACAGCTGTCATTCCAAAACGGCACCGTTTCTGTTCAGGATAACATTTTCTCCAAAACAAGCTGATGTTCGTTCCACGTAGTTTTTTCCAATTTTTTTGATTGTTATATGCTTTTTTGCGATAAATTAGTATTTCGATAAATATTTTTCACTTCTCCCTTCGTTTGACAACATACGTTCCGTTCTCACCTAATATCGAAGAATATTTCCAATCACCTCACAACTAAATTTAATAGTATCAATACGATTTAATGTATTTTGTTTTGCTGCTCGAATGACGATAAGGACACTTTCCTGTTTCTTTGACTGCGCGCTGATACGACGTCCTCGTACATCAATGGTCATTCTCAAACAACACGTTCACACACACACGCTCAATTATACACACTGAAACACATATGTTAAACTATACACATATGTTTAGTTTCCTAAATTATGTTCCTATGGAAATTTGTGACTTACTTTTTTTTTATTTAAACCATGTAATTTTTTTTACAATGTCAAGATGACCTAACTCCACCTGATGGAAAGTCTTTGTGAGGTCCAGATATTATAATAGATTTGTTTTTCTGTTTTTAGTCAAAATATTTTTAATTTATTCATCGATTACAGTGCCTTTTGTCGCGTCATCTACTGCTGTTTTAATCTGTGTTCTACGCGGTTCTTAAATCATAATGCCACTCCTCAGAAAGAACCCGATTAGTCTTTATTCCATCCCGGGGTTCCTGACAATGGCAGTCAAGATGGCGTTCAGCTATCGGAACCCAAGACCACTTTGTACTTCCGGTCCGGATTCTTGAATTTAAAAGTGCGAGATAACTGCTATGATAAAGAAAGCTAAAAGGGACATTAAGGGGTGGATTGTACATACAAGGGCGATTTAAGGTATTTAAAAATACTGAGTAGGCATGTTTTGGTCTTTCAAGGTAACTACCGGGGATCTTAAGGGTAGTGACGTAACGATAAACATGAAAGATAACGGCAAAGGCGTATAAATATGGGCCAAGTATTTTGATAAAGCAAAGATTTTTTTAGTAAACAGTAAATAGCTTATATTTTATTTTTATTTTTGTTGCTGATTGTTGGTTTGTTAGCTTATGTATTTTTATTTGGAGTGTGTTATTTCTATACATATTTATGCATGTGTCTTCTATTGATGTATGTTTATTTATTTATATGTAAGTATTATATTTATGTATGTTATTTATATTTGTGTATAGTATATACATATTTTTTGTTTTGGCTTTTAATTATAATGGTCATTTTTAAAGCAATGTATTTAGTTTAATCTCGTGCACCTTGTTCAATTTATCAGTTTGATCGTGTGGTTGACTGGTAAAGAATGCCTTTCGCATTAAGTCCGCCTATTGTACTTTTTATTTTGTGCAATGATAAATAAATAAATAAATGTGTACCCATACGTCAGCTACGGTGTCTGCTTACCATAGAATAGTATAACATACCATATAATTATAGTACATATTTCTGGTACTGCCAGCCCCTGCTTAAACTTATAACTTTATAAATATTTTATTCAAAAAACAAAAAGACTCCTTATTCTTGGTACCGTAACCTTATAAATTCCAAAGTCAAGTAAACTTAATTAAACCCGTTATCGCGAGTCAACCCTCCCGGGGTGCTTAAGACCGGGTTAGCCGGACGAGGCGCCGGCTATTTAACACTGTCTCCGTCGGAGATGGCGTCTCGCTGATATTGTGTGTGGTACAAATGTTCCCGCTTAAGTTTTGATGAGCGCATTTTTCATAGAGCATTTTAGGGGTAAATTCACAAAATTAACTTTGGATTTTGATGCTAATTGAGAAGCTTTGGATTTTTTACAGAAGACAGCAGGTTAACTTTTACAAAACCATTACAAAATTAGTCTTAAGTTGGCAACTTGCCGTGTGTACTGTACACACAGTGTTAAGAAGTCATATCGTGCTGGGAATGTGGCTAGCTATTGCAGTTTTAGTGATAAAAATTTGGCTGTCACAAAAACTAACGTCGAAAACATGTTCCTGCTCAATGAGTAAAAGGAAACCAGAAAAACACAATAGGTTTTTATTTCAACTATTCAGATGGTTGATCAAATCAATTTTATATCAGTTCATAGAAATCTGTGTGAATTTACCCAACTGATAAAATGCTGAGGGTCTGTCCGTTTTTCAACATTTTCCTTATACTCGTATAAGTTGTTTTTGAAAAAATAATTTATATTAAAATTAAATCGTTGATTTGTTTCTGTTGGTACGAGTACGTTCTAAAACATTTGAAAAGAGAACAAATTCATAAATAGATTATCAAATTAAATAAATAAATATGCGCAAGACACTTACCAGTTGTCATGGTCTCGAAGTAAGGATAATAATTCTTGTGTTACGAGGAACCAGACCAGGAATAAGCCAGTGGCGTCTCCCAGCACACCCAGACCCGAGCCAATTAAGAAAAGATTGTTTCCTGAATTGACCCGACCGGGAATCGAACCCTGGGCACTACGGAAATCGAGGCGAAAAACCGTGCTACAGCGCACTACGCCAATGGTGTCGTTAAATTGTTTTTAGAGAACCTAGCTATTTCCGTCTGTTGTGTCTAACACTGCAGATTTTAGTGTTTATCACTGTGTTCAAAGATTTCTACTGGACAGAATTATTTATTTGAGAAGATTTCGATTAAGCCTAGAAATGGACGCGATTTGATTGTTAATAAATAAATAAATAATTTTACCCCTAAATTACAAACTTCTCCTAAGCACTTCCTGCAATCGCTTCCTGCACCAAAAAATTGTAAATAAAACAACAGATCGACCATTACCTAAAGATCTTCTAGAAGTTCTTGAGTCGAAACTTTTTCTTCTTTTACAGTCTCCGTAAAAATTGGTATCAAAAAATTGTCGCATAGCATCAGGAACTTGTTCCTGTCAGTGACACCAGCCTCTTTCCTCCTCTTCCATGCGAGGCATTTTTCCATTACCCTCCTTGTTTGAGCATACAAAGAAGTTCCATTTGCAACACACTGTCGTCCATCAAACCCATCTGTGTGTGGACTTATTTTGTTTGAAGAGTTGTTTTCTCCTCAAACATAAGAAGTCTACACAGATTTGTTTTCGTATCTTATATACTCAATACTGGGTATACAGGGTTATTGAAAAAACATAAACATCCTCGCAAGACTAGGTAGGTAGCTACCATCATACACAACAACATTTGTTCTACGAGTTTTATCATAACTCAATACATTAATTTAAAATGATTTTCCAAGTTTTTATTGTACTGTCGTGACATTTGTAAGTCTATGTTCCATTCACATACAAATTCTGCTGATAGTAATATGAAGTAGTAGTAGCAAGTGATTCGGATTCGCACCCCGTGATTCGGTAGGGTTTGTTTACCTTATTTTGCGATGCCATGCGCGCAGAGCTAAGAACATTCAGACGTAAAATGAAATCGATATTTATTTTTGTATGAAAGTAAAATGTGTCAAATTATCAAAAGTCGTAGAACAGATATTGTTGTGTGTGATGGTAGCTACCTAGTCTTGCGAGGTTGTTGATGTCTTTTAATAACCCTGTATAAGGAACCTGGAAAACTTGACAAGGACGAATACCTAATGGCAATCGTGAAACTGCTAAACTAACTGCGGTAGTCAAAGAAAAAGATGACAAGACGTACTGGCCACGTTTCAGAAAAATACAAAAGCTACTTTTCAGGAATAGTGCGAAATATGTAACAAAAAATAAACAAAATAAATTGCGTCCCAAGAGAAACGTGTTAACTCAAAAATTATGCATTCCTGACACCACATGGCGAGTCCAATTTTGTGTCCGCGAAAAATGTTCCACGTGAAAATGTTGTTCCACAAGGTAGACTGTCGGCTATAATGTTCTTACGTCATAACATATTTATCTGGTAATCTAGTCCAATGTCTGTTCTGGGTTGTTACGCAAATTATTTCACGAAAGTACTATGAGTCTTTTCGGTTTAATGTACCTACAACAAAGTATTTAAAAAAATCTTAAATCCTTGCTAAGATATATCAAAACTCCCACTGTGCCAATGTGAACTGACTTGACAGAATGCCGAAATAATTGAGATTAATTTAGGCTATATTAACCTGGATACAACACTTATAAATAATTCATATTTGTTATAGTTCCAGCCATTTCAGCTGATATATTCGAATGTAATATTATTTAGAATGTGGAATGAATTTTTTCAAAAGAGACAAAATTGAAACAATATCATAGGTTATAGGTTAATTGTAGATAACGTGTCTTAAAAGTATTCAAATAATTTTCAAAGAGCATTGTATTAAGAAATTAGGCTTTCATGGTTCTACGAAACAAAATTCTAAATTAAAACATGAAAAATGTTATGTTTTTATTTCTTTAAATTTGAGAAAGGGACAAATTATTTTGATACTTCTAAGACACGTTAATTCCAATTTACCCTATAACTGAAAGCATTTTTTTTAAACCGAATGCACTTTTCGGGTAAGAACTTTTGCCTTCGCAGCTTCAGCTTCACCGCGAATTTAGTTATTAATAAACACCAACGACTTCCACGGAATAATATTCATATTCGCGTCTTCTTTTTAATAAATACGCATTAAAATTTAAATTGGTGTTACGGCAAATTGACATTTTATGCTGCAGCCGCACATAAAAGTTTACGTGTAACGTCATAAAATTTTCTCCCGAAATTCTTGTTTAGTTGGTTATGTCGTTTTAGCATACGGGCGTCTCGTTAAGTATTAATGGAGGTTAACTTCAGAATATGAAGGAAATTGCTATTGCTGTTTAAAAAAGGTTGACTTAGGGACAGCCCTTGAAAAAAGTGCCAGAAACAGCAAACAATTTATATTAGTGTTATGACCACCTAATTCATTAATTCATTCATTCATTCATGTATGTGTGAGAATCTTTACAATATTTGAGTTTTTGTGGTTTGAAATAGAAAACATTTCAGTTAATGGACAGAAGTAACTAGCTTATGAAATCTTTTATAGATATGGATGAATAGCATTCGGTCTACGATCAGTTTTTTAAAAGTTTTCAAGAATCATGTAAGCCTTATCTCCTTGTATTGTGTTCTTTATACAAGACTTAACGATGGTATGTAAATGGTTTTGATACTTTTTGGGCACGCTAATCCCAATTTACATTTCGCAACAAATATATTTGTTTAGGCGAACAATAACGGTTTCAGGGGAAGGTACTTGTAAATATATGTTTTAGTGTAGGGTTGTCACTTCTTATCTAGTGAGAACAAAGTCAAGATTTTGTTGTAATTATTTCAGGGATATACTTATACTTGGCTATTTCCATCACATAATATATTCATTCCTAATGCTTGGATTGTGGAAGATTTAGTCATGTGCATATTTTATCATTATAAACTTACTATATGGTTACCCCATAAGGTTGACTTCCCAGCAATCCGTACCCAACGGTTTGCTGCGTCTTTTTTGGTCCGCACCGCTAAGTAGTGGAACGCTCTCCTTGCGTGTGTTTCCGGATGCTGACAACCTTGGTATCTTCAAGGCCAGAGTAAATATGCATTTTCTGGGAAAGTATGCACCACGATCGGCCACGTCATCGCTTACCACCAGGCGAGACTGCCAAACGCAAACCCATTTTAAATTAAAAAAAATACATTGACTACTATTTTTTTTTCAATTACCTATCAGAATGCTTGTAACAGATATCTGAATAAATTTATTTTTTAATTTACTTTTTCGACTTACGTTAGCGCTAAAGGCAGATTCGCTAACATTCCGTCAACAGGCGAGTCAAAATTCCACTCTCCATTTAAAAACTTCAATACAAAAATTAAAACACATCGCCAACCCTGAACAAGAGGGTGTGTTATCTAAATAGCCCGTGACGTCACCGTTTTAACATACCGGGTTACGTCTCACGCCTGATGTAAGATATCCAGAGTTATTTGGGTAAGGGTACGCCTAGAACAATAAGGGTGAAAAATAATTAAGAAGATAACTTTACAGAAGATTGCCAAGTAAATCTAAGCAGTATTAAACTAAGGTTAGTCTTAAGAGGAGAATGTAGGTCGCCTGGGATGTGGGTTGATTGCTGCCTGGAAGAATGTGCTAAGCTTAAGATAGCCATGACCGTTTACAATCAGACGACTTAATAAAAATCCTTAAAATATTGAACTACTAAAAGTAAAATAAAGCCTATATACTGTCTGTTTGCTGGGCAAAGGCTTCCATCATTTATTTATTTATTTATATTAGGTATGCAAACAGATCACAGCCATTACACAACCAAGAATATATATAAACTTATCATAACTAGACCGTAATCCTTAAATAGCATACACATTATGATTTAACTTTACATCTACAACGAGGGTTAAACAAATTTGATTACTGACTATATTTTAATTATACAATGGGTGTTCTTAATATCATACATTATTTGTGTACAGTCGAGGACTGCTCGGTTATAAGAAATTCAGAAACTGCTCTTTTGTACTGGGAAAATCTGTTATTGAATACATCCACGCATCCGCCACTACGGACGACATCATTGTACGTTCTGCACATTCTGACCATGGGATTGAAAAAAGAGGTGTTGTTCTTATACACTTGTATTGCAAAAATGTTCGGGTGACGCGATCTATGCCGAGTATTATCATTGAAATCAAGTCATCGCCTCAATTGATGGGTATTGGCTTAATCACCACGCTTGCCAAATGCGGGTTAGTGATCACAAACCCGAGCTATGTTCCGAAGAGTCCGAAAACACACTTTGCCCGACCTGGGACCCAGGACCCAGTTTCGGGCCAAGCTCTGAAACTCAGCCACGGAGGCGTTGGACCTCTACTACTGGGTTATGTTATTTCCAAAGTACTTAGAAAGGCTATGTGAATTTTTATTTTTAGCAGCTAACAATGCAGTATTTTTTACACAGAGATAGAAACTAGAAAAATTCGACCTGATCCTAGGCCTCAAGCGGGGGTGTTAAAGGCGCTTGCCTATAACATTGATGAAACAAACGTTGGATTACAACGTAAAATACACTAGATGAATTCGCCAGGTCTGTTAACGGCCTCGATAGTTCAGTTGGAGGAGCAGCCACCCGGATTGTGGAAGGTCGCGGGTTCGAATCCCGCTTAAGTACGTAGGACTTAGGAAGGCGTCTTTTTTGCGTAAGGTCCTGAAAAATCGAATTAATCTTCATACTCTCTGAAGTCTGACCCACGATGTGTGAGCTATAGCTACGAACGTGACACAAACAGCTTGAATGACTTCACTGTTTAACATACGCCTACCTTTATGAGTCCTGAAAACATTATATTTAAAATTATTCAAACTTTTTCGGATCGTGATCTAAAAAACATAATTATTTAGGCAGTTCTTTGGATACCTCTAAGTAAGTATTCCTCCGCTGAATATAGATATATCTTCCAGAGATCTTCAGACAGGTTCGTTTTAAGGTGCATTTAGACCAAACGAACATAGAGCTAAAGCATTAATGTTCTTTCGTGATCTTTGAGTGTCAATTATTCGTTTTTCATTTACACCAAAAGAATTTTAACGAAAAAGTACGAGGAATCACGAACGAGCAGTCCAGCTCGTGCTCTAGGATCTCCGTGAACATAGATAAAACAACGGAATAATGCTCTGTCTCTGCTTACACAAATATAATTTGATAGAGTGGGGATAAAATGAGCATTCGCTCTCTTGGTCTAAATGCACCTTAAGCGTAATTCTGCGACTTATAAAAGACCGTTCGTCCACTTCGCGGTCATGAATATGGCATTTCCTAAGCAAGAAGAGACAAAAGTAAGTTTAGTTTACAAACCCTTTTTCCAGACGAAAAACTATTTTATCGTATTTATCCATGCAAAGTTTCATTGAGATGACTAATTGTAGCACGGTAAAGTGCAACAAAAAAGTCGATTTCACAATGACATTTGAATAACAAGGATCAGGATCTGCGCGCTGTCAACGGAACAAAAAAAAGAGTGCTTGACGTCATTCAAAGCACACTTTTTCCACAGTTACTATGTTTTCCCACTCCTTCCACATTCAGGCTTTTTGTTTTATCTTTGTAGGTTACCTACTTACTAATTATTATTCTGTTCCCTGTCACGCATGTGCCAAGATTTTAAATTGTATGATGTGACATATCCATTGTATGGAATATCATTGCGATTTCATAATAAATCTGAGTCAAAAACCCGCGAATTACTCCGCAAAAAGGGACAATGATAAACGAATAATAAATTTTGGACGAGAACGAATGACTCAGCGTTCCATTCCTCATTCATTCACTCACTTAATCTAATTATGCAAGCTGAACGAATGGACTGGGAGTGATTTGCGGTTTATGCCCGTTTTTTCATCTTTTGTTTACTGCTCATGAAAAAACGTTTAGATAAAACAGGGTTAATGATGATTTATTATCTGTTGTCTCATTGCGGTGAATTAAAATGCAATCAGCGGTTTGTTGTGCGATGCATTTTGAATATTTACTAAATATTAATAGTTTGATAACTATGCCCCCTCTCAAGTGAAAGCCTCCTCCAGAGATTGCCATGTGACCCCCCCTCCCCCCCTTTGTCTATCCCTTGCTAGTGTCAGCCAGTCCCGGCCAGCTGTGTGCGCGATATCGTCTGTCCATCTAGTCTGCGGTCTGCCTCTTTCTGTAGCCGGCTGGACCTGGCCATACTGTGGTCCGTAATGTCCATCTGTCATCGGTCATTCGGGCTAGATGACCCGCCCATTTCCATGTTATTTTTTGCGTAGCTTAGGGCATCTATAACATCAGTCTTCTTGCGGATAATGCTGTGTGATATTTTTTGAAGTTTCTTTATTTTCATCATACTCCTCTCCATACTTCTTTGGCTTGTTTTTATCTTGTTTTGGGTGTAATTAGTGTACTTTCAGGTTTGGCAAGCATTTGACATATGCTTGCCAAGGGCAAAAGATATGAATTGCCTTTGGGGACGTGAGGAACAAGGTGTAAAGTTCCTCGTCCACCATTAAAAAGGGAAGCTCCTCCGACCAGACGGGTGTTGTGTCTGGTGGGCTACTGCCCGACGGTTGTTGTCGGGTTCTTGTATTTATGTTCTAATCGCTCGGATAACTTTAATATCGCGATGCAGGATACGCTACATCACTCCCCTCCGAAACCGGAGGTTGATAGCACGTTGAGTCGTCCATACATCTTGTGATGCTTGCCGGGCCAGCGGAATGTTCCAATGAGTCGGAACCAGATGCCGCATATTCACGGTGAGTTGGAACTGTCTGCGGTGATGCCCCAGTGTGTCGGGGTGATGCTGCAAATGCTCCAGTGAGTCAGTGTGGTGCAGTACTGCGTAGTGGCTGGCTGCTGCGTCGAACAGGACAGAGGTGCGTCTCTGCTTGCTGACCGGCCGAAGTGCAGTGTGCTGTGCCAAGGTCGCTGAGAAGGGTGTAAAGTTCCTCATCCACTATTGAAAAGGGTGGAACCTCCGACTAGACGGGTGTTGTGCCTGATGGGCTACTGCCCGAAGGTTGTTGTCCGGTTCTTGTATTTATGTTCAATTCGTTCATACATCAGTTCTTAGTTCGAGATAGATGTCGCTACATGCCTTTCTGCGCTTCTTTATAACTCCAAAACTTATTCCAGGTCTTTTGAACTCTTCTATCTACTTCGTGTTGATTGTTTTGTGCATTGAATGAAACTTGTTTTCCCAAATATATATAATCATTCACATAATCTAGCTGATCGTTTTCTAGTTTTATAGGTTCGTGGTGGCTGTTCATTACTTTCGTTTTGTTCATGTTCACTTCTTCCCTGCTAGCCTCATGCAAGGTGGATATCACATGTTGTATGTCCTTATGATTATTAGCAAGGAGCACAATGTCATTAGCAAATCTTAGATGTGAGAAACATTTTCCTTTGATGTTGATCCCTGAGTTTTAATTGCTCATGACCGTCTCCAGTACAGCTATAAATAGGCGAGGTGAAAGGGTTCAATCTAGGGATGAAGATTTCCTCATTCCTGATACGTTGAGGCAACGTACGGTAAGGCTCTCTGCAAAGCAGGTTGAGTGACTAATGAGTTTCAGAATAGTAGGTTTTCACTCATAGTTATCACTCATACTCACAGACTTGTATTCTAGAATGTTAGTTACTCGTGAGTATTGATCTGTACGAGTACGTCTACCAAGACTTTCAGTCACGTTAACTACGATAGTTGACTACAGAAAGCATGCAATTTTCGGATCCATTTATAATCACTATAGCTGTGCCGAAATCCCATCCAAAAACCTGAACGCGGACGCTAGCGGCGGTCAATGGTGTAAGCTCATGGTAAAGATATATACTATTCTTAAGGCGAGTTTAGCCGCCAACTAGTGCCACCAATTGATTTATTTAAAATAACTTCCAAATTAGACATTGTTTTAAATATTGAATGTCTGTCCACGACTTTTCATTCTGTTTTTTAGTAGTATGTTGGAGCACGGGCGCCTTCGGGACACATCGGCCAGAATCGGCAGTCGTCGGGCTGCGGAGGGGGCTGCGGCGCGGGCGGCGGTGATCGCAAGCGGCGGACACCCGCCACGATCTTTCACTCACGTCTCACTTCGGCTTCTAACATTCTAGGCACCGGGCGCAAAATCCCACATTTACTTGGTCAAAGACTGTATCATGAATTAAACCTATAGTGTTACAGTCTGCTATCTTATTTAAATAAAATCCCCAGTTAAGACCCTAACAAGTAAGATGAACAACGTGAAGCAGATTAATACAGATTTTGGTTGATTACGGTAACAGAAATGACGCCTAGAATGCCTAAACGTTAGTTCAATTATTTAGCTGAATTGTAGCAAAGCCAGTGTAATATCAACCGGTACTAATTGTCAAAGTGCATCTTCGGTAATTTAGTCAAACATCAACCAAATTTGCAGACTACTACCCGCCATTTTAGTTAATACCTGGTATTGTCTGACCGATGTACTACCTATTTAGCAAATTAATGGATGTATTAGTGCGTGATGTTTCATATTTATGGGAAAATGGCATTTTCAGATATTGTTCTGTTTATTTCAACATACTCGTACTAGTGAACTATTCGAATTAAATTGTTACATCTCTCCTGCGGATCATGTACAGAGTGATTATTTCGTTTGGGAAAATAATACAGCATATTCGGTAGATGATGTTTGTAGATGCTATCTTATTGAAAATTTGTTTTTTTAGGTAACCTTGATTTTTACGACAAATCATTTCAATCAATCCAAAACGTATAAATAATCACCCGGTATTATGGTATATATTTTTTTTTAATGCGACTTCCCCATCAGTTTTAGAGATGACTAGTCTTCAATCATGACAGGGTCTTAAAATAAATACACTCATGTTGCTAGACGAGGATTTAAGCCAGGGGCGTCTCCAAGAACATGATATAGAAAATTTCATTTTCGGAATCCTGTTCTTGAAGACGCCCCTGGCGTATCTCGGGTTCGATTCCTGGTCGGGTCAACCAGGAATCGAACCCGGGATACTACGCTAGACAAGACCAGAGACCGTGTTACAGCGTTCAACACCAATGGTGTGGTGCCCAACAGTGGGGCAGTGTACCGTAATCTTCTTCTTCTTCTCGAGTCAATGGCAAATGTAATGTATTGATCTGATTTAATTTAAACGGACCCCGAACAGAACCTAGCGACTTTCAGCGCAGCGGCATTCGCCATGCACAGGTACAGGTTACGCCAGGTACCGTAATTAAAACTAAGTATATTTATGTTTAAACTATATGACTCTGGTTACAAAGGCAAAAAATTGTAAGTGACTAACCTGAATTGTGAACCGCCTCTTTTTTAAAAGTGTAACTACTGAGTTTTTGCCGGGTCTCTCGTTCTGACGCCGCGATGGTAGTTGTATTACTAGTATTTAGATTGTATTAATATTTTAAAATGTACGGAATCCTAGGTTTGCTAGTCCGACTCCCACTTGGCCTCTTTACTTCCGAATACCGATACCGTTGCTAACAAATGAGTCCGATAGTGCCGACCACCGAGCTTTCGTTAAAAAGCTATAATTCTCAAACTCATGAATACTTAATAGATTCAAAAGATATACCGACAAGCGGAAACCGTTATCGCCTGAGGGTTCCCTACAAATATAAATCTTTTGCCCTTATTTTATAATAAGGAACTCGACTGGCACATAAAACTGCAACAACCTTATTATACCGATGATCGACTGTACTACTGAATTTAGAAACTCTAAATATCGAATGACTGTATTCATAAAGTTCACAAGTACGATCTACGTAGGTTAGAAAGTACGAGTATGCAATGACGAATTAACTTATCGCGAATGTTTACCATGCCGATGTACGGAATCTCGAAAATTTGCTATGCCGAATTAATTTATAACGATTGTTTGCGATCGCCATGTATGTCGATCAGCAAAATACTATTAAAATATAGTTTACGTATAAGTAAACAAATAGTTCTTAGCTTGTTTCAAAACAGATTTAAATTCCATTTACTATGGATTCTTTCAAGATATTATTTAAACATTTCCATGGTGTTTCAGCATAAGCTGAAACTGTTACTTTTTTCTTGTCCGGCCAGATACCCACCTGATGATAAGCGCCAGCGAGGTCCAGATGTAAAGTTGAGAAGCACAGTAAAAGCAACTGCAAACATCATCTTGAAGGCTGCAAAAGAGCCTTAATAAAACCTATTTCCATTTATGTCACTGGTCTATTTCACACTCCTAAGGAACCCTAAATATTCCCAACTGCGTTGTGACTCCTACGCAATGAAATGGGATGAAATGTTAATTCGGCCCAGAATTAATTACTAAAGAACTCAGCCGATGGCAGCGATTAGGAAAACATTATATTGTTAATAAATTATTTAAATTTCCGATGTGTGGGTTGAGCAATTGCTGGAGAGTTTTTTACGTGAATGTTAGCATTAAGTCCGCGTTTTGAACTATAATGTAGTACTGACCACAGAACACATCCACAAATTGTATTTCTAACAGTGTTTTTAATCTGTTTTTAACCTTATCTTTCCGTCATAAAGATCCAAATCAGTTCTACGCACTATGAGGCACAGATTACTGTCACTTTAGCCCAGTTTTTTTCTTTTACCAGAAATAAAAGCAGAGCCAAGTAGGTTATGTAATTTTAGATGAGATACGCTGAGGTGATCTTAAATCAGAAATTAAACAGTTGCATTCCATTATAGACTTATAGAAAATGTTTATTTATTTATTTAATCTTTAATGCACAAAATAGTACAAAAGGCGGACTTAATGCTAAAAGCATTCTCAACCAGTCAACCATTCGGCGGGACAGAAATGTTGTTGGCGGTTATAGTATCTGGGTTTGAGAAGAAAAGAAAAGAAACAAAGATATTAAAAAAAAGACAATAACCTTTAACTTAGTAAAAATACCTAATACCTATATCAATAAATAAATAATAATATATATATTTATATATATAAATACACATACCAAATAATATATACATATATATAAATAACATACTCACTTTTCCATAAGAAATGAAGATGATGGAGGGGAATCTGTAGGAATTACGTAGAATTTCTCAGATGCTCACGGGCTGATTTTTTGAAAGTGGCTTTAGTTAGTGGCGTCAGGCAGCAAATGTTCTTTGGAATAGGTGAAAACATATATACACGTAATACTCAATCATCCGATCCATAAAAAGAAAAAAAGTCCACCCGACCCGCTGTCGTTACAAATTGACGTTTCATTTTTATTAGCATGTAGTACAAAAGGCTGACGACCCCTGTCGATTAGTTGTGACGCCGGGACGTCGTTCTGTCCAATCACTGCTCGTGTCAGTTCAGAGGGTCAGTGGTTCTCAAACTACGGAATATTTTACCAATATGAGCCCACCAAGCTATCTTGGATTAAAGCAGTAAACGGTATTCTAAAAATAAGATACCCGGTCTTCTAATTAAATTGCAAAAAACAAAAAAAGACGCGATACAATGGTAACGGCTTAGTTCGCTCACAATAATTTTAACGGACTTGTAGCAAGACTTGACAGAATGTAAACCGATAAAATAATTAACTGAATATTTCCGAATGCGTCAAACAATTCATAACAGCCACTGAATGTTGGTCCTTAATGTTATTTGAACCGAGAGATTTCAATATTTCAAAGCAAGCTTACCAAAACAAACTGTTACTATGAACGAAAAAATATCACATTAAAGATTGGAGTTTTGGATTTCAGTTTTACCTACTGCCGTGCTTTACAGCAAATTGTTATTTAAAATCCCTAAAAGGTGTAAGTTTGAGAACCAACGATTCAAAGACTCCCAATTGACAGAAGCATTCTTCAAATGTACGATCATCGGAGATCTACAATTGTCACTTCAGTGGACATGCTAACATAAGTGGTTCTTACTTCATTTATGCCTTCCTTACGAATTTGGACCTTATGCTTCAAGGTATAAGGACAGCTTGAGTGAAGGATTTATTCTATGATTACGATGGTCATTTTGACTGTAAAGTGGACCGATTGATCGATAGTATTGGTATGTTTGAATGTACCAATTAAGATTAAAGTACTGTATTGTAAATTCTATAGCTAATACTGAGCTAGCTAGCTAAAACTAGTTACCTATAGAACCAGATGTTTCTTAAGTAGTTAATATTGTACGCGACTACGCGAGCGAATAATAAGAGCCCTAAAATTCAAAGGTCTTCGGTTCATATTCCAGTTCGGTCAAAGTGTTTTCAGATCGTATTAAAAAGTACCCGGGTTTGTAATCAGTCACCAACCACCATTTTCCAAGCGTGGTTGATAAGCCCAATGATATAGACTTCTAATCAACAGCAAAGGAGTCGAACTCGCTGACCATGTGTTTCCGAACCAATACACTCTGGGTCTCTTCAAGACAAGAGTGAATAGGCATAGATTTGGAGGAAGGATTTGTTTCACCATAGACCGCATCGACACTTACCAACGACTTACGCAAATAACTGGCAAATCTACTAAAAAAAGATATGTAGGCAAGGCTTGGTAGGTAGGGTAGGGACTGGACAGATTCAAAACAGCAACTTTTCCATTGTTTTTGTTTATTTTAGCATTTTACAATGCTTGTTTTCATATCCAAAGATAGAAAATTTGAAAATTTCTCATTTCGGACCTTGAAGATATCAGGCGGGATTCGATAGGTAGGTTAGAGCAATCACCCGGATTGTGGAAGCCGCGTTCGAATTCCGCCTGTTATCTTCAAAGGCCGAAATTCGAACATTTTTAATTTTTAAATATGAAAGCAACTTCTCTATTCAAGAAAGGCGGGAAATAAACCCGTTAAAGCTATATTCTATAACGCGTCCTCACCTCAAACTCAATCTCAAGGTAGACACCTCAAATTTCCGAGCCTCAAGTTGCTAACTAGTTAGCGGGTAATTTAAGGCGTTGGAAGTTACTTAACTTGTCATCCTCTATCGAGCCAGGTTAAACTGTAACTTAGTTTGACTAAGTCTTAAGTACTCTTTATCTTGGAACGTCAGAGGCTATCATATTTGTTAGCTAACCGTACTAAGTTTACGGGGTCTAGAATTTCATTCAACGTCTTAACGTCTTCACGTGAAACTATTTCTTGGGTACACAAGCAGCTTTGCAACAGGGTTAAGAAAATTATAATTCTAAATTAAGCTTAGAACTTAGAAAATTAATTATTTTAAAGCTTTTCTTCTTTCAGCAAACTCTAAGTTCTTATCTCCATGAAAATTGTGCAATTAGTGTTGTTCCTTTTAGGCTGTCACAGGGTTTTCCATTGACCATTATGGTCTCTAAATAAACCAAATAAAAAACTAATTTATTTTAATCATTGACTAGATAAGATGAGATGTAAAATGAGACAGGGTTAAAGATGGGTACAACAAAATAAAAACACTCAAATCCCAAATCTAACCCCATTTTTTTTTCGACTTGATAACTCACCGAAGATTCTTAGTTTTGACAGAACGTTACAACTTGATTAATACAAAATACATATTTTTATCCATATTCCCTAATGAACGTCATTGTTGACACTGAGGGACTTAAGGTAGGTAGGATTCCTCAATCAAAAACAATTTTGGGGTGCAAATCTTTCCTTCAATACCCCATTGTAACCCCAAAAAGGACCGCCCATTGTATTGCAAGTCTTTTGTCGTTCACTACTCACTCACTTGTATATTGTCCTAAATATATAATACATAGTTTGATTGCATAGGGGTGGACCCAATGAAATGTGAAAATCTTTTCAGATTAAGTATCTTCGGGGTGCATAGAAAGAGCTCCATAAAGTGCATTTTTCTTTGAAGTTTGGAAAGTAATTTCTTCTTCTTTCAATAACTTCCTAGCTATGTGTGTATGTTTCAATATACAGTTAAAAAGATATATTTTGAAATATACACACCCCCAAATTCTGCAATTACAATGAGAGTGGAGAACCCTATGAATTGATGCTATCTTGTCACATGTCAGTAGATTTAAAAGGGAAAGATATGAGAGTTGCTCAAATTTGATTATCCTTCCAGAATACGGGCGACAGACCGCTAAAATTTAAGAATCTATCATTCAATTTTAAGCACTCCTAATTATTATTTTCTGTTAACACAGTTATAGTATCGTTTTTAAGTATATCATCACTTTCAGTTGTAAAAAAACTCTTGCCAAAGGTGCAAAAAAAAATACACAAAAATATCATCCAGACATTTAAAATAATGTAAATGTATAAATGAATGTGACATGTTTCCATGATTGACAAATTGGGAACGCGTCGTGGGGGAAATTATAAATATTCATCAAAAATAATTAATTAATCAGTACGATTGAATTTCTGGGACTGAGTTCATTAAGGTTTGCATGTCGTTAACACAAAAACTGTGAATTAAGGGCCAATATGTGACAAGTAACTTCCTGAAGAAACAAAAGAACAACAAAGAGATATAGAAAACTAGATAAAGTGATGTTAGGGCAAGCAATAAAAGCCATTATCTTATAATACCTACATAAAAAATACATATACGCCAATAAATAAATCTTCAAGTAAATTAAATCAATACACACATGACACACAATTGACTGGCCTGTTGGCGCAATGGCAGCGATCCTGCCTTTGACGCCGGAGATCGTGGGTTCGATCCCCACCCATGACAAACATTTATGTGACGAACATTTGTGTTTGTTGTGTGTCTGGGTGTTATTATCTATCTAAGTATGTATTTAGAAATATTTAAGTATGTTTATCAGTCTCTGACACCCATAATACAAGCTCTGCTTAGTTTGGGGTCAGATGATCATGGTGTGAAAAAAAAAATATCATCGGAGAACTTACTTATAGTAATGGCATGAGGAACTGACATTAATATTTTAATACAAAAACGAAAAAAAAAACCTTTCAGTCAAAAACTCGAAAAAAAACAAACTGCCCATTAACGCAGAACTATTATTAAAACGTTCCAAGAGAGTAATGCGCGTACATTTCCATCACAAATCCCTCACTGTAAATTTTTAACGTGCGCACATTTCGATTCGCATAAATCGTCACTTTGTAACGCCTATTTTCGGCCTCTGGTTTTTTCATTTTTGCACCGAATAGGCATATAATTGTTTTACTGGACCGTCCGTGACATCCCATTTCAATTTGAATCTCAAATTCGTTGTATAATTTTTAACTGCTCTCAAACTTGGCATGTTTTGGTCTGGTTTTGCGAGGGCACGTACCCTTTGAGCCATAGATGTGGAGGGAATGGAAAGGGTTCGTGAAGCGTACTGGATTAAAAACTTTAATCATTAAAAACTATTTTAATGTTTCTTAAATGTGACAGGCAGGTAGTGGACAAAGTAGTTCCTTTGCATCTTTCAGGTATTATTTATCATTATATAGTATTGGGTATACAACTTTAATCACTCGGCACATTCAGAATCACGTCTTGGACAGATTCAGTAAATTTCTCAAGTGAATCATTCGCCAAGCGGCAGCATCCTTTTTTAAAGATTTTAACGGTAACTTGAAAGCTATTCGTAAGCACAACAATTTATCAACAAAATAACATAGATAGATGCTGTTAAAATTCAGAAACAGAATTAATATTAAAAGATATTTATCCCAGGCCCCAGGACAAGTAATGGTTAACATGCGGTATCCATTCGTGTTCATCAGTGTTGTCGTCATATCACGACATAAAATAGACAACAATTTTTCAATTCCCCCAACTTCGATGTCGGCTTTACCGTCCGCAAACCATATTGTCTTTTTGTTAAATATTCAAATAGGAGAGATAATATGAAAATTGGCTGGCTTTGCACATGTGGAATTTGTATTCCAAAGTAGAATTGAATAAAATAATCACGTTTCTGTTAGCTTTTGTCATAACCAATTTTAACTTTTGGCTCTTTGATTTTTTAATTACCTTTGGATGGTTTATTTTTTCAAATTAACTAGAATTTGCAACCTTAAAAAATGTTAATGACTATCTATTTCACATCACCCCACGCTTTGATATACTTTGCTGTGGATACCCCTGGGAATAAAATAGATGTTAAAGGCGTTGATTGTTTAGAATACCACCTTAAAATTATCAAAATCAATAAAACTTTCATATCAAAAATGCAAAAGCCAACCAACCCACACTTTGCAAAGTGTTGCTTTCTGGCTCTGACTCTCCTGACTCCAGTCACCATGATGGCACCATCAACTTAGCCCTAACTACCTTATGAAGGAAATGTATCCCAAATGTCTCTAAATACGTTCACGTCTATGAAAATGGAGTACTATTCCAGCTGATTATTTTACCGTAAGTAAATGATGATGATGACTGAGTATTTAACGGAGATTTTTTCTTCTATTTTTTTTTTCATCCAAAAAGTACGATGAATTTGAAAATTCTGATTTTCTCCTCACTAGCCTTTTTGACCTGCTGAGTCCGGTAGCAGTGGTAGCACTGGTATTAATTAAGTGGTAGACTTCATAGTCGTAAAAATATGATAATGTATTAGATGAAATCGCCGTCATATACGAGTATCGATAAATCAATTCATCCCATTCAAACAAGGCGATCGGCCTCTATGCTAATAAAAAACTCATATATTTGCATCAACTGATTTTGTGGGCACCGATTAATGTCATAGGCCATTAATTAATATTAATGGTCCTTCGCGTGAGGTCTTATAGACTGAAGATACAAATTATTTTCGCATAGTGCGTGCAATCTTACTAATATTATAATGCGGAAGTTTGTGAGGATGTATCTATGTATCTTTGTTACTCTTTTACGCAAAAACTACTGAACGGATTTGGATGAAACTTAACAGTAATATAGTTTATACTTCAGAATAACACATGGGCTACAATTATTAGGATTTTATGTAATATGTGTGTATGTTGACGACACGATTGGCGTAGTGTGCTGTAGCACGGTTTCTCGCCTCGATTTCCGTAGTGTCCCGGGTTCGATTCCCGGTCGGGTCAATTCAGGAAACGATATTTTCTGAATTGACTCGGGTCTGGGTGTGCTGGGAGACGCCCCTAGCTTATTTCCTTGTGTGGTACCTCGTAACACAGGGATTTAATAAACCCTACTTCGAGACCATTACAAGAGCTGTGTTGTCTGGCGCATTTTTATTATATTTATTATTATTATATAATTTGGCCATAATATATAACGATAGCGCGAGCGAAAGCTACTTTTTAAATATAACGCAATATCGGTGGCAAAGCATGCGAATCGCCCAATAGTAGGTGATTATCATAATAGGATTTAGGATTTTTCGAGTAAGAAATATTGGCAAGCTCAGGTCCTCAAGCTTACTACACCACTCCCCAGAGGGTTCCTTTTACCTTAAAAAAGCAAGCATTGACTTTGGCTTTCCCTTGTAACTAGCACATGGGCTTCGCACACCTACAGGCAGCTAAAATGGAGTCCACGCGTCGATCCCGGCAGACAGGCCTGTGGACTGAGTGTTGAATATATAGGCCTTGGGAAAGACAGCACTACACAGTAATATGCTGAAAGGTGTTAATGGCACGCAAGGGTTCATCGTTCAGCTCGTGCAGCTTTCCGACGGAATCTGGCAGCGTTTACCTAAAGTTGGGAATTGCGAAATGGCTTCAAGACCCAGAAGCATGCTATTGGTTTCCAAGGTGTTTAGATTTTAACTCCAATATCGCCACACCTAGGTTCGTGTAAGTTAACAAAAGGCAATCAAATTCTTACTAGCAGTTAACAATGAAAAATCGCACTTAACCTTTTAAACAACATTGTTACATTATCATAACAGCACTTATTCAATTAAAGCATTACAAGGGTCGCCATTTAAATTCTTTTAAAGTGCTTTTCGAATCCTATCTCAAAGATAAAAGATTGTTATCAGCGCAAGGTTATCTCAAGTAATTTCATCTGCATTTTAAAACAAGTTAAATGCATTAAAGGTATTGCAATGCCTTGTATGTTTAAAATGCTCTTGCAGCATAGCGGTGATAATTCATCCTGTATGGAAAATTATATAGAAAGAAAGAAAGGAAGAAAAATTCTTAATTGACCCATGCATACAACAGTTTCAACACATAAGGTACAAAAATATTGATAACAAAACGCAGACCAAATATATAACAACGAAATAGTGGACCAACTAGGACCCTGCCTCAGCAAAAGCCACTGCCGTACAGGCACGCACGGCAGAGACGCTGGTATTCTGACAGGGCCTGCTGGAGTAGTCTTCCATCCTTTTTAGAGCATATTTATTTAACACAAAAAACACACAACTAACATTAGAACAATAAAAGTATGAAGAAAGTGTAGTGTGTTGGGAAGAGTATTGTGAAGTGAAGTGTAAAATATATAAAAAAAGGTTAAACAAAAATAAAGTGCGTGTAGAGGATCCTTAAAAAACGATAACTGTGCAATATATCTGTGGCGGGTCGGCTGTCATGTCGGTCTCACTGACAGATGTGACAGATAGCAATGACGTTCACTGTACTGCCTGCCACTGCCACGTTGGACGTTTTGCAAATCGGGCGATTAAAGAAAATAGGCAATAGTCCTTATTGAAGAAGGAAGCGAGAGAATAAAGTACCTAAATTAAGTGAATACTACATATTAATATAACGATGCCATCGACTACATATATACAGCTCACTCAGTAGGTAGACTTCCTTCTGCATCCCCTCAATTTAATTTATGGAGAATACTCAGCAATAGACAGACCTATTTATTATATTTATAATTATGATAGAGATAAGCTATGCCCTTGAATTTATTTATGCCCTTGAAATATTTTTCGGGCCTTTTCATATTTTTTTTGGTCAGGACGATGTTGATGACTTAGCTGATATGGTCGGTGGCCTAACTTCTTGTCAGAGAATAGTAAACAATTAATCTATTTAATTTACAGACCAAAAATGACGTAATCAATCACTATTAATCAATGGCGATATTCAGAGAACATTCCTGGAGACTTCAATCGCATAAATTATAAAATTAATTATTGGATACTACAATGGTTGGTTTGTTAGATAACGCAGAGTTGCGAAAGGTGGGACAGGGTTCAAATGGAGAAGGCATTTGATGCATTTAGATCCGGGTGCAATACATTGAACTGCGAAAACTTTAATAATATTATTTATTCATTACATTTGGAACTTTTTTAAAAATAAGAAAGCAAACCTTTATTCATTTGGGACATCGTCAGTCGATGACGATTCGTCACATATTCACGGACGTTAATGGTGTACATGTATTTTTTTGTCTTCAATTTATGTATTAAATGTGTTCGTGACGGTTGTTGGCCTGTACATACATTAGCATTATTACTTTTATGTTTAAGTCAGGGCAATTAAAATAAATTATAAAAACAGCGTTTCTATCCCATATGAACTTTTATAATAACCTGTGCCTGCAATTTCAGTTAAGAATAATAAACTTAAATTAAAAAATTTAAACTTAATTAGAATCAAAGTACTACTTAAATACCTCTAGGGCACATCAGATCTTATGGCTTCCGGACTACAAACTAAGCAGAGCATGTACTATGGGTGTAAGAGATAGTCTAACATATTAAAATACCTCTCGATATCAAATGAACTGTAACACCCAGACAAAGAAAAACATAATTTTTGGACTCGTGGGGAATCGAACCAACACTATTAAAATGAGCTTAAGAATGCCGCATCCAAAGTTCTCGTCCGCCTGCCCAAGAGTTACAACAGTTGGGTCTTATTAATGAATATGCATATAGCGTTATTTGTGTCTCAGGTACTGCTTCTGTAATATACGATGCGGTCAGGGCTGTCACCACTTATATACAAACACGCTTTCAACCTGGCAAAAGTTTTTTTTTTTAAAAGAAAAAGTTCAAGTCAAGAGCTTTTTGAGTCCGGTGGTCGATTTGTAGTATTTGTGTGTGTTGTGTATATTTAATAATATGTTCATACTATTGTTGTATGTAAAAATAGGTTACTTAATCGAAAAATGAGAACATGCGAAAAGTCTAATCTAATTACTAATTAGATTAAATAATAAATATCTGGGATAATTTACACCAAGATCATCTGACCCCAAACTAAGCAGAGCTTTTACTATGGAAGTCAGAGACTGATAAACATACTTGAATATTTCTAAATACATACTTAAATAGATAATAACACCCAGACACACAACAAACACAAATGTTTGTCATGGGTGGGGATCGAACCCACGACCTCCTGTGCTAAAGGCAGGATTGCTGCCATTGTACCAACAGGTCAGTCGAGATTAGACTATTAGCAAGTCCTCATTTTTTACTAGAGACCACATCTTTTTATTACGACGGTTAATTTTTTTTGTACGAAAAATTGCGGACTACATTTACACTAGTGAGTAGGCTTTTACATTAGCAAATCTGAAACTTTCAATAGGAAAGTAAGAAGATGAATCATTAAGCAAAAAAGATTTCAAAATAAAAGGTACCTCACAAAAACCCCATTCATTACTATCTATCAGCAACATTGGGCTTAGCTTTTAAATTATTTCACCCCAAATCTTACTAGGTGAGCAATATTTAAATCGAGCTTTTCAAACACAGGTTAAAAGTACAGACTGTACAAAGTTTATAATAATAAATAATAATAATAAATATCCCTGGACATTATTCCACACAGCGCCATCTAGCCCCAAAGTAAGCTAATGAAAGCTTGTGTTATGGGATACTAGACAACGGATAAACATACTTAAATACATTTTCTTTTGTAAATACATACTTATTATACATAGGAGACACCCAGACCAGTACAAACAGACATGTTCATGCACACAAATGTTTGTACTGTGCGGGGATCGAACCCGCAACCTCTGGTGTAGTAGCCAACTTCTTAACCATTACACCAAGTCAGTCGTCAAGTTCAAATATTGCTCACCTAGTAATTTAAGTTTCATTAAAGTTAAATTAGACGTTTGAACTTAATGTATTATATGTTTGAAGAAAACAATAAGCAGACTTAAATCCTATTATTATTTACATGTTGTCACAAAAATTGAGATGGGAATGCTAAGATGGTTTGGGCATATGGAAAGGATGGATGAAAGGCGATTAACGAAACATATTTACAAGGCGAGGGTGGATGGAGCTGTGGAAAGGGGAAGGCCTAGACGGACGTACTTCGGACAAGTCCAAGACGTGCTCAGAAAAGGTCAGGTCAGGAGTACCCATAATCGACGAGCATGTATGAAAGGATTAATGAGAGTGGAAGAAGCGCAAGAGGTGTGCCAGGACCGTAGCAAGTGGAAAGATCTGGAGTGGGTCTCTGCCTACCCCGTTGGGAAAAAGGCGTGATGGTATGTATGTATGTATGTATGTATTATTTACAGACATACATTTGATGAATTGAATACGTTATATTTTCTTCGTCCTATAAAGTTTATTTTATCTTATTTGAAGTACAGTTAAGTTCTTGAGTTTTCTCAAAAATTGTGACGTACCTTTAGTTAGTCCATAAGTTTCTCGAAAATATTATCTTTTTTTTTGTATAAATATAACTACTGTATAATTTTACGAACCAAATATCTACTTTTTTATTGTTTGCATGCTGAGATTACCTGTAATCATAAGAACAGTTAGAATAAGCTATATAAACACCCAAATGTACCTACATGTAATACTGTTTCTTATGTTGGTAGTCCAATAAATAAATAAATAAGTACAGATTTAAGTTGGTTGTTGTTTTATTATTATGTTTAGATTTCATACGTCTAGTAGCCCTAGCTCGGCACGGGTGGGTAGAACCTTACGATATTATGTAATGTATGCGAATGAACCCTGGATGCTATTTCAAAACGTAACCAAGTATAAGGTAAACGTCAGTTGATTAATAGTCAGCAAGCTCAATAATGTTAGTTAGAACCCTATTTTACGAAACCTTCGTTTTACAAAATATACATAAGTGTAGTATCTTATGTTAAGTGAAATCTTTAACATTATGACATGCATTACAACCTATATTTTGAAATCCCCCATGTTATGTATTCGCATAACTAATATTGCCTAAATATCAACAGCTGTCACGAATGACGGGTGCGGCGCGGCGACCGGTGCTCCGCTTAGAACAAACCGCCATTTTGATCACGCACACAGACAAAGTGAGTTTACAGGTGATACCGGTGAGAATCGGTCACGCGGCGAGTCGCACTACGAGTGCTTTTGTTTTTGTCGAACTTGGTGCAATTTTTCACATGATGCATCTACTTCATTTTATTTCTACTCATTTTAATATAATAGTAACCCTAGGCGGTCAGACAAGTTTAGGTAAATATACTGGATAAAAGGCGATAGCGGTACTTCTGTGAAGTCTTTATTTTGTGAGCCTGTTCCTAAAATGTAATATCACTAGTAGAGAAAGTATTCAAGGCTCTATTGCAGAATCTGGTCAAGTATGACTCCAAGAAATACTGTAAAATTATACATTAGCTTTCCGCCCGCGGCATCGCTCGCATGAACTGATTTTTTCCGATTGACGATACTTTTCGTTATAATATGTTATCGCATACTTTTTTATTAATTGTAGCCTATGTGTTAATCTGATATATGAGTTGGATTTCTTTTAAGTTTCATCAAAATCCATTCAGTAGTTTTAGCGTGAACGAGTAACAAACATTTACGTACATCCATACATACTCACAAACTTTCGCATAGGTACATATTTCTACTTTATACACCGATATCATGCTTCTTCCAACAAAATACAAATAAACAAATTTCTCGCAAGTCCGGTCTGCTTTTAGAGAATTTAAAACACACAGGCAAGAATGTTCTTCGGTAAATAAATACAGGATAAGTACCACTTGTTTGTTGTTCCACGTAGTCTTGAAGAATACTGGTTAAGGCTATGCTTTTGTCAATATTTGATCGACTTCGATTGAAGATAACTATTAAATTAAAAGATATTTTAACAAATAAAACATTGTACGAGAAGGTCAGTATCTTTAACTAAGGCGACAACTTTTTTCCAAAACACGATATAGCATAATTTCGCCGTTAAAAAAAATACAAAGAACGTACGTCGAAGATATTTTTGTTTACTTTCGAATATTCATTATTAACATTTTGCACTTAAAAAATAATATATAGATAGGTCTTTGTATATTCTAGGTAGACAACTTTTAAAACTTTTTAATTTGTCTCATGTTTCATAATAAATTCATCACACGAAAACAAAAGGAAGCCGCGGCGTTATTCCGTTCGCGCAGAACTAATCAGAGGCGCTCCGAATGTTCTATCAGACGGCGCGCTAAATCGCAGCCTTAAGAGCATTGTGGCATTAGTTGATTATTTTTTCAATCGATTAGTTAATTTGACTAACTTTAATCGAATTAATATTAATCGTAATTAAAACAATCACGATTAATATTGTAATCGTAATCGCGATTAAAAGAAATAATCATTAGTCGTTAATCGTTAATTTGATTAAAGCTGATTAAGGTAATTATTAATGAGGGTTTGATAAAGGGAAAAAAGTATATTTAGATTTAATCAACTACGTTTTCAGATAAAATCCAGTCACGGTATCGCTACTTATAGTTTACTACAAGGATAAAATAGCGTATTTTAAATTTTTCATGCTTTTTTAAAAACATGATAAAAATTTAAAAACAGTGTAGTAGTGCTACACTGTTTTTAATCTAATCATATTATTAAGTCATTTGTTTTAGTAGTATTGAGGTAAAGGAAGTGTCAACCGATACATTTTCTGGTTTTGCGCTCGAGTTTGTTGTTCGTTCTCTAAAATTAAATAACACTTGAAAAAAGTAACAATTGAGAAAAGAGTAATTATGAAATGTAATTTAAATCATTTAAAAAATTAAAACTGTTTTGGTAAGCTAAAATTTTATTGTCAATAATAATTATAACATAAAAAACTAGCTTCTATTTTGATTACGAATTACTGTGATTTTTATTAATACTCAATTAAAAAAATTAAGATGAACTTGTTTTTCATTTTTTGAACTGTTCCACCAAACGTCATTACTCATTAGTCATAGTTATAAATCGTGATTAACGATTAATGATTACGACTAATAATCGTAATCGTCTAGATGTTGATTACGATTGATTAACTTTAATCGTTAATCACGATTAACTTTTTAATCGTTAATCAGATTAACTTTTTGCCAACACTGCTTAAGAGTAAAACCGAGTAAATATTATCGTGCCTAGGTAAGCCAATTTGAGCCTAAGAATAGTCCAAAAAGTGATTATGATAATATCATAGCAGCATCAAATATCTAAGGAAAGTCTTTGTTTTGTAAGTAAAAAAATAGTTTACTGTCATTTCAAAACTGGATTTCGAACGCAGCAGTTAGCTTATACCGGGATTATTTATTTTGGGAGGTCAATGATATAGAAAACATAGTAAATATATATCTGGGACATCGCAAGCCATGATTTTCTGAACCCAAACTAAGCAGAGCTTGTATTATGGGTGACATACTTACACCCAGATAATAAATACAAATGCCATCACACGAATTTAGTTCTGTGGGTAGCGAAACCATGACCGGCGTCAAAGGCATTATCGGAATTGTCACTTTATTTAATTCAAATCTAACGCCTAGAATGCCTTGAATACCGGGCTATTTGGCATTTAACTTTTATTTCATCCAATATCGCAGTAGTTCCACCTACTAACCGACGTCTGAGTGTGAAATGAAATTCCTCTCTAGCATAATGGCACAGATTTTCTCCAGCCCTCTTCAGAATCTCATGCTCTTAAATTCTGGTAATTTTATATAGTGTTTTGGGTAAACAATACACTATATGAAACGTCTACTCGCAGAATAAATTTCTAAATAAGAAAAAAATGGTAGAAAGCTTTGTAACTTATGTAAGAATACAATAAAAGAATTCAGCATTATTAAAAAGTTTTCATAATTTCCCATCGACTTCATTTCTCTGACCACTTGACATTCTACCCTTCCTATAGTTAATTTTCTAAGACAATAGAGTATGAACCCAACTTAATTTAAGATAACACTTAGTTAAAATGGCCGTTTTAAGTTTACCGCAGTAGAAACAAGAGTTTAAAGTCCTAACGTTTCTCCTTTCAGTATCATAAACCAAAGTTCTTTACAAGAATTAAATCCACTCTAAGAATAAAAATAGTGAGATTAGTAAGTTACACTAACAGATTATTCGAAACATTATTACTTCATAAAATTTACAATGTTTAATCGGCACACGAAAAAAAAAATTTTTTTATTAATTTAAGGTTAAGTTAAACAATGGCACTATGCTGTGTCACACAATATCACACATACAAAAAAACATTCAAGTTAAAAATGGCAAAAAATACAAACTTAGAGAGACACAATCATAGATTGCTCTTAGCAATAAGACCGCCCAAACTATACAAGTACTTTCAAATGTAGTACTTGTTATTGCGTCTTGCTAAAAAGAGCGTCATATCTTATCTTGGTGCGTCGTCTTTCGTGTAAGGAAGATTAAAAAATATGCAAAAGTGCGAGGCCTTTCTACGAATTCAAATACGTTTAGCAAGAGTATCCATCGTTCAAAATTAAGAAATCGTTATAAACCTACTAGGTTCATCATAATATTATGAAAAATCCGAAACATGATTTCAGACCGACACACGACCCACTCGACCAAGGCGTTTTTGCTATAACGATATTCCGTAATATATGCAAATAATTCATTCGTCAGTATAACCGTTAGGACCTTAATTACAAATTTCTTTTAATGAATCCTGTTTTAATTACTCCTTTGTTGTTTTTTAGCAAAGGGCTACCTTCGTCCCTGGAGCGGTTTAAGTAATTTATTCAGTTTTTGAACCCTCTTTACTGCTTTTTGCAGACACGTGGCAAGTGAAATGTTGCTCGCCTGGAAGAAAGCGGTTACCGCAGCCTTAGGGCTTTTGAATACGGCGTTGCCATCTAATAAGGCAGAGAACCCAACTCTATATAAGTCTTCCTTGGCGCTCTGCTACAATATGAGAAGAAACTTTGAAAAAATACACGTTCTTAGGTTGAATAATTTAGGCCATACTTCACAGACATAAATTAAAGTAGTATGTGTAATCACAGACACACACAATCACACTACACATTCGGCACCGTATCCATTGTCTATGTATTGTATTACAATTATTACACTACACAATATATTGAATCACTCACAATTTATATTTATCTATTTATTATACTTATACGCAAATGTCCGTGCGTCAACTCAGTCTGGTCCTACTGAAAATCAGCGCCAGGGCCCATAAGCCCGGGCTATATGCTGAGTGAGGTTCATTTGTCTTTTTGGCCATTGGGGCACTGCTGTCTGATGGTATGGTCTTTTTTTTCTGTTTTATTTTTTGTTGTTGTTAAATGTTATTCTATTTCTATAATTAGCGGGCCAAAAGTAAGTACACTACAGTGCAGCTCTCTTGACGCAGTTTCATTTGGTCCATATGCACCTGTTATGGCATGGCAACGGCTTCACAGGGTTTGGACTTATCATTCCCCTTTCAATGAACATTCCGGAAAAAATACACGATTGGCGTAGTACGCTGTAGCACGGTTTCTTGCTTCGATTTCAATACTCAATACTCAATTCTTTATTGCATTTCACAGTGTAGTACAAGATCTTAAAATATATTTAAGTGCACTATTTAATGAACCCTGTGGGCACAACAAAAATGAAGAGGAGGAAAACCATTGTTCATAGAAAATTAAATTATAATGCAACAAAATCTAATTATTATTTAGAAACTCGTCTAAAGGTTATAATTTAGGTACTTTTATAGATTATTATTTAAGTTTTAAGAATATTTATATTATATATTTATATCAATAGTTTGGTTTTTAGTATTACTATTCAGTCTTAAATTTATTTTGAATGTTTATCTTCTAAAAATTCTTTCATATTGTAGTAGATTTTTTTTTTCCGGGCATCTCGGATTAGATTCCCGGTAGGGTGAATTCAGGAAAAGATCTTTTCCAAATTTGCTCCGGTCTTGGTGTGCTGGGAGACGTTCCTGGCTTAATTCCCTGTCTGGTACCTCGTGACACAAGGATAATTATCCTTACTTCGAGACTATGGCAAATGGTGTGTTGTCTGGCGCATGAATATGTATAAAAATGACAGGTTTTTTTTCACTAAAACGCTTTCGGGACGTCAAAATAAGCGACAAAAAACTGACACTAATTTTCATTCAAACGGAGCAATATGCGTATCTATTTAGGCTTATATCTGCGACGTCTGGCCTCTATCACTGCATGTACTTGCGCTCGATAGTAACCTTCCAGCCGCCGGGACTTCCATGACTCATTTGGCAGTTGGTTGTCAACAGCCGCGTAGAGCATTTGTACGCGAATCTTGCGCTTGAACTGACGCGATGACGTACTGTAAGTACTGACTACTGACATTTATATCGAAAGAGGTGGCCCTGGCAATATATTTTCTATGGAAGTGATTTATCTGTTACGGAGTAACTATTAAGTTATCTGTGGCGACGTGCTGTGATGAAGTCAGAAAGTCATTCAGTTTCTCTTTTTACCTATCAAGATAAACATCCCAATGGGTATTGACTGAATTAAGTATATTATGTCATAGTTTTCGTAACTATGTCGTCGAAGGGGGATGGTTATTCAATTTGTATCTTCATATCTTACTTCGTCCAACGCTCCTGGGCATAGTTCATTTCAAATGGCGGAGGTGAATATTGTTTGTGATGACAGCAAATAATGAATAAAATAAATAACTGTCTGTTAATATGAAGGTTTAGGATCCATTTTTTTTTTTGATTTAATAAGTAATAAAGCAAATATATCTGACACACAGAAATATATAGTTTTTAACCGACTTCAAAGAGGTAGAGGTTTTGTAGCATTGGTTGGTAAAATATTTGTCTGTTCCAGATGATAAGGTAGTTATTGTTCATCAGAAAACAGTTTGACTTGTGGACCTAAGATTCCCTCGGGTTGTCTGTTTTCAAGGCCTTCCATTAGTGGGTATTTTTTTTTGTAAAAATCAAAATCCCTACAGAAATGTCTGTCGGTTGTAACTTGTAGATGCATTAAATCCATCAAAATTTTACGACGTAATACAGATGTGACCTTGTATTCGCTTGAACACACAAACGTGTGTATGCAATTAGAAACCTTTTTTCACCGCGACTGTACAACAAAATTATTCATAACGCACAACTTCTAACAAACAGAACGTTTGAAACCTTACCCCGACTTACCCTACACAGCACACAATTGGGGAGAAAGGGCCAATATGGGCCACCACTCTCTTGCTATAAATCAATATCACGATATTAAATAAAAATCTCCCCGTATATCACATGAGGGGCCTATTGTACAGAAAAACGACCAGAATATTCAGACCTACCCTGCCTGTCTATTCTCTACTAACGTGAATGAAATTGGGGGAAATTACACTACGAAAACAGATCTTGATATATTGGTGGAGTCGTCTGTCATAGATACTAATGTCAGTTTAATATGTGAACTTATTGTTATCAGAAGTGGAATGAACGCTTACAAATAATAATTTATGGATGTACGTATTATGATTTATTTGAAATTCAGTACAAATTTTGAATGGAAAAGTTGAAATATTCGAAAATGAAATTCTGTACTAAGTTGTTACTACTCAACTGAGTTGTATTCAGCTTCAATAAATCTTCAAAGGCTTTAAAAGATGAAGTATTTCAATTGAGTTAAAATTGGTCATTTAGAATGGTGATGATAAATGCCGAATTCAGAGGAAAACCAATATGAACGAGAAAAAATAAAAATTACAGTACATCCATCTATCACCTTATACGTGTCACCCAAGCTAAAACTCGTCTAAAAGCCACTCAGTAGTTCTATACGAAGGTGAAAACTGCTCAAAACATCCTTCTTTTCATCCCCCGCGAGGTCCGACAGGGGTAAATTGGGCTATTATCCGCCGTTGAAAATAAACCTTCCCCCAGAAAATGCGGAAACCATTTCAAAAAGTAAACATGGCTTTCCGGCACCTGTATGCCTCAAAATGCCCTTAAAATGGCGACTCTAAGTAATAGACCAATACACCTAATCTCGATTCGGATCTTGAAGGTGAGAATTTCGGTCGTATTCGCGTTTCCCCTCCCTAATACAACGACAAAAGGTCTACTTTGTACCTCAATATTGTTGTAACAGTGTTCTATTTATCAAATGTCCTACTTGCCCTTTCTTACACACGGGTGTTTAGAATGGACAGTGCTTTTTAAAAAAAACTCGGTTTCTCATGGGAAATTTTTACGAAAGTTTTTAAATTATTTATAACGTAGATCAGGAGGACTCAATCTCATACCACTAGCCAGCTTTACTGAAACAAATTCTCAAACAGCACTCAATGTGAAGCAGTAGTTCTTAAACTCATGATGCTCATGATAGCAGTTGTCCTTGTAACGGCTACTTTTCTGACTTAGAGCTATGCTGAATGATTAGAAGCCAGGTCTAGGCTAGTATTAAGCAAAGAACATCGACTAAGATTTCAAACCACTATTGAAAGTATTGTATTGTATTGAATTAATCGTGAATCAAAATCTCAATATTTGAGAAATTCACAATGCAGAAACGTGTCGCAGCTTAGAAAACTTGATTTTTAGATCACTTTCTTATATCACATTGATTTGGAATCTTTATGTTCAATGCTAGTTTTATTTCATGCTATCTGTTTTCTGAAACACCCAGTTATTCACATTTGCAGTTCAAATGATTAATTCTATCATCCTAATTTATTTTGTTAGCCAAATAACACAGCAGTGTGTCCCAATTTCAGCTGGTAAAAGCGCACACGTGATCTATACCCCCCAGGTAACATTCGAACGCCATATCGTATAGCTCGCCGAACGTCCTAGCCGTGTGTATAATATGACTTACGTATTTGTCACTCGGGATATTGAGTGGGGCGTTTTGGAGGGTTTTATTGATAACCAAAATTGGTATACGAAAAACGAGCTATAAATCCAGCGAAAGCTATCGGAAAATGGTTGTGGCGAAGTTTTTGATGGGAATAGCGCTTTTGAGCGAAAGTATTGCGATATAAATAGCGTAATTATTATTGATATGTACACATGACAACAAGTATAGGTTCACATGTAGGTACCTCATGCTTTCAAAATAGGACCCATTTTACAATGGTTTTATAAAACCTACTCCCGAGTATATCAATTAAGCAATGAGTTATTTTTAACCTTCTACCTCTATCTATCTTTTATAAAAATTAATAAATAAATGTACCCTAACAAACAGAAGCCTCAGTCCAACACTTGACGTCTCTATAAATGATGATGATGTCCATTTCCATGGCCATCCAAGTGAGGGTTTATGGCTTAATCAACAAACCTTGTTTAGCAGTAGCTAAATATAACAATAAACTTTGGAACATACCTGAAACAAAGAAATTGCTAATTAGAAACAATAACAATCAACAAACCAGTAACCATAATAACCATAATAAAAACATTGCAATGTAATACGAATAATATAAACTTATTTGTCGAATTAGTATCTGTGCGTTTGTATTTTCCAGCATCGCATGAAAACTACTGAATGAATAGAATTTAATAGAATAAAGTACACTTATTTATAAAAAAATATATATGTAAATACTGATATTATGAAGAGGAAAGAACATAAAGATAGAAACTATTTTTTTTTTCTAGTTTATATCTTTGTGTAGAAAACAGAGCATTGTTTAATGCTAAAAAAATAAAAATTCACATAGGAAATAACATACAATCACGACTTTATCCCAAACGGGGTAGTCAGAGGTAAGTGACTGTTGCCGTCATGGTGAACGAACTCGAACGCAAACTCAAATATCTTTATTTAAATAGACTTAATCAGTAAGTACTTTTAAATAGTCAAAAAAATTAATTATAAATATATAAAAATATAATGAAAAATATGATATTATAAAAATATGAATATATAAATAAACAGAATACAAACATAATGCGACTCTACCGCCGCGTCGGAGAAGTTGATTCTTACTGAGAAGACCCGGCGAGAAACTCAGTAGTTACTCTTTTAAAATTGTTGTGGTTTTACAATGCGAGTTAGTAGAGTACAATTTGTAGGTTAAGAAAAAAGAAAACAAAAAATACTTTTTACCAATGGTATTAGAAAAAGAGGAAAGATTTGTTTGTTTTTAATAGGCTCCGAAATTACTGGACCGATTTTAAAAATAGTTTTACCAATATAAAGCTACATTATCAGGGAGTGATAAAAAAATATTTAATATTGAATTTTTTGTCGGATTCAAAAAAAAAGTTTTTCTTTGTTTTTTCTGGTTTGATGTATGTTTGTTTTTTAAATTAAAAAAAAACACAAAACAGGTATGTTTAGGACAATAGGTCACCCGCCACCACAAGCGACCATTGCAAAAGCCTTAAAAATATATTTAGTTCAATGATTTAGGCTTCTAAAATGAATACGAGTATGATAATCGTGTTAAATAATTACTTAATAAACTCATATTAACAGATTTCCAACAAACATCAGTAATCATATTTTTTCCTCTCACAGCGCGGCAGCGACAAAATAAAAAAGAATTTGCCTAATGTCGGATAAGCCTAGTTAAACCACGTGTGTTTACCTCAAAAGCAGTCGGTAAACATGCCTTTTAGCCCATTTAACACTCACCACCCTTGTAAATAGGATTCCTTTTGGCTGATCCTGGTATTAGGCAAATTCTAGCGAAACGAAATAGGTGGTTGAAGCCACGATTGGTACACGCCACTTGCCGAATTAGTAACTGAATTAGTTAGATTTGAGGGATGAAAACCTTTATTTGGAAAATGGAGATGGCAGGCCAAATGTTTAAGGTTGTATTTTCATTGAAAATAAAAATAAATGATTACCGAATAAATGATTCTTCATATTTTTGGAAAAAAATACTATTCTTTGGTAAACTTAATGGTTGTGGTTAATCAAGGAGATAGAGCTTGTCTAACCTAAAATGACGCGCCTTTTCTTTACTTTATGTGTGCGTGGTTCGGCGCGTCATTTTAGATTGGACAAGCTGACATTTTTGAAATCGAATATTTCACTGGTCACGCGAGAGATTTTTATCAAATTACTTTGCTAAGAAAAAGTTATTTTGAGACAAAGAAAATAAGAAATTCAGTGCCAAATAATGAATCTCGAAGCAAGCGACAATAAGAAATTTCTACAAAATATGAAAGCATTTTCTAGATCTAGACTATCCACCTGTGCATTTTAAGTCATTCTCCAATCATGCGATTCTAAACCTCATCACAGCAAGAAAGAGTTTATTTTCGCTCAGCAAACTCGGACTGCAAGATTGTAAGTTATCGAGAAGCTAGCGGAGATTTTTTTATTTTTATTTTTGTTCAATAATGCGACAAGCTCATAACTCTCAGGTTTTACTGGAAAGAAACGTTTTTTGTTTTGATTTTGGTCTCGTTCTGATTTCTTGCTGCATTTGTTATTTTGTATTGGCTTTTGTTGGACAAACCTCAATTGTTACTTGACACTTTTTTGTAAAGCTGAGTATAATTTGCTACAAATATGTTCAACATTTACTTTTGTTCTGTCAAAAGGCTACGGTGCGATTAAAAATTGTAAACCATTACGACTATTTGAAATGAAACGCATATAAAATACACGTTGGACAGAAAAGTAGAGATCACGACTCTTGTTTGCCGAACCCTACAAAAAAAAAACGCAGAAAAAACATCAATTCACGTGAAACTTCATTTGGTTCACACCTTTTGTACTTTCCAATATTCTCAATGGGCCCTCCCTTTCTCTCTCAATAGGGGTGGCACACATCACATCGAATACAATAAGTATGTTCAATATTTTGAACAAGCCTTTATCCTGCCGGTACGTATAAAGCCAGTGATTGGAGGATAGTTGTTATGATTTTTTTTTAAATGGGTTTGCGTTTGACCTCTGTCCCGCCTGGTGGTAAGCGATGACGATTTTTAAAGCGATTTTTTTATTTTCATTTTTGCAAGCATCGTTTTTCTATGCTACAATACGTAAAACTGTTGCAGATTTGAAACGTTGGTTGCGGGGGATCCCCAATAGTTTTGAATTCCACCATTACTGGACTCCATTTTGCTAGGTTCATTCATCATACACCATGCATAGTAAGTAGGCTGAGGGGAGGGAATTGTATTCAAGTCTTATCAAAGAAAGGAACAATGTACTAACATAGGTTATAGAATATTGAAAGAGCTTGCTATAATAGTAGAATACCAGCGTCGAGAAGTCATATGGTAAAGTAATTAGCCTATATTCTGTCCCACTGCTTTGCAAAGGCCTCCATCAATGAATATAGTCATCTACTACTACAATTGTTGGTATTGGGTTAAGCAACACGCTTGCCAAATGCAGGGAGGTGATCACAAATCCGGATGTTCGGAAAACATACTTTGCCCTACCTGGGAATTGAACCCGGGAACTACGTGTTTAGGGCCGAGCTCTGAAACCACTTGGCACTGAGGCGTTGTGGTAAAATTGTTTCTTTTAAAGCTAAGAATAATAATAGTTTTTTTTTGTTCTAAATAAACTTTTTTCTTGTTTATTAATAAATCTTGAGTGCCAGCCCTATGAACCCCATTCCTGAGTGAACCTTTACATTTCAACATGCATATGAATCCCTGTTATTTTTTGATGTTTTCTCTGTATCCGATATTCGCAACGTGGAGTTACGAAGATACGAAATTCAGAATGACATTCAACACCGGACAAAAAAATGCCACAGTTTTAACATGAGAAATAGTTCGGGTGAAACTGAATTTTTTATCTTTTTTCATAATTTAATGAAAACAGACAGTTCACTTTCGTGTGATTAGCGTTATTCAAATATTCTCCGGCATAACCTCAAAGGTTATGATATGATATCTCTTAAAATTCCTATGGACTAAGCGAGATAAAAACGTGAGATGCTTTTGTCGCAGTGCGCATCTAAGCCCTGCAGGTGCCTTGTTACAATCGCTTATATCAAATCAAGTTAATTCCCTAAACTGAAGCGAGCAATTTCGTCAGTAAATATCCGGCCTGGAAGATGCGTTGGTGCCAGATAACGCTGACTGGCAGGAAATGAAAAATAAATATAATATAAATATGCGCCAGACAACACACTTCTTGTAATGGTCTCGAAGTAGGGATTAATATCCCCGTGTTACAAGGTACCACACAAGGAAATAAACTAGGGGCGTCTCCCAGCACACCCAGACCCGAGTCAATTCAGAAAAGATCGTTTCCTAAATTGACCCGACCGGGAATCGAACCCGGGACACTACGGAAATCGAGGCGAGAAACCGTGCTACAGCGCACTACGCCAACCGTGTCGTCAAATGAAAGATCATATTACAAATTGCTCGCTACGCCTGAGCGTATCCTTGAACTGATTCAGGGAATGAACCTGACAAGCTTCAAGGGAGGAAGGGCCCAGGTTGTCCCACTGAAACTGAGATATCCTCGAACAATCCCCGACAGCAATATTAACAAAAGTGGTTTACCACCCAAAAATAATACAGATATTAAGACGACTATTATGAATAGTTCGTCTCCCAAAGGCGTAGTCCCGAATAATGAGATTATAACGAAAGTTATTAACTTATAAGTCTAACTTCTCGCTCAAACTTCTGGAGAAGTAATTAGATAGTAAATACTGAGCTGATTCCCGTGTGGATAAACTCTTATTAGTATTTTATTTGAAGAGAATACTGCTTATAACATATTTCTAAGAAAATCAATTGCCATATGAACGAAGCACACGACTAAATCATTTTAGGAATTTGAGTCTGTATGTTCATCACGTGAAAATTACTAAATGAATTATAATGAAACAGAACACTGAGAAGCCCACTTTTCACCAAGCGTGTTAGAACTTAGAACCTAACGTGGTAGGTGGTGAGCCTTCCGCCGCGGCGCCGTCTTTTTTTATACTTCCCGTCAAGATGACCTCACTCCACCTAGTGGAAAGCGGTCGTATCGTCCAGATATGAGGCTGACAAGCACAGCTATGCAAAGGAATCACTGAACTGGCCATCCTCATCTTGAGGGCCTGCAGAAACGCCTTTTCACGACCCGCTTGAAGACCCCTGGAGGGAGTATAAGAGGAAGCAAAAGAGCGTCCGGATTTTGTTTTTCATCGGTTTTAAGATTAATATACAGGGTGAAAATTCTAAATGCTTTATTCAAGAGGACAAATTCACTGGTTACAGCCAATAATAGTTATAAAATTGTCATTCACCACTTACTTGACCGAAGATACGATAAAAAATCTGAAGAAACATTTAAATTAGTTCAGGATATTCCCAGTTCAACATGAAACTAGTTTACTAGTTAAATTTGACGATAGTTAGTAACTAGTTCAAAGTTGCAACTTGGAACCCGTCGCTTAAGCTTTTTAGGGGTCCGCGGTGTTACTAGTTCGAAGTTGTTTTATCAGCTTAATGGAATTCGTTAAGGTTTTACATTAGCAAGGAAAACACACCATACTTATCTATTGACACTCGAAAATATAAATATTTTTGAATTGTTAATTTATATTCTGTTAATTTATATTTTTTTTATAAATAAACAAAATATAAATTATTTATTTATTTTTGATTTATTTGATTTTGATTTTTGTTTAATTTTATAGTAATTTATTGTAATTTTGATTTTATAATGGTAATCGTAATTTTATTATAATTTTATTGTGGTTTTAATGTAATTTTATTGTATGTATGGCTTGCCTGTGTTTTGGTGAAACAACTGTAAGCAGGCATAGTAATTAATTAAATAAATAATAATAATACACTCACACAAATGCTCCATCTTTTTGTCCGTCCATCACAATTGCATTTTTGTATTTAACTTATTAAGCCGTAGTTTTTCATAAAAATTAAAATAATGTATGATGACCGTAACATTACACATTAATAACAAACAAGAATGACGAATTTACGTCCCTTTCGAGGCACGGAAGCGTTTACGTGATCTGTCTAAGTGCTACTCTCAAGTTCTCAACTAGCGTTGACCGGCGATCCCGGAACCCGGAACTTATGGAGCCCACTACGACGTTAATTATTAAGTAATTAGTGGTTCAGGTCAACACGCATTACAGGATTACGAGATTTTGCTAGAAATAACCTCAAAGCTCATATAAATATGTAAATTTAGTTAAAATTTTTAATTAACAATCTAATAAACACGAAATTTACATAAAATTAACAACATTTAAGATACAAATACCAAGACGCCTCATGATTCAGAGTTTCATCCTAGACTTAATCTAAGTCTAAACTAACTTACTAATTAAAAACCCTATACCTAAGCAATAAGAACTAATTTAGCTCTGTTCGAAATTCACGCTAATATTTGCACAGAAAATTAAACTTTAATCATCGTAAGCTAAAGTCGATTTAAGTTCGATCTTTGGCCAGAAATTCTAAGGTAGAGCTACGAAAGCTTAGAAGTCTCATGCGAAATTCATTCCTGTACTGACCTTTTACGTTTTGTTATTGCTTGGCAAGATTTGCATGGGATAAGCAAGTGTTGAGTGGTTGTCTTGATTGCTCGGGGTCGCAGGGTCGAGTCCTTTCACTAGTTACGTAACTAGGTTGTGATGTATCGACTCGTGTGTAACTGACCGTAGATTGTAATAATGGTAGAACGATTATAATTGTGTAGGTGTTTTGATTTGTATATTGGGCTTGATCTAATCTAAAAATACAGGATTGTGATTAACTTGAGCCGAAAAAGGAGAGAATGGTCTTTGTCGAAAACAGTGGAGGAGGTGGAATGTTTTTGTGTTGCAGAGAAAAAAATTAAATGTGTAAACAAGAGCGAACCTCTCCGAATAAAATTTTAAATTTATTCCTTTCTTTTTAAAGCTTGTTATAAGCCCTAAACACTAGGTTTTGTGAAAGAGTTCTTTTGCTTGTTTGGATATTGGTTTCAAAAACTTATCCTATGTAGTGTTTGCAACCATTTGACGGGCCTGCCTGTTGCCTTTTTATCTATACTGGTACCCTTTTGATAGAACGTAGTTTTTTTTTAAATATAGTAAAACAGGATGCATATGACAACGTTAATGCTACCTATAAATACGCGAAACTTTTATTCAGGCAGTAAGCTGACGAAACAGAAGCTCCTTAATATCCAGTTATTAAAAAGAATAACCACGGCATAGTTTCATTAACTTCCTATCATCATTCACGGGTGGTCATTACACAATTTCTACTCTAAAAGCCACGACGCCGACGCGCGACGTCCTATGTTGCAGTCTCAATAAAAAACCGCACATTCGACGAAAAAACCACCGGACACATTTAGAAACGGCGAAACAGGAAAATTGTGTTACGCTTAAAAGGTAGAGGACATAAATTTGCGGCATCATAAAAGAAGACAGGAAACTCATTATTTTTAGACTTATTATACCGGCAAGTTGAACTGAAGCTGGGAACTTGGGGTTGGACTTTGTTATTTTTAGTTTTTAGACATTATAAAGCGAAATAGTGATACACTAGACTGTTTGGCCAATTTAAAAGTCTAGACTAGTCAATTGCAAACTATATGGCACTTATTGCTATGATT
This sequence comes from Udea olivalis, assembly GCA_947369235.1. NCBI lineage: Eukaryota > Metazoa > Arthropoda > Insecta > Lepidoptera > Crambidae > Udea > Udea olivalis. Next base: position 9,537,748 of record OX376366.1, read on the forward strand.
TTTTTTTGTAACTATATGACTTGTCATAAGTACTTTTCATAAGTCTATATGAATAAAGATATTTTTTACTTTTTTACTTATTTATTTATTATTATTTTATTTATTTATTATTCAAAACATTTTAAATACACAATGGATGACTTACAATCCCCATAGAAAAACCTAGTAGGTTTATCGGTAGGAGTGAGACGTTCTTCTACAATACATATTGATGATAGGCATAATAATCTAATACAATCACATCAAAGTTCACTTAAACTTGGATTTGACAAGTAGAATCTTTTGTATTGACCTTTGTAATTAGTTGAATTCAGATACATACACTGTAAATTAGCTGGTATTTCATTTACATATTTTATTTTAAATATTGTAATACATCAAATCAATGATAAAAGCCAAATGTAATCCCATGCTTAGTTTTGAATTACCATTTTCAACGTGATTTAGCTTATTAAATGTAGGGTTAAGTCTGAAACAGGTAGTTAAGCAATTAACAAAACACGACTAAGTTTTGCTGCTATTGATTTATTAATTTTGATGTTTCTAAATTTCTTATTTCTACCGCCTGATTTTTATTGCTCATCAACAACTTATATATTTTTTAGGTATGTTTCATAGTTCCTTCTACAAGTGATGAATTCATTATCATCATTATTATTCAATTACTGTAGCAATAGCGCCTTTAAAACACTTTTATTTCAATCAATCTTTTAATTCAGCTGATTGCACTAGTTTTATGCGCATAGCAATATTCTTGCTATTTCAGTGGGAAAGCAAAATATTCTTTATGGCAACAGCAATAAAGTGCATTTTTTATCAAGTTCGCATCGATGAATTGTTATTCTCATCTGTTCGCGCAATTAGCAATGTTGAGTCATGGGATATATTCTGGAAACGCTCGAAAAAACTACACTTTTTTGCAAAGTAGTAACTTTACTTTGGCTTCTTTTGATCTATAATAAATGTAACAATCGCCTATTATAGTTAAAATGCTATCAAACCATTGTAGCCTTGAATTTTTAATCATAATTTTATTCGTACATTCAATTTAGTAAAATTCCGATTGTTGACACGATTGATTGCTAAAAGCATTTCACTCCATATCAAAAATAAGTGCACAATTTGGAGAGATCCAATGATTCAAAATATTTACAAATGTAAAGGGATGCCAAATTTTTATTGCGGAGTACACACCACATACTACATAATAAATAAATATCTGGGACAATTCACACCAAGATCATCTGACCCCAAACTAAGCAGAGCTTGTAATATGGGCGTCAGAGACTGATAAAGATACTGAAATATTTCTAAATACATACTTAAATAGATAATAACACCCAGACACACAGCAAATACAAATGTTCGTCACACAAATATTTGTCATGGGTGGGGATCGAACCCACGACCTCCGGCGCTAAAGGCAGGATCGCTGCCATTGCGCCAACAGGCCAGTCAATTTACATAATCTTTTTCCACTTTGGCCAAATTATGTATAACATTTTACAAAAATGGAGAAGAAGCTAAATATCATGGTGACAATCAAATTCTAGTAATAGAGGCTCAGTAAGGATCCATATTTTTTAAGTTCTTAGGTTATGCTCGCTATCGCGTGAAACCAGTCGTAAGAGAAATTTAAGGCAGAGCCCTGAATAGTATTATAGTTAAGAAAAAGAAAAGAAATCAGACGCCCGAATCCAGAAACGAACTGTCGTGATAAACGAACGAACTGGACTTTGACTGCGAAGTTAAGCAATCCTCAAGTGTACACCTTTGACATCTACTGACATGTGACAGGAGAGCATTAATTTGAAGTGTGCTCAACTGTCAACTGTCGTTTCTGGATTCGGGAGAGAGACACTTATTTTTGTTCTTCATTCAAAATATGCCTCAGTTATCGACCGATTTGAGAATACCACCTCTCAACCCCAGTACAATAGTAAGTAATTTTTCGAGCCATTTCCTCCGGTGGGATTACATGGTGGACGCCTTGGTATTAATAATGATAGTTATTTCATTGCGCCTGTCTGGTACAAGAAAGGGGCATAGAAGCATACTACATATTAAAAGTTAGGCTAGGGGAAGGGAGAGCGTATATTCTGCAATGTATGTCACTGAACATTTAAGTAGATACCTTGTTCCAGTAACTATTTCATTATCTTATAGTTCATGTAGAGTGAGCCCCTTTTGTTGGCCATTTGCTGTGGTACTTTTCTATCCGGCGATCTGAATGCGTTTTGGAACAGATATTGTATCAAAAAAAATATCTGTCTTAATTTGGAGATTATTATGTGCATCTATCTGTCTTTTAGAAGAGACCATTATGTTATGACATATTAGGGTCTTTAATTTACAGTTCATTTCCAAACATCACTTAAATTGAAAAGAATATTATTACAAACTTTGTAGGTCATTTGATCTTCGATAGCTATTTTGCAGCTAATTTTAATAACATCATATTACGTGACGTAACAGCGGCGTATTTATTCACATGTGAAGGCTTATAAAAAGTATCTCAATTGACTATTGTGTCAAATAGCGTATTTTCCCAAATGTCAAAGTTAATAAAAATCATTGAAAGGGGTCATAAAGCACAATGTGACAACCTCTATGGTCTATTCACATATAAATACTCCACCGGACTCGTATGAATAAAGATAGACCCCATATCTCATACCTTCGCGACGTATTACTTATGAGGGTAGTTATAAATTTACCCGTGAATGACCCTTTGTGCGACAGGCGACTTAGAACCGTATGAGCGCGCGGTAAAGTGGAAATTGCTTTCGGTTAGGAAACTATAAATCTCTATGAAGTTAGTACTTTGTAAGTAACTGAGATTTCTTTGGCTGGAAAGGGTCTGTGGTGATATATTTTTGGCGTTTATAGTTTCATTTTTAACTCTATTGTAATATTTAATAAGATTAGGCGAACTTTCAACTTACTCAGGCAATGTAATTTTTCTGTTTGACCGTGTGGTAGACAGATAGAGAATGCCTGAATTGAACAACACTTATACTTTGTACATCATACCAATCATACTTCATACTATCATACTTAAAATTATAAATGCGAAAGTTTGTTAGGATGTATGTATATATCTCTTTCACGCAAAAACTACAGAACGGATTTGGATGAAACTTTCCAGTAATACAGCTTAGACATCAGAAAAACACATAGGTTACAATTTATGAAGATTTTTTGTAATTTGGCCTTTGGGATTATATATAACGATTAATTCACGCGAGCGGAAAGCCAGTTAAAGAAAAAAAAAATGTACACACTTTGAGTTGAATAATTCAGCATGTCGCATACATGTTAAATTATATAATATCATTATGTATTGAATAACGCCTACATAATTTTACGGGATTATTCCGCAACTAGCTTCTGGCTGCGACTTCGTCCGCGAGGAATGATGATTCATAGCCTATAGCCTTCCTCGATAAATGGGCTATCTAACACTGAAAGATTTTTTTGAATCGGAGCAGGTAGTTCCTGAGATTAGCACGTTCAAGTGAACAAGCAAACAAACAAACTTTACAGCTTCATAATATCAGTATAGATTTGAAGATTTCGACTTAAAATCATTTTACTAAACCTATGAGATAAAAACCATTTCATTGTTGTTTGTTATTACCACATCACCCAAGAAGCGTTTACTTTATCGTATTAAGTAACCAACCATAACATTGCAGAACCCTAAAAACCCCAACTTTCAACCACTTACAACTCAGCCAGCCACATGGCGTTTCAATAACAAAAGAAGTAACATAATTACAAAACCACATATCTTTACGGCTGTCTTATTATGTATACAAAATTGCAAACAGACAGACAGACTGTCTTACAAAAGGTTAGCATTGTTTGGTCAGTGATTCGCTATTGTGTAACTATCGGCGGACGTTCAGAATTCCTATGGTATTTAATCAAATGAAAATCAATAAATTAATTCATTAATATGCACCAGATTACACACCACTCATCATGGTCTCTAGGTAAGTATAAATATCCTTGTGTTACAGACAAGGAATAAGGCCAGGGGCATCTCCCATCATACCCAGACCCAAGTCACTTTAGAAAATACCGTTTCCTGAATTTACCCGACAGGGATTCGAACCCGGGACACCACGCAGGTGAAGGGGAGAAACCATGCTAAAGCGCACTACGCCAATCGTATCGTCATAAATGGATAATAAATAGTTAAAGAGATAATTACACCCAGCCAAATAATCAACACAAATGTTTGTTACATTAAGAGCGTCGTGGCCTAGTGGTTAACTCGGATCGCGGATCGTGTGGTCCCGAGTTCAAATCTGGCCAGAACCAAAATCTTTTTTAATTTCCGACTAACTCTCCGGTGATGGAAAACATCGATAAAAAACCAATCAATCCGGAGAACGGCGGAAGGCTCACCAACTACCACGTTGGGTTCTAATACCATTGGTGAAAAGTGGGCTTCTGAGTGTTCCGTTCACCATGACGGCAACAGTCACTTGCCTCTGACTACCCCGTTTGGGATAAAGTCGTGATGGTATGTATGTATGTATGGTCAGGGATCGAACCCAAGAAGTTTTAACTCCTATTTCAGCAGATAGGTTTTCTGCCAACCATATTTAGTGTCCGGTACAAGCAATACCGAAGTGAATTAAAAATGGTGTAACGAAATCAATATTAGATGTTATGATTCCTCAATTGCAAAACCTAACGATTAGTGATGACATACAATTAGTCAAGAGCATATCGATAGCAAAGGCATTAAGGTCAATGTTGAGTTGTAACTACAACTATTTAATCGTGAGTCGTATTTCGCAATCGAAATCTTCACCAACTGTGTCTATTATCGACCACATTAGTCGTTAGGGCGTGTTCAATAGGGATGGGACATTTAGTTACATTTTTTTGTCGATATTTTTCTTTTTTAAATTTCGTATCGGCCTCGAACGGAAAAAAGAGGGAGGTGAACCTACTACAACCAGGATAAGAAAGTTAAAAACTACGACAGTTAACAACAGCCATTTTTAGTTATTTTTTTTCACTAGAAGCGCTATGCTCAGTACTATCTTCGGAAGGGGTACTGCAGAGGTGGTTTGTCGATTATGACTCTCATCAATAAACATTATCAAAACTAGAAAAGGAGATTTTATAAATAATAAATATTAATAATAAATAAATATCTGGGACAATTCACACCAAGATCATCTGATCCCAAACTAAGCAGAGCTTGTATTATGGGCGTCAGAGACTGATAAACATACTTAAATATTTCTAAATACATACTTAAATAGATAATAACACCCAGGCACACAACAAATACACATGTTCGTCACACAAATATTTGTCATGGGTGGGGATCGAACCCACGACCTCCGGCGCTAAAGGCAGGATCGCTGCCATTGCGCCAACAGGCCAGTCTGGTTATTTTTCATGATCACAAAAGCTCGAAGATTTCGAAAGCATTATAAATAAAATAACAATTAAATAACATATGTATATTTGTAATATTTAAGATCTGAGTTAAAACAAGATTGTTAAATACTCGTAGCACAACAAAAATACTTCTACAGTAATAATAAGCAGTGAGTTTTTTGCAGAGATTTCAGATTTAACTTGGTCTGATGGAAGAAATCTCTTTTAAAAAAAGTTAACCTGTACTTTTGCTACCTGAATGATTTGCCTTTTTAATTTTTGTGTACGAACTAATTCAGTTAAATTAATTAAAAACTATTGATATCGTTTAACCGTTACTCGATACCTAAACCTTAAATATTTTTTCCCATCCCTAGTGTTTAGTGCAACAAAATCAGCCGATCATGATCCCAGTGACCTTTGCCTGACCCAATGACTCTGAATGCGACGGATCTTCGCGATCCATTGCATCCAATAGGCGTATTACGAAATGTTTTGCCGAAAGAGGCAGGCATTCAACTAAATGTACAGCAGAAATGGTCATTTCAAAGGACACTTAGGACTGGAAGTTCTCATAACGCTTATTCTCAAAACTCTCATTATTTTTATTCAGACGTGGAATGCTCTTCCAGCGCATGTGTTTCCTTCCTCTTAAAGTCCCGGGTTCTTCAAGCGGGGCGTGAAAAGGCATATCTGCACGCCTTCAAGGTGAGGATGGCCAGCCCAGTGACTTGTTTGAATGACTGGGCTTGTCAGCCTCATATCTGGACCTCGCGATCACTTCCCATCAGGTGGAGCGAGGTCATCTTGACGAGCATTTTTTTTAAATTCATAAGATTCTATAGAAGGCACGTTAAGTAGTTCTCTTTGTATTTTACCATGAGTTTACACCAATGACAGCCGCTAGCGTCCGGGTAAAACACGTTGACATTTTGTACAAGATTCGGTACCCCCTACCCCCTAGTGATTTTAAATGAAACCAAAAATGACATCCAAATTTCTGAACGCAACGATCGCCGTTCACGTGACGGAAACTAATGGTAGACATACTGACGTCATTAGATGTAAGTTTTTTAGTCCATTCGGAGGCTTTACAACAACTGATAGTAGTCCGACATCACCAGAATTATACACTTTTAAAAAGTCAGCGTTTGCGGGGAGCTCGCAGCGGCAACACAGACCAGAGTGCCTAGTGTGAGTTACACAAAGAGATTCAAACGACTGCAACTTCGCGTTTTGCGAGCCCGTGAACGCAAATTTGTATGACATCGATTCAGCGCCTCCTAGCGGCAAAATGTTGCCCCATTTGAAGTTGATGTTTAACTGGTCGCTCGCAAAACGCGATGGTGAAGGCATTCAATTTTGAAGGCAAGGAAGTATTTAAGAAGATTGATATTTTAACTGTGCACGCTCAGTATATTTTCGATAACATAATGTATGTGCGCAAAAACTTGCATATGTTCAAAAAAAACTGTGATACTCATACACACAATACTAGAAATAAAAAAAAACCTATTACTCCAAGTCTTAGGCTACATAAGGTAGGAAATTCTTCTGTGGGTCAATCTGTAAAGTACTTTAACAAAATACCTCAAAGTCTTGTTGAACTACCTCTTCACAAGTTCAAGTCTACAATTAAAACAAAGTTGATAAAACAAGGTTATTATAACGTGGAGGATTACTTGAACGACAAGAATTTGTGGTCATAGTAGGAATAATCTGCTCCTCTGCTCAAATAATGTATTTTTGTTGTTCTTTTGACTGTACTCTGAATTTATTTGTTGTAAAACAAAACAAAGTTCAAAAGAGTAACTATCGAGTTTCTTGCCGGAGTCTTCTCGATAAGAAGCAACTTCCGAACCGGTGGTAGATTCGCATTATGTTTATTTAGTATATGTACTATTATTGTATTATTTTATTTACGTCTATTATCGTTTATATATATTTTTTGTGAATTTTGACATTTCATAAGTGCTTCTTTGTAAAAGCTTAAGTGAATAAATGATTTTTTACTTTTTACTTTACTTTAATTCGAAACACTTTGGGAAACTCGCACTTCGATCTTTGCAACCGCCGCTCGTTGTTTTTGAGCCCAATCCCATATATATCTATGCATTGAATAAAACGCGCCCGCACGAAGTCAGCGTTTACGAGGCACGGGCCTCGTAAACGCTGACTTCGTGCCCGCGACCTTAAGGCCGTTATAAGTTTTAAACATTTGTTAACAGCGGTGTATCTTCGCCGGATTGACCTTGCTGAAGAAAGCTGAACTGTGTTTTTTGTGCGTATGGTCAAGGAGCGGTCAAAAAATTAGGCAGCATTCTGACACCGTCTACTAAATTTCTTAAAAAATGCCATAGTGGAACAAGGTTGCTTAAATAAGGTTCGTTATTATTATATCATCTTTTGACTACTTATGATGATAAAAACTGACGTAATGGGAGGGGGGCACTCGCACTATGCACTCCGAGTGCCTAGTGCGAGTGAGAAAACAGACTGCGAAAAATTAAAGCTTGTTGTGTAAGCTGCTATTACGTAAGAAATCTTTTCCGAAAATATCTAGATCACCAATTTATGTTGCACATAGATCGGATGCATGTTGAACATGAATTTCATTACGAAAACAAAGGTTTGCGGTGCGATTAATCCATTGTGGTGACGTAGTGGGAGAGGATATACTCGTACAATACCATGTGATTGGGAGGTGGGGATGGGAGTAAGAAATTTGATATAGTGGATGTGGCAGTTTTTAAGCGCAATTAGGTTAAAACAGGTAAGGCACCGCAGATTTACGCGAAAAAGATGATATTTATTATCTTGTCTTTCAATCACACTTCGGATGAACACCAATTAAAGGCAAATTTCTTAAGGAATAGAGGACAGTAGCAACCTTTACAAAACCATTGCAAAATGGCAACATATAAAGTTTTCAAACGTACAGCTCGATGTACGGGCACAAGTTTTGTATTTTATTCTGTGGCACAGGTAAGATTCAGTTATCATTTTAACACCATATGCGAAAGGCATGAGATTCAAATACAATAATTTGTTTTTTTACAGGTTACATTGAAATCCTAGCATAATTTGGTTCTAACCTTAGAATAATGACGCATAGAAGGAGAGTCGGGGCATCCGTTTTGATGCCACAAATATCAGGACGTCACGTCGGGATCAGAACTACCAATGTTAATTTCTAGAGGTAAGAGCTTCTTCAAATGTTTATTTGAGCAGTCCATGGTTGCAACAACATAACATAGAAGCACAAGTAGTATTCATACATGTTAAATACTGAAAATTATGATTACATGTGTAACGAATTGTTATTTTGACTATTTTTGACAGTTGATTTTGGCATCACAAATGGCGCGACTTTTTGTATGGAACTATCCTTCTAGGTGAAATTATTCTAAGGTTCTAACATACTCGTAGTTGCCTCCTCCACCAGCTTCTATGCTCAATGTCCCACAATGCCTTCTGCACGATGTCATCAAAGTAACGTGCTTTGTACAGCCTAAAGCGTGGATATTAAATTTCTTGTAAACAGATTGGTACAGCACCTGCAGCCTTTGTTCTTACGCACTATGCGTTAGAGTCTGGAATTGCTTGGCAAATCCGACGATCCAGTTGTTTTGTAGGAGCAGGGTTTAGCTAGGAATATTTTGGGCTCAGCAATACAGTTTTAGTTCGTAGGGCTTAAAATTAGAACAAAGGCGAGTGCCATCAGAGGTGTCCAGTCCGATCAGTGGTGATGTCACAATTATTTAGCTGCCATGGCTAAGTATGGACTTCAAGTCGAATGTCAAGTCCTTGTATTAAGAGGTCCGACAAAATGTTTCTTTGTGAGTAAGTTATAAGAAAAGCACAAATAATATGTATCTTATTTAGGATTTCTAAAACAAGCACTATTGTATAAATCTAGAAGAAAAAGCAAAAAAAAAAGAAATCCCTTCGTCAGTAATCCACGGCACGCACAAAACCATTGTACGAGTAAAGATTCGTCTCCTTGAATAAATCTTAGTGCTATTCATAGTTTATTATCACACAAGGTCCAACAACAATGATCGATCCCGCAACGCCCACTCTCGTGCTATTGTTCGCCGATCCAATCTCTGAGTCTTTAGGTGTACTTTGATATGGTGTGAATCGTTTCGTAAATGTTTTATTTAAATTGGGCAATGGCGTGTTTATTCCCATGAGTTATTCAAAAATTAGAAAATCCTTAATAGCTATGGATTGGGTGCCCAAAATAGGCTTCGTTTAGATAGGTTCTTCGTTTTTTTTTATATTGCCCGTCAAGATGACCTCACTCCACCTGATGGAAAGCGGTAGTGAGGTCTAGATATTAGGCAGACAAGCCCAGTCATTGAAACGAATCACTGGGCTGGCCATCCTCACCTTGAAGGCCTGCAGAAATGCCTTTTCACGCCCCGCTTGAAGAACCCGGGACTATAAGACGAAAGAAACACATGTGCTGGAAGGGCGTTCCACGTCTGGATGGTACGACAAAGAAACGAGTCACCGAAATGCTAAATTGTGTGTGAATGACGCCGTAGTCCAGCATGCGTGGTGCGGGAGTGGAAAGGTTATTGTGGAATAAGCTGGAATAACTCGTCTTCCTTTAGCGTTTAAAGTCGTGATTTCAGCATAAAATTTAATGAGCCGATAAAGTATTTTTCAAAATGTTTCGCTTTCATACTAGGGATATTTAATTAAGTTGACTTGTCTCAGCAACAGGCTTGTCTAAAAGTGAAAGATGATACGTTCTGAGAATGTATTTATTACATTTCATCCAATTACAGTCTTTCTTTATGACCATATTCCATATTTGTAAACAATCAATACAAAACTATATAATAAATAAATATTGCACACCGAAAAACAAAATTACCTTAGTATTTGATACAAAATACTTAGTAAGCTCTCCAATTATCAGCAGAAAAGAGACCTTGCTTGACCAAGAGTTCAAAAAAGGACGCTGGATGTATTTCTAAAGAATTTGTATACTTTATACACAACACCACATTATAGCACATACTAGCCCTAAGTCTTTAACCTTTAAAAGCAGTATCTCTTAACGACCCAGACATGTTTATAAATTCGGCCATTAAACACAAAATGACACTTCGTCCGTCTGTCTCACACTTAACGCCTACGTAACTGCCTCACAGCTAGAATTTGATATCTGCTAGGGTTCTGTCTCACTAGTTCACTTCTTAAGAGTACCCTTTCAGGGGCCCTAATATTATTAGGGCCGTAATTGAATTGCATGATTTTGACGTATGGTCCATACTAAAACTGTCATTAACACGCCTTTCAATTACGATTCCATTGGCATTAAAATAGCAGAATCTGGGCCCTGATATCACAATCTACGAATGATAATTAATAGTGTGTCATGTTTTATGTCTTTACACGTCAAGGGTCAAACCCGACCTCTATTGGATAGCAATAAGTACTTTCCTATTTTCATTCATGTAAATAAATTATATTAAAATAATTGAAAGGTTACTTTCGCGAATCATTGATCGTTGACGTTATTTTTAGAAAATGTGAAATAAAAAGACGTTGGGCAATTTCATTTTTTCAAAAAGTTTAAAGCTTTTTTTTTTTAATAAACCTTCAAGAATACACACCTTTCCTGAAGTCTCTATGAGCTTATTATCTCAGGCCATCCTGCTATCCCTAATAAAGGATGCGGTGGGACTCATATAATGTTTGTGGTACGTACAGTGTATTTTATTAGTTAAGTATTTTATTAAGTATTTTTTTCTTGTTATGATTTGACTATTTAAAATTCTATTTAAAATAAAGATGTTTTTATTTTGATTTGTATTTGCATAGTGTTTCTGAGGACCTTAAGGTCGATAAAATTGTGGTCTCTCGGTGACACCAGTACTGTGGTTGGTAGTTTGAAAATGGCACGTGTTAGAATTTGTGTAGTTAATGTTAACTACGCGATAGTTTGGAGACTATATCTATAGTCAAAAACGTAGGTGTCTCTTAATCATTACTGTGAACTCACAATAAATTTTAATATTAACTAGGTTCTATATACGAATCTCCTATTTTAGTTATTCTTGGGACAAATCAGGTACCTACATGTTCGTCAAGCGTAAACCTTACTATCAAATATGTTCATTTAAATCTAACACTATTCAACTTATTGATAAGACTGAGTCACAAAATAAAGAGTTTACAGAAGGACCGCTCGCACATTTTTCCTAAACTTGCGTAAACCGCCCAGGATTACTACTATATTCGCTCTGAATTTTTAAAATGAAGTAAGTAGGTTATACCTCCTTGACAGAACCGGCCAAAAACCAAATTCATCATGTGCAAAATTGCAACAAGTTCGACAAAAACAAAAACACTCTTGCGTGACAGTGCGAATTTTCGACTCACTGAAACTCACTGACTTCGCCTGTAAACTCAAGTCTGTGTGTGCGTGCGTCAAAAATGGCGTGTTGTCCTAAGCGGGCTATCTGTCAGAGGCGCCGCGCCGCATGCGTAATTTGTGACTGAGTTGTCTTTTCTTTTTAGCCCTGTGAACTCTTTCGGCAAAGTAACCAAATACTGCATCAGTTTAAAAACGTAAACAGCTTTAAAACGAGTCGATATCTGTGTGTGTCTGGTCTGTCTACCACGAGTTTTCGGTTGACGCGGACGCAGTCATTATTGTAAACTTATGGCAGACTTACTGAATGTAAAAGAGACTGTGAAAAGAGATACAGTCTTTTTATGAATTGTATGCCCAGACCATGTTCAATGTCTTATTGTGCAGCCTTTTGGCGAGACACACAATGTAGGTCATAAGTAATAAGGGCCAAAGAGTGACTCAATATGGTGACTTGAACATCTGAAAGGCACAATATCCCTGGACATTATTCCACACAGCGCCATCTAGCCCCAAAGTAAGCTAATTAAAGCTTGTGTTATGGGATACTAGACAACGGATAAACATACTTAAATACATTTTCTTTTGTAAATACATACTTATTATACATAGGAGACACCCAGACCAGTACAAACAGACATGTTCATGCACACAAATGTTTGTACTGTGCGGGGATCGAACCCGCGACCTCTGGTGTAGTAGCCAACTTCTTAACCATTACACCAAGTCGGTCGTCCAAACAGGCAAAATGATTACGTTCTCTATTCAAAAATTCTAATGCTCGATATTCTGTTACAAGTAAACGCTCTTATCCGTCAGCACCCAACGAGAGACACTGTTGCGGATTCCTCTTGAAATCGACTGCCCATCTAGGATGAATATACCTTCACTTTCCGGAACACCAGCGAAATATCACTGCTATCCAAGTGTTGTATTCTTGCTGGAGAATAAGGCAGCCAGAGCTCACCGGGGAGCTATTTTTGGTGATCTAAAAAACCTCATTTCTTTTTGCTGGCCAGATAAAAGTCTCTCCTAAGCTCCACAGAGTCGGTAATACGAGTAATCTGCGTTATCTGCTTACCATCAGGCGGTCCACATCCTTATTTGCCACCAACATTATAAAAAACGATAGTGATCTGTGGCCATACACATATTATTACCCAATCCTATCGATTACTTCGTCAAGTGACTATGACATTGCAATCTATCGACGCTGCAAAGTGCACAATAATTTCCCATACAGCTCGGAGAGCATCAATGGACATTGTTTACGATAATATCTTCTCGACCCAGATCGTGGGTACTGACAGCCAGAAATTCGTTTTGAAAAGGTCAGCTGCATTAGCGGTTTGACCACGTATGCTTTGGAGTTAGGTACAATTTAAGAGAAAAATATGGGTAATTTCACAGGGCAAACTAATAAACTCTGTTCTCTTGGAACATATTCTTTGTCAGTGATCGCTACTCGTTGGTTATGATGATGATGATGATGTTGACGATTAGTCTGACCGTTTTCGGTCATGGCGACCACTCCTACTCATATTCTGTTTAAAATAAACTTCCTCAACGTTTATCACACTGAAAGAAAGAAAAATCTTTTGATGCACCCATATATGCATTACATAGGATACAAACATAATTCACTTAAACTAAAGGTAACAAAAATATGAAGTCAAAAAACTCGAATTAATAACTAGACAAAGAAATAGTGGGCCAATCAGGACCCTGCCTCAGCATTTGTGCAGCACTGCAGAGACGCTGATATCCTAAAGTATGGTAGATAATGTGTAGTGTAGTGTAAGTGTGTTAACTTTTTTAGAAATAAAAACAATAAATGGATTCACGTGTGAGTGTAATGTGTCCTTAGAATGATACGAGTATTTGTATAGTGTGTTATGTGTGGTATGGCAACTTTCTGTCTCACTGACAGACTGACAGATACAATGTCAATCAATCCATTGCCACGTAGAACGTCATCATTACAGCGTGCAACTTAAACAAATTACCAACAGAGGGAGTGATACCGAAGCAGAAATATAACGAAGAAGACAGAGAAGTGGTCAAGAAAAGCAAAAATGACATGCGTTTATCATCAGGTCTCTGTTTCGGAACTTATCTGCCTCAAGGGCATTAGTTTTTTGCGATATCTGGGGGGCTAGCCAAGAGCAACACGCCGCGTATGGGGATGACATAAGCTGTCACTAGCGCTTATGTCATCCCCATACATTTGAACGATTTCTATTGTAGAAATCGTCGTGCCTTGTTGCTCTCGGCTAGTCCCCCTGTCCTGTTTACTGACACTCCAATTCACCTACCCGCTGGACTTCGTCGGTGTGTCTTAAGTTGTTCTACGAATTCACTCATCCATACTTCTTAACTAATATTGTAAATTGGAAAGATTTTTATGTTTGTAACAATATAAACATGTGCTATAATTTTATTTTAGGCTACATTTGTTTTTAACCGGAGACATAGTCCATGCGGACGAACCCGCTGATGGATTGCTGGTTACTGATTGGATGACGTCGCGAAATATCAGCAGAGCTTTTTCCATAGTTCGTTGGGTGACATTTAGTTTTCTTGAGAGGGACCCATAATGTGAAATCAGTTTTTTTTCTTAGGTCGAAAGTTTTACCAGCCGTCGTCTATTTTGCGCAACAAATCCATAGTGTCCATGTCATAACAGAACAATGGTCGGATTGTCTTAGAGCAAGTGAAATGTTGTACGCCCATACAACATACATACACAAATGTATGACTTGCGGTCGTTTTAGCCGTGATGGATTAACATTATTTGGCGACCGTGGCTCACTTTCGCTTGCGAGTTATTGTTTCACTAATAATATTACTCAAAGTTTTTTGTGACCACACAGTGCCTATAAAATCAACCTCCTAGAAATAAAAATAAATATCTTGCACACAATTGCAATTGTTGACGACCGACTTGGTGTAATGGTTAAGAAGTTGGCTACTACACCAGAGGTCGCGGGTTCGATCCCCGCACAGTACAAACATTTGTGTGCATGAACATGTCTGTTTGTACTGGTCTGGGTGTCTCCTATGTATAATAAGTATATCTTCACAAAAGAAAATGTATTTAAGTATGTTTATCCGTTGTCTAGTATCCCATAACACAAGCTTTAATTAGCTTACTTTGGGGCTAGATGGCGCTGTGTGGAATAATGTCCAGGGATATTTATTTACTATTTATTTACTATTTACATATTAAAACAAGGTCATCTGACTCTAAATGTAATTTATTAAAAAAAATGGATACATGGTACAAACAACAACATACAAATCGTTTTACATGGACAAGGAAGAACTTAAACCATAGTAAATAAGATGGGTATTCCCAGCTAACATATCCAAATTATTATGGTATTTATGTTTAGTATATTTTGCTGTAAATTTGACGATTTGAAAGTACTGATACAGTCTATTTGAATAAAGTTATTTGAGTTTGAGTTTAAAGGAGTTAAAAAGCCGAAACATTAATCGAACATGTTGTATTGTACTGCCATCCAAGTTAGGCAATTTGCCTGTGTTGTGGACGGCAGTATCCTCTCATTGGCAAGAAGTCCCATAGCCACAGTGAGAACACAATGTAAAATATATTGTGTATTATATTGTATATGTTTTTAGAAAAAGTCTCTAACACCCATAGTAGAAACTCTGCTAGAGACGGTTAAAAACATTAATGAAAAGTTAGATCCAGGCACAGACTCAAATTAAACGCAAATCTTTATCACATTGTCGATCGTCTTGGATGGGAACTAAACGACCTTTGGCATGCAGTAAACATTTTTTTTAAACCTCCATAAGAAGCTTATTTATTACTCATACAGTCAACAACAGCTACAGCGAAACACCAGCTAGAACTGAACTCGCATACTTAACCACGACGTTAAAAAATCCAGTGTAACGCTAAAGTGGTTAACTGTGCCTTTAACTAGAATCTCAACGACTGCAGCGTTTTACTGAAACTTTTTAGTTGAGACAACGTTTAGCAAGCCACGAGGCAAGAATTACTAAGTACAGGAAACTAGGTAAGATTTTCTCACAGCCTCTTGAAAAATATTCAGTCCCTCAGTAACGTTATGGGGATTATATTAAATCGTATAATAAAAAATGTAAAAAAAACAGTTCAACCATTTAGCATGAAGCTACTTAATCACCAATTCTATGATAATGCGATACATCTCTAACTACAAGTATTCAGCTTCAACGTGGCTTCATTCAACATTGTCGGCGGTAAAAATAACGACTTTAAAAAAATAAAACCTCAGTAACTAAAGATATTGCAACTGGCAGTTCATAATCACACACACGCCATCTTGCCAAAGAAATAAATCAAGCCGCGCCAATCGCACGGCTGCAAGTTCAAATTTCAAATTTGGAAAAAGAACGCCCGCGATGCGTTCCGAATGCTGGTCGGATTTGAGGATCAAGACGTGCTCTGAATGCGTGCGTTCCGAAATCGCAATAAAAATCTGGCGGCGCTATCGCTTTTCCGTTATACGCTGTGAGCTTCGGAATTAGAAGGTGCGATTTTGGAGTTTTTCTTTAATTGAGCCATTTAATATTATTAGTCATTTTAGGGTTTAATTTTTCGGATTTTTATTTCGGTGCTATAACTGATTTGCAACTGGCTCATTGTATCTCTAAAAACAACTAAACACATATACCCTAACCAAGCGGAGCTAGTGCAGGTACAGAGACAAAAACGATGTTTGTAAATAATATTTTGAATTTTCAACCTGGGTGGGTATCGAACCCACGACCTGTGGGTTAGCAAGCAAGATAACTACCAACAAAGGCAACTAGAATGCATAGCTTACTTATGTAAAATTCCTTTTCTTATAAAAGGAAAAGTAAGTATCCTTCTTTCAGACCCAGAATACATTTGCACTTTTACATTAATAATTCTTAAAACCTGACAATCCCATTGGATGAAATGAAAGAATTCGAAAAAGGAATGAGCTAAATTTTCGAGTTAACCCATTAAATGCATTCTGGCTTGCATTAAAATTGCATGGCACCGCAAATCTAGCTGGAAATATGGCGGAATGAATAAATCACGGCGTCTCACCTCTATTTAGTGCAGTCACGGATAAAGGTGGGCTCACATGGCAGTTGCATGGATATATAAGCATAAACTGGTTGACGAAATGGTAGCGATCCTGCTTTTAGCGTCGTAGGTCGTATCTTTACCCATGACAAGCATGTGACGAACTATTTTTTTTTGAACGACTATGACTACTGACCATGTTAGCTTCACTGGACAAGAGGGTGAGCGGAAGGCTCTCAACCCAAACATGTGACAATCATTTGTGTTTGGTGTGTGTCTGGGTGTTATTATCTACTTAAGTTCGGATATATAAATATGTTTATCAGTCTCTGACACACAAAGTTCAAGCTCCGCTTAGTTGGGGGTCGAATGATCTTGGTTTAAATTGTCTCAGATATTTATTTATTTATTTAAAAACATCATATCATTTACAGAGAAATTTTCTGACTTTAAACAGCTAGTCTATTTTTAATCGCAGCACTCATCTCTTTTTTTTTTTTTTTTTTTTTTTTTATCTCTGTAGTGTATGAGTTAATAAATGCTTGTCAAATTTGAAGAGATCCCATGATTTCTCAGTCCTGATGAACGTAGGACCAACAGGAAAGCATATGCTATTAAACGAAATAAAAATAGTTCAAATCGGTGTAGGCGTTTTTAAGTAGTTAGAGAACATACATAAATAAAAGATTCCAACTAAATGAGACTTTTTTGAATTCATTTAGCAAAAGCGATATCTCAGTAATATTATAAAATAGTTTCATCACCCATGTGAACCACACACTCCAATGTTTATTTTCGCGTACAGTCGCAAACAAAAGTGCTAAGTGCGCGTTTAGCGCTTCGGACGCGAAGCCGGTTTTTGTTACAGTTAGTGCATATTTAGAACGCTCCATCTAATGAGCGCGCTTTTTAGTGCAACTTTTTTGGTGAAAGCTTTACTTTGCCAGTGTACATTGAAACGTGATTATGAAACAGTTAAGGCTATTCTCGTCATATCATTTTAGGATTAACTTTCAGGTTGGCTACGAATATAGTAATTTTGTAAAGCTAGCGTTTAACAAGAGAAATTCCTGTTTTAGTTAGAAGTTTCAACTAGAACTGTTTCTGTTGAAAGAATTTTCGTCTAAACTGAGTCATTTTACTATATTTTCTGTTATTACTCTAACGGGAGTTAACTTACTCAATGTGAACACCATACAATAAATAACAGCTCAATTATCATTATTAGATACAGAATCTATTTATGTACATATTCTTATTGAAGAAAAACACAAAATAGGTGTTCCAAAACCGTTTCGCAGCCAGAAAAGTTTTTAAATTTAATGTCAAGTAAAACTAGCTAACATTTTCAAAGTTTTTGCAGACTACAATAAAATTATTTTAAAACTTACTCATCGTTTACGAAAGTCTAGACGGTAATGTTTATTGTTAGTGATATGACTCATGTTGTATGGAAACAGAAAGTTTTTAAACAGTTATGTATGATGATGACTGTACTTTATGCGACAAAGAAATTCTGACTCACTGTTGCAGTATAGTATGAGAATATAGACAGTAAAATAAAGTAAACTATCTCAACCAAGCTAAAAAAACAAATTTGAAAAAAATCTTATACTTACTAAATCTATTAATCAAATCTACCATCAAAATAACCAAGAATGAGTGCTGTTTTATTTTTGCGGCAGACATCACACCACTTGGCATAGTCTCGAAGTACAGATAAATATCCATGTGTATCGAGGTACTAGACGGGGATTTGAGCCAAGGGCGTCTCCCAGGACACCCAGACCCGAGCCAATTCAGAAAAGTTCGTTTTCTGAATCGTCCAGACCCGCAATCGAACTCGGGACACGCATCAAGGCGAGAAACCTTGCTACAGCGCACTACACAAATCGGGATTAGTTAATAATAATATAATAATAATAATAACCTCAAACTCCAGTTAATTTTAATGACATCGAACATCATTATAACATAACTGGTCCGATTTCAATCAGTATTATTCAGTACCTTGTCACTCTGACTTGTCATTAACCATGTTGATGAATTAACAGCTACGTTTAGTTAAGACGTTTTGACAAGGTAATTCGTAACTAAATTAATTAGTTAAGGAAGGTATAAAGTAGGTCAGGTATATGCCTCAAAAATCCTACTAATTCCTACTAATAACATAAATGCGAAAGTTTGTGAGGATAGATGTATGTATCTATGTTTCTTTGTTACTCTTCCACGCAAAAACTACTGAACGGATTTGGATGAAACTTTAGAATAACACCAAGGCTACGATTTATCAAGATTTTATGAAATTTGGGCATGATATATAACGATAACGCGGGCGAAGCCGCTGGCGAAAAGCTAGTAATAAATAAATATGTAAATACGAGTAATATCATGGTCTCGAAGTATGGATCGTGTCTAGGTGTACTGGGAGTCTCCTGCTTGATGTCCGTCTCTCGTAATACAAGAATTTCTGTGTTGCCTGGCGCATATTGATTAATATTTGTATTTATCAAAAATACTGACTCCTCCTGACCATACTGACCTAGGATTTGAAACCAAGGCCTCTAGATTTTTAGGCGAGGCCTGTTTCCACTCGGCCAAGGAGGCACTTTTTCATATTATTTTTATATTATAATAGTTTGACGACACGATTGGCGTAGTGCGCTATAGCACGGTTTCTCGCCTTTAATTCCGTAGTGTCCCGGGTTCGATCCCCGGTCAGGTCAATTCAGGAAACGATCTTTTCTAAATTGGCTTGGGTCTGGGTGTGCGGGGTGACGCCCCTAGCTTATTTCTTATCTGGTACCTCGTAACACAGGGATATCTATCCCTACTTCGAGACCATGACAAGGGGTGTGTTGTCTGGCGCATATTTACATTTATTTATATTATTTTTTCGCTCATTTTTTATTTATTAATTTATTAGTTTGTACACAAATTACAGTGTTTTACATTGAAATATAAGGATAGCCAAAGTACAGGTGAGCTTATCTCTGAAGAGAGATTTTTTCCAGCAGACCAGGGTGCCATGGTGAAAAATATAAAACAAATAGTGATGGAAAGACAACTGAGTACAAAAAAAGGTCATGTAAATAAACTACCCAGCTTACTTTGAAATATAAATATACCGGGTGATTTTCAAAAGACTTACAAAAACGATACTAACGATTTTTTGTGTTTATTAACCCAATTACTTACTATGACAGTACCATATTCAAATTCTTAGACACTACTCAAGAAGGTACCTACTTCCAATTCATACATGACCCCTTTTAATGAGTGATTACTCATTCGATTATGCGTTTGCGGTTACCGCCTCGAAAGCTGAATGCAATTCCCGGAACATGACATCATCAGTCATTAGGTATTCTTGATGCTTGCATTCTGATTTACTCATACAAAATCAGTGATAAATGGTTGAGTGACAATAAAGAGATATCACTAAATGATTCATCTGAGAAATCTCAGAAAGCTAACTAAAAGATATTCACAATAAAAGCTTCACAATGTCGCTTATTCGTTCAATTATAAAGGGTTACTTCATTTTGATACATCACTTGAACGCAGTGCTTAAAATATTTTGTTTAGTTTAGATACAAGCCCTTTTAATTAAACTTACTTACAAAGTTGTTGCTTGTTCGAAATTAATAACTCTAGATAAACATAATAACGAAAAACTCTAGCCACTTATACGAAAAATGAACATATTATTAAGTGTACTAAGTGTAGTATGACCTTAAGGCGCGGCGCGGGGGCGGGCAACGAGCGGTGCACTCCAGTCTAGCGCGCCAGCCGCCGCTGCCGCCTAGCTGACCGCAAATTCGAGGCTGAGGCCTAAGAGGTTCCTCGTCTAGGAAATAAGACAATGGACAATCTATCGTTATGTATCATATATGGGACAGAAAAAGGGTTAAAAGGTCATGCTTTCAGGTCACGTTTTCAGTACTTTATACTATTTAAAGTGGTCAGGAAAAAAAAAAAACCATCACGACTTTATCCCAAACGGGGTAGTCAGAGGCAAGTGACTGTGTCGTCATGGTGAACGAAACAGAAGCCCACTTTTCACCACAGTGGTATTAGAACTCAACGTGGTGGTGGGTAGGTGGTGAGCCCTCCGCCGTTATCCGGTTTGATTTGATTTTTTATCGAGTTTTCCATCACCGGAGAGTAAGTCGGTTATTTTACAATGAACACAAAGATTTTGGTCTGGCCAGATTTGAACTAGGGACCGCAGGATCCACGATCTCAGTTCGGGTGCTGAACCACTAGGCTACGACGCTGTCGAAATAATGCTACTATTTCGTAAAATCTTTGTGGACGGACAACGTCGATGTCGATTGATGGGATTATGGAATTGAACCCGAGACCTCCGGATTTCCTATAGGTGACCGTTCCATAATAAAAAGCTTGATTATGAACAGTAATTTCATAACCCGCTCTAAATTATGTTTCTCAAGTCTTTAATACACATCAAAGAATACTTTAATTAAATAAATTTTGTTTTTAATTAAAGAGTTCGAAGGAACGAGGAAGTTAAAACTTTGTTGTGCCTTTGACAACGGTGGCAGAGGTTAATATTTAATTGAGTAGGAATGTTATACTAATTAGCTCAGACCCTATCCCACTGCTGGGCAAAGGCCTTCATCATTGAAATCAAGTCATCGCTACATTAATGTATCTCCTCTGTCGTTTCGCTCTTGGCAAAATTTTATTTGGTTGATTACTGAGCTTGCTAAAATGCTGGCTGGTAATTAATTACAAACCCGGGCTACGTTCCGAAAAAACTGAGAACATACTTTGCCCGAACTGGGATCAGAACCTGGACTCGGGCCGAGATCTATTAACACACACGGGGAAAAGTCTAATCCACCTAAAAAACTAGTGCATTGCATAGTGTGATAAACAACAGGGGCAAAACCAGAATTTCTGCACAAGAAAAAAAAAAGAAAGGCCTACACGGCTAGATAAGGCACGTGCACACTAATTAATCGACGCACTCTCGGGACGGCAGTGTGCGCGTGACCTAAGCAGCGGTCGGGACGCGTAAAAACAAAAACCACAGACAAAGGCGGCTTGTTGAGACTATTCCCCTTAACAGGTCGAAACTATACTTTGGTTAGGTAAACAATAAATAATATATCTTCCATATATTATCAAAGCGAAAGGTCATCACGAAATCTCAGAAACTACAAGTGTCAGGAGTTTCAAATTTTGCATAGGGGTTCTTTTTAGGACGTACTCGTAGGTGCTAACTAAGACGTTATTTTGCAAAATTGCACCCTTAAGGGTGTGTTTTTGGGGTTAATAGATTGTATGAAATTTCGTTACTACAAGTGCTAGGAGTCACAAATGTTGTATATGTGTTCTTTTCAGGACGAAGGTGCTCACGAAGACGGAATTTTGCGAAATTCGACCCCTAAGGGTGTGTTTTTGGGGTTGACAGTTTGTATGAAACTTCGTTATTACCCCTGTAATGCAAATGTTGATAACCACACGGACGAAGTCGCGGGCAACAGCTAGTATATTTTTATTACAAAGAGGAAAGATTTGTATTTCTGGATTGTTTTATTTTTATTTCTGGATGTTAGTACGAATAAAGTAGAAAACGAATGTACCGATTTTCCAAATTCTTTCTCTAATACTAAACTTTCATCAATTATCAGGCCGTACATAGGCTTTAATTGTAGGCTAGTTCGTGTTTATTCCGCTCTCGAGACAGCGAGAGAATAACAGATTAATGAGTGGGTAAAATAATAAATATTATAATTCTATAAGTACTTTATCATGGATACGACCGACTTGGTGTAATGGTTAAGAAGTTGGCTACTACACCAGAGGTCGCGGATTCGGTCCCCGCACAGTACAAACATTTGTGTGCATGAACATGTCTGTTGGTACTGGTCTGGGTGTCTCCTATGTATAATAAGTGTGTATTTACAAAAGAAAATGTATTTAAGTATGTTTATCCGTTGTCTAGTATCCCATAACACAAGCTTTAATTAGCTTACTTTGGGGCTAGATGGCGCTGTGTGGAATAATGTCCAGGGATGTCCAGGGATATAAAATAGAGGACTGACTTATTATCTGTACTGAAATTGATTTTGTAATACAATCCTGCTACAAATCATACCTAAGGTTTGTAACGCAATATTTCGGATTATGTTTTTATGCGATCAGAAGACTTATGGCGAGCGTTCCGCGGATGTCATGTGGAGTGGGGGGAAATTTTTACCCCCATAAG
Source organism: Udea olivalis (assembly GCA_947369235.1). NCBI lineage: Eukaryota > Metazoa > Arthropoda > Insecta > Lepidoptera > Crambidae > Udea > Udea olivalis. The sequence continues at coordinate 9,560,863 of OX376366.1, forward strand.
TTGCTTCTTTTTGTACGGTTGGCAAAATCGGATTGGAACGTATTATGAGATATCTGTCTGAATTGCAGCATGCAATAATAAATGAATAGTAACAGAAAGCCCAGACTTCTGAGAAACGGAGAATGTCAAAAATACACCGGCGTAAGGAGGAAAGGAGTCCTGATAGAAAACAACAGAGACGGCAAATCATAGCAACTTTTACCAGTAAACTTGTGTTAGATTTGTGTGATATTATTTTACTGATCAAGAGATCTAATCAGTTTTTTGAAAAATAGCTCGTGTTTGGGGCCAACCGGAATTTGGAAAGGGTGGTAACTCAGGCAATAATTAACTATAGTGATTTCTTTTGACTTCCAATTAGCCACTAAATTTAAGACTGTTTATTATTGTAAGTGAAGGTTACCTAGAAGAATTCTCTGCTCTTTAGCGATAAGGCCGCCAAAATTGTACATTTTGTTTCTATAATGAAATATTATTGGTATAGCTTTTATTTGTGCAATTAAGTATATAATAACACCTATACAGAGGCCGAGAGGTAACACACACTTAATTATCTTCTTAACATTGACGCATATACAAAGACAAATCCGTTAACTTCAACCTTTTATTTAGTCTTACATCAAAACATTTCAATTTCGCATCGCTTAATGCACGACAAATCTATTCAGCCAATAAAACGAGAATCAACCAATAACTAATGTGTCCATTCTCAATACGGACAGACGGACAACTGAACACGTCTGATTAACGACTCAAGTCCACTTACGAACATACGGACGTACGGACAGAGATGCATTGATAGTGCGGTAGTGGCAGCATTGCGTATTTTGAGTAGCGCCACGGAATAAGTTGATGTTTATGCATTAGCTGGAAGTGACATTAGAACGAAAGGAACAACGATCTAATTTTATTCATTATAGCATCAGAAAGAAGTACAAAAAGGTTTTTTTTAGGGTATACTTTGTGGTAAAAGCAAACATTATTACCTACTTTTAAGATTTATGCTGAGTTTATTAAAATCTACTTGTATAGCAGCTGTCACACTCATTTAAAGTAAAGGAACTTCAGAATTTATAAAGCTTTTGCTTAAATAAATTGTGTTGTCTTGCATCAAAAAACAAGCATTGGTTTCTAACCGAACACATTTTGACTGTCACTATAACCCTACCAAATCTAAAATTTTACATAATCCCTTCATATAATAATTTGTGACGGAAGGGGTATTCAATTTTTCCAGGTTATACTCAGGTACGAGTATGTTATCGTCATGGCAACGTCAAATGTAAATTATTTTTCATTTTTTCCCCCCTGCTTCCCCCTGTTATGAATGAAGTATAGGGTGTTTTGTTTTTTTATTAAATCTACTTCCGTAAGTGATGACTTAGTGAATCCACTTACCACTGATATATTTTTTTTAATAATTTACCCCCGTATCCACAAACGCAAATCAAAAGTTGACCACACCTCAAATTGATGCTGCACTGTCACATCACATGTCAATGGAAATGAAAGGGACACTACACTACTACACTACTATACATATAAGTACTGCTCAGCTTTGATTGATGTTTTTGGATTCAGGCGTAAGCTGTTGACGGAACTCCTTATAAGACAATTAGGAGACAATTGGCTAACGATGAATATAAAAATAATGAAAAAGTATTTTAAGTGATGTTATGATAAAATTATCGCGTGTCGTCCCGAGTTCAAATCTGGCCAGAACCAAAATCTTTGTGTTCATTGTTTAATTTCAGACTAACTCTCCGGTGATGGAAAACATAGATGAAAAAATCAACCCGGATAACGGCGGAAGGCTCACCACCTACCACGTTGTGTTCTAATACCATTGGTGAAAAGTGGACTTCTCATTGTTCCGTTCACCATGACGACACAGTCACTTGCCTCTGACTGCCCCGTTTGGGATAAAGTCGTGATGGTATGTATGTATTTAAGTGTGTATAATAAAATTAAACTATTTTATCTACACTAAAATTATAAAGAGGTAAGCATTTGTGAGTTTGAAAGTTTGTTTGTTTGAGGCAGGTAATCTCTGAAACTACCGAATCGATTTCAAAAATTCATTCACTGTTAAAAAGCTACATTATCCCTGATTGCTATAGGAATAATTTTTTTTGAAAGCGTCAGGGTTCCTTATGAAAAGTTTGATATTTAACCCAACGTGTGAGAAAAATTAGTCCACGCGGGCGAAGGCTAGTTCGTAATAACTGTTTATTTATCTAGGATGAGAGCGTCGTAGTCTAGTGGTTAAGCACTCCAACTAGGATCACGGATCGTGTGGTCCCGAAATCAAATCTGGCCAAAACCAAATTCTTTGTGTTTATTGTTTAATTCTCAATTCTCAATTCTTTATTGCATTCCATAATGTTATACAGGTGGTACATTATTAAGCGTGATCAAATTATGGACCTTGTCGGGCACAGCACAGTTTAGTTTGTTGTTAGGAGAGAGGAAGAGTTGATGCAAAACAGTCTTACGACGAGTATATTAACTTTGAAATTATAAGAGATACGTTTAATCTAATTTTGCTTTTCATTCATGAATTCTTTGATGCTGTAGTAACTTTTTTGTATGAGGAACAACTTTAGTTTTTTGGTGAAAATGTTTAGTTTGGTTTCGTTTTTAATGGAAATTGGTAATTTATTGTATATTTTAACTGACATGACCAAGGGGCTGGAGGAATGCATTTTTAGTCGAGAGATTGGTAGGTTTAATCTATTCTTGTGCCTTAAAGTGAATTTAGTATATTTGTTTTCTCGTTTAGTGTAGTATTCTGGGTATTTACGTACAAATTTGCATATTTCTAAAATATATATGCAAGGTAAGGTTAAAATTTCGAGTTCTTGGAAGTGTGGTTTACATATTTCTCTTTCATCTATATTTACTAATATTCTTATTAATTTTTTTTTTTTTTGTAGAGTGAAAATTGTTGGTGCATCCGTGCTATTTCCCCATAGGATAACACCATAGGTAAGCCACGAATAGGCATAGGCATAATAGGTGACAAGTGCGGTTGATAAGTCAGTGGTCTTTTTAATTTCACGTAGGGCATATGAGAAGCTTGACAACTTAGCCCTCACCTTTTTCACGTGTGGTTTCCAGCTTAAATGAGTGTCCACGATTAGTCCAAGTAATGTGAATTCGGTAACAACATCCAAAGCTGTACCTTCAAAATTGTAATTAATTTCTAACGGTGTTTTCTGATGGGGATGGAAAGTTATTAATTTAGTCTTTGAGAAGTTTATTTCAAGATTATGTCTGTTCATCCAGTCTACTGTTTTGGTGAGTACAGAGTTAATATTTAGATTGAGATTAATATTATTTTTGCATGAAATCAATAATGATACATCATCCGCAAACAATACACATGGACCCTGTTTAGGACCACCATGTTTTAGGAAGGTCGTTAATATAGACCAAAAATAATAGGCATCCTATAACACTTCCTTGAGGTATAGAGGCGTTAACATTTTTCCAGTCTGAACGAATAGTTTTTATTTCTTTTGTTAATGCATTGAAGAATTCGACCTCCACTAGCTGTTGTCTGCCAGCTAAATATGATGAGAGTCATTCGTGGGCTTTACCGCGTATGCCTATACCATGTAGTTTTCGTAACAATATTCTGAATTTAACTTTATCGTAGGCTTTTGTCATGTCTAGTAAGATGATGTCATGTTTGTCATGTCTTTAATATCAGACTAACTCTCCGGTGATGGAAAACATCGATGAAAAACCAAATCAACCCGGATAGCGGCGGAAGGCTCACCTACCACGTTGGGTTCTAATACCATTAGGAAAAAGAGGGCTTCTGAGTGTTCACCTTTTTTGGGCTAAAGTCGTGATGGTACGTATGTATGTATGTTATCTAGTTTAGATTTCATTATATTTTTTTTGTAAAAATTATTGTGTTTCTTGATCTCTGAATGTAATGCTGACTATTACGAGATGTACCGCAAATTATCGTTCGAAATAAACACATTTTGTTTCCATCATAATTGCAATCAAACACTATTTTCAATTATTCTCCTTTCAGGGACTTACTTACAATTTTCCCACTGCCCACATCAAAAGTGGAACTCAGGAATTTATAAAGCACACCGTCCACTTGTGAGTATGATAAATAAAAATCTGTGGCCATTGTTTTGGTTACAAGATAATCGCATTAGGTGAGTTACCGAAAGGCGGACTTAAACTCATTAATCTCCATCGCTGTTGGACTTAGTGTGTGGGACAAGTTTTTTAATATAAAAATCTATGGCTAAATCTAACTTGAAAAGACATTGCTCTGAAGATATTACTTGTAGAAAACATTTACGACAGAAGAGAGTAAAAATATGCCCCCGAATCCAAAAACGACAGTCAAAGTGGAAAGTGCCTTTAAATTGATGCTGTCCTGTCACATGTCAGTAGAAATGACAGAGACAACTATACATGTTAAGGCAGCTCAACTTTCGACTGTCATGTCTAGGTTCGGAGGGTACTTCCTTAATTGTAAAAACTCAATCAGTCTTTATTCCGGCACTATTTAAACTTATGTCATTTTTCCAACTTTTGCGAGAGATAAACCAAAGAAGGGAAGAAAATCATTTTATAACTAGCTAACCGTCAGCAGCTTCGCCCGCTTGACTGTAATTCCCGTCCGTCAAAATATAGCCTAAATAAAAAAAAATAGCCTATGTCACTCCCTGATAATATAGCTATATATTGGTAAAATAATGTTTAAAATCGGACAAGTAGTTCACTCATATTAGTCACTGCCCACTTTTAATTCTCTCCCGATCTCTTTTCAGCCGGCGATAATTGAGACGATATTTTTGGTGTACTAGTGGCCTAATCCCTAATATAGAAGTAAGGTAATTGTCCTATTTCTATGATATATTCTGTCCCACTGTTGGACACAGGTCTTTATTTTTAGAATCATGTCAAAGTACAAATTGATTGTAGTATTGACTGAACACCCCAAATAGCAATTTTAATTCAAAACATATATTTCTTGCCATCGTTGTATTTAAAACTCGCTCTATCTCATGAGTTGGGCCACAGCTCAAAAATTCCGTAACTCCAGACAAATGATGACATGCAGTACGCCTAAACTCCGCTTCAAAAAATATTGCTGCCCATACACGGAGTTGTACGATGGGGAAATAATTGGTGGTTTGTATGTCACATGGCAATATTTTAAAAAGTTTTAGGAAGTTTGTTTAGGTTTGGTTTATGCTCTTTTATTTTCCTCTAAACGTGAAAATAAAGCGGCTAATACCTTTTTCGATTGGGTATTATTCACCAAGATTACCAAATAAGGGCTACTTTACAAAAATCTGAAACATACATTGCCTAAGACGTCAATTGCTAAATCAAGTCCGACCACAGATTTTTACTTTAAGGGGGGCCAGTACCTACCTATAGCTTATGCCAATATGGGCAATATGGCCTTTGCCTGCTATAATAGTTACAGTAAAGTAAAGTTTAATTAGCTTTATACTGTCCCACAGCTAGGCAAATGCCTCCAACATTGAAATCAAGTCACCGCTACTATTAATGGGTACATCCTCACTCTTGCCAAATGCAGGTAGATCACAACCCCGGGCTATGTTCCGAAAACACACTTAGCCCGACCTGGGAATTGTACCACCGGGTTTCGAGCCTAACCCTGAAACCACTCAGCCACAGAGGCATTCCGTGCAATTGCCTACGATAGTAATTTAAAAAAACTAGCTAAGACCTCACCGGCAAAAAACGTTGCATCTGAATCACAGATAGATATGATTGACAACCTGCTTTAACTGAGAACAAATAAGAGTTTTTCTCGTTTTTCTTACAGAGTCAAACCGTAATGACAATCGCGCAAGCGTTTTTCTGGCGTCTTTCTTTTAAGAACTCGAAAACCTACACCAGTTGAGTTTAATAAATAAAAATGAATATGTCATGTGGTGTCTGTTTGTATATGTTACTTAATTCACCTATATTAAGTGCATTTAGATACCCTGTAATATGATACAGACAGACCTGCGTTGAATGCTATCTAGTTTCTGAACAATACGAGTCCTTCAACTGACCTTGCCTTGTCTTGCATTCAAAGTCATGAATAGTGAACAGGTATTGTCTGGCAGCCTTTACCACGTAGCAAATAAAATAGTCCAACCGTAGACATAAAACGAGATAGGTGACCCAAGTTTGTCTGTATGAAAACCAAGCATACCACCACAGATTAGTCAATTGTTACTAAGTAAAAGATAAATCACGTCCATAGAAAAAATATATATCGCCAGGGCCACCTCCTTCGATATAGATGTTAGTAGTCAGTACTTATAGTACGTCATCGCGTCAGTTCAACGGCAAAATTCGCGTACAAATGCTCTACGCGGCTGTTGACAACCAACTGCCAAATGAGTCATGAAATACCCGGCGGCTGGGAGGTAATATATATAGAAATTCTTCAGTTTTCAATTAATTTTAATCTAGATCATAGACTTTTTGATCTTGACATAAAGAAGCGCCTCGCTCTCCCTTTTGACACACGAGGTACATACGACTACAGAATCCTTTTGAAATAGGGAAGATTTATTTGACAGAACCTACTTGACATATGCTTAATACGACTAAATCCCATTTAGTGAGTGACGTCAGAGCAGAGGCAAGTTGACTTCAAGGTACGGTATTCGTCAGGCGTATTATAAAAAGTATATCTACCTTGAGTTTCCGTCACGTAAACTACGACAGAAATGTTTAGTTCCATCAATTTCTTTTCATTATAGAGGCGCTGTACCTTAACACTGACATTAGCGACTGTCATCGGTGTATACTCATGCACAAAATACAGAGTTTACAGATAGACCGCTCTCGCCTTTTTCCAATTTAATTACCTAAACTTGCCTGACCGCCTAGGGCTACTACTATATTCGCTCTGAATTTTTGAAATGAAGTAGGTAGGTTATACCTACTTGACATAACCGGCCAAAAACAAAATTCATCATGGGAAAACTTGCACCAAGTTCGACAGAAAGAAAAACACTCGCGACAGTGTGACTGGCCGCGACACTGATGCTCACCGGTATCGCCTGTAAACTCGCCTGTCTGTGTGCGTGATCAAAATGGCGGTTTGTTCTAAGCGGACTATTTGTCCGGGCCGCCGCGGCGCATGCTTACTTTGTTTGTTCCTACATGCCAAATTTTCGCCTGTGCGTCATTCAGTGAGTCAGTCAGTAAGTACTGGAAGAGTTTTATAGAACCTCATTATCATATTCTGAAAGCTTACACCCACCGTGCAACCTTTGCTCAGATTGCCATCAGATGGTCGTGTATTTTGATATTCAAAAATACATTTTATTTCGCATAATAATAGTGCTACAATAATAAATCAAAAATCTCATGCCCACGTCGGTGTTTCATACCTTTATCGTTGAAAACAAGCATTTTTCAATGCGTTGTTTGTTGATGGTTTTCGAGATACCATCTGAATGCACTGAAAATTTCGGATAGTGGAACGGTGTCACTGCACAATGCAGTTATTTATGACGAGGGTCGATTTATGGAAGTTTTTAACCTAGTTGCCTGAAAAAAGATGTGACAAATGGATTTTTGGTAAAGATCCGGTGTTTAGTTGGAGCCAGGAGTAGCCAAAGGTTGTATAGGGGCACAGGATTTACATTCTTACGATAAAAAAACTATCAGAGCGAGGTCACACGAAGCGGCATCTCGGAATGCAAAAGTTGCTATGACCCGTTTAAATAACAACTGGAAAAAGAGAGAAATTGGTATCAAAACCAAGATCGGATTGTTTAGGGCTCTGGTATTCCCTATCTTTCTGTATGGAGTGGAAACTTGGACAATGTTGGCCAGGGAAAGACAAAGGATTGATGCATTCGAGATGTGGTGCTGCAGACGAATGTTAAGAATACCTTGGACGGCGAAACGCACCAATGCATTGATCCTGACCCAGCTCCGTATAAAATCTCGCCTGTCCACCATATGTCAACAGCTCATCCTCTCATATTTCTGCCACACAGTGCGCAGAGACAACATAGTTCAGATAAATTAATTTTGGTCGGAAACACTGAAGACGGAGGTGATCACTTTTCATCAGGTGAGCTTCCTGCTCGTTTGCTCCCTATTACATAAAAAAGGCAAAAGATCACGCGGGCGTTCACCAACAAGGTGGAGGACCGATCAAACGAAAAGCTCATCGTCCTGGAAATTCCACACCGTTGTTAGAGACGCGCAGGACAGAAGCCGGTGACGGCAGATCATCCGGCTAACCACGATCCTCAGGCATGAGGGACCGACGAAGGAGAGACTGAAAATCTGGCAACCGAAACACTTGAATGTCTTGAATCTAAACATAGCTTTTAATAAGACGCGCAATAAAGAGGGCAAAGAGCCAACGGGGACTCGAATCCGCTACCCGCTTAAATTGAGATTGCAATATTTAAGCCCTCTCCCAAGCGGGGTGCATATTTTAGGTAAATATCTGGTCTAGACTTCAAGAAGTCTTTAAAATTGACTGCTATTTATGTGGAATTGAGTTCTGTTCATTGCTCGGTGGCATGGCTGTTTGTTACCTTTTGAATTATTGAAGCATAGTTAAATCAGGGATTTGTAAGCAACAGACGTCAGTATAACAGAAGCCACAGACTAATTTATAAATAGATATCGCAAAGCACTCATTTTATACAAACACGCTTGGTTTGGGTAAGTTAACTTTTTGACGCAGATTGAAACTCAAACTCAAATAGACGTATCAGTACTTTCAAATCGTCAAAGCAAAATATACTAAATAATAGACATAAATACCATAATAATATGGATATATAAATACACAGTATACAGACATAATGTCACTCTACCACCGCGTCGGAGTTGTTTATTGCTGAGAAGACCCGGCGAGAAACTCAGCAGTTACTCTTTCAAACTGATTGTGACTGTTTCTGAAGCAATACTAACTTGGTTCTTTTCAGGCTGGCACTCTAATTTTTATTTGCAAAACCAATTCTTTTACGACACCCGGATGACTAAAAAACTAGATCATAATAGAAGAAATGACGCTCCAAACTACTTTTTTAATGCTTCCATATTTTTTTATATGAAGCCAACACCCATCCATTGTAGCGACGACTTGATTTCAAAGATGGAGGCCTTTGCCCGCAGTGGGACACTTTACATACATATAAGCTGATTACTTTACATTTCGGATCAGACAAGCTCTAGCAATTATAAAACTTAGTGAACTTTGTATGAAATATTCAACTGTCATAACTAAATGAAAATTACTATTCTAGAGGTAACCCGGTATGTTTCGTGGTAGTTCACTAAAAAAATCAATAAAATAACAGCGGATTACAAAATATTTCAATTGATTTTAAGAAATAGGTCACAGTTTCGAAACGACGAATGCAAAGAAACACAGTTACTAAATTTTTACGTGGCTAAGTAAAAATAAACAACATAGTATCCGAATAAACGTGCTCAGTTTCCCATTGGAAAGCCAGCGGGTTGTAAAATAGCTGCACCGAGCCAGTAAACCTAATTATAAAGGCATAAAAATACTGAAACACTTTTTACTGATACAGATGGCACGCTATGACACCGTTATGTAATGAACCTTAGAGGTTAGTAGAGGATAGCTATGCAGAATTATACCGTTTCGTTAACAGCTCATCTGTTTATTTATTTTTATGTTACGACAATATTGAAGGATAAATTGAAGTACAAACGGAAAATATAAAGAAAACTAGAATTTAGGACGTTTTTACCTTAAGTAGGTATAATTGGGCTAAGTGAAACTGAGCCGCCGGAGCAGCAAATGTAAGGAAAATCATGAAATATGCCCTATCACTTGATCGCTAACAGCCCCCCTCCTCCTGCGGTTTTGTGATATAATATAAATGAACAAGGATCAAAGAGATTTGCTTAAAATTTGCGCCTTGTGTACCTTTAACGTACATATGCTATCAATCGATCACAACCATAACTGGCGATTTTCAGAACACAGCTCTTGTCAGCAGCATCAAGGACCATTGTAAGCGTTGCTTATCTTTAGATTCCTTAATAGGTCGTTCGCCTTGTTGAACACAATTTAATACTAAAAAATGTTTTGTTTAAGTTTCTTTGAGATAAAATACGATTTATCAAAAAGATTGGATTGCATTGAGAGCGTCGTGGCATAGGAATTAAGCACCCTAACTCGCGACCCCGATTTTAGATCGTGTGGTCCCGAGTTCAAATCTAGCTCCCAATGAAAATTTAACAATGAACCATCTGTGTTCATTGTTAAATTCCGGATTAACTCCGGTTATGGAAAACATCAATAAAAAACCAAATCAAACCGGATACTGGCGGAAGGTTCTTCACCCACCACCTTGGGTTCTAATAACATTGCTGAAAAGTAGGCTTGTTGTGAGTGTGTTCCGTTTACCATGACGGCAACAGTCATTTGACTTTGACTAGTTACCGTGTTTGGGAAAAAGTCGTGATGGTAATTTTAGTTATGTAATTGGATTGAAAGCGCAGTTCGGTGTAACTGAGGCCGTTTTATTATTTTAAAACAGCTACTCAACGCGGTTTGATTATTATTTCAGTTTGGAGAGGCCTTTAAACTTTGTTGATTTAATGTTTTACTCGTACGAGGCATTTAAAATGAAGTGCGAAATACTGCGAACGTAACCAAGAATTTACAGCAATAACTGATTTTAAATTAATTAAAATAATAACGTATTGCTTACACCTGTGGAAAGTTAATCATATTTCTGTTGTTACCGCCCAAATATTATAAAAAGGCTTTTTACTTAAAAATAAATTATAATTGTTTACAGAGATGGGGGCGATGAATTTTTCCAAATGATTGCCAGTTAACTTATAAACTGTGTGACCATTCCATATTAACCAAAGCAGAGCTGATGTCATTTGCCACCGATTATTCATAACAATATCTACTTATCTTTAGGAACAATAATATACAGAATACCTTACACACGCAATAAACGCAAATGTGACCATGAGTATTCGTTCTGTAAGAATCGAACCCACGAAGCTATAGCCTCGAGTATGTCTACCACGAGTTTACAGCAATGACAGCCGCTGATGGTACATGTCTGCCTAGTAAATGCCTATTCACTCTTGTCTTGTTTTTCTTAACATCTGTGTCTAAACCCCACATAGCACATTCAAAGAGTATTTCATGCAAGCACCCAGTAAATTCAGTGGTAATAATGATGATAATTCCATTTATTATGCAAAATAAACCCTGCAAGGTATCATAATTAAAATCAGGTCAGAACCAGGCCGCGGATAATATAAAATTGATCAACCAAACAATGTATTCAATCCGCATTTCGCTTAATTAATTAATGACATTCTAAATTCATAAAACGTTAGTCAGCGAGGTTAGGAAAGCGTCCAGAGATGGAGAGAAGCAAAGATTTAACTTTATATCTTGAAAATTGCAAATACTTAAAATTATGTGATGAAGTTGATTTTATTTCCTCCGGTAGCAGTGACTTTTGTCATCTTAAAAAAAATGTTGTGCACTCCAATTAATAAGAAAGGCGGACCCTGGGACCCCACACACTGGTGTGGGTTCACGACCGGGATAGATCGCACGGATGATGATGACTCCAATTTATTGAACACTCTATTAGGTATTATCATGAAAATAATAACTGAGCTTGATAAACTTGGTGTGTGTGGGCATTGTGGTAGGCACACATTGTAGAAACATACCCAAAAATCAAATCACTGTGCCCTGCGCGACGTTTAGTGAACTATTAGGTTTTTTTTTTTAATAAATGAACGTTGGGGACAATCTGACCAAGAACCTGAGCATAGGTTGTATTGTAAATTGTGTCTCACAGATTGATAAAACATACATGACAATTACAAACTTAAATGGCAATAACACCCAGAACAGGACAAACACAAATATTCGTTTAAAAAATGTTAATCATGGGAATCGAACCAGAAAATCTCCTATATATTTTGTAGCTTTCACTGGACGCCAACCCTCACTTCAGGATGGTCTTCGCGTAATTAAATCTGGAGGCTTATTGTAATTATAGATAAAATCTTGCAGCTCCGCACCTCGAGACTTAACCCTCTGCAGAATCGGTAATTGTGAATAGACTAACTGCTGTCGGGAGAGGGTTAAATGAGCCTCGAAAATTAGGCAAATCGGACCATTTTAAAAACGAACTCTCCTTAAAGTTTGTTTTTAATTGAGTCTTCAAAGTCTTCTACTGTTGAGATGTCTAAAGATAGTAGTAATTTCGACCCTTGATGATATTGACTACTTTTAAGATACCTGAAGATAATTGCTATGTTGTCCCATTATTGTATGTATGGTACACTTATGTAAACACATGCTAAAAGTAGAAATGTTGTGGTCCTCTAATATTTTTTTCAGTTAAAATCGTTCCTCTTTGTTTATTTTACTATAGTTATTATACCACAACATAACATACTAGAATATACATCGCCACAAACTCTATTAAAAAAAATGGGATAGTTATTTCGCAAACGGTGTTGCAGCAAAATATCCAAATAAATCCGTTCTATTTATAACTACATACATACGAGTACGACTATTAGGCAACGTCACTGATTTAAAATACATCGCGTGCCGTGCAAGGTATTAAAATGGACGACAGCTACGATTCCCGCGATGTAACCTGGACATATGAAGTTACTTGAGAGCGCGTGTAAATTGGTGAGAGATTGCTTTGGAGCGGCTGCGAAAGTATGAATCCAATAATCCTTAGTCACACTAACTGTACCCCTACCATAGGTTTACTTTATTTTTATTATGAGTTTTTTATAACGATAACAACAGACAGTGTGTCATTATTCGTTTCATTACTACTCTCTAGAGGCATTTAACCTAAATTCAATATAAAACATCGACAGTAGAGACGCTAGCGATGCTAGATCGGCGTAAACTCATTGTGTGGCTGGTACTGCCTCGTGATGCTATTTATGAGTAGGCCTCGGCACACGTTTTTTAGCAGTCATGTTGTGATATCGGGAAAATACATCGTAAGATTAAAGCAAAAGTGCGCTGATGAGTGTGTTGAAATAAACGTTGTACCTACTTACCGTTACTTCGAAAGCAAGACAATCGTCACTTACTTATAGTTGTTATATTAAATATTAAATACCTGAAACAAAATAAAACATTGTATAAGTATGATAAATAAATAATTTTCTAAAAATATGAAATCTAAACAGTAAATATTTTACCCAAATCCAAAAAAACTTACAGTGCATAAGGCACGCATTAGCAGGGTATTGTTAATTTTTTTTTGCGCCAGACAACACACCTCTTGTAATGGTCTCGAAGTAGGGATTAATGTCCCTCTGTTATGAGGTACCACACAAGGAAATAAGCCAGGTGCATCTCCCAGCACACCCAAACCCGAGTCAATTCAGAAAACATCGTTTCCTGAATTGACCCGACCGGGAATCGAACCCGGGACAATACGAAAAACGAGGCGAGAAACCGTGCTACAGCGCATTATGCCAACCGTGTCGTCGTTTTTGTTTTTGCAATACATTTATTTGTTAATATTCTGATCTTCACGTGGCAAGCATTTCTGGCAAGCATCAAGCATGGCAACAGCTCATATATTTGAAGTCATCAATTGTTATTGTACTTTCTTTACTAAGTTGAATGTTGTTTAGTAACGAGTTGTTACACCACAGTGTGATACACAGCCAACCTAATGCGTTTTATTATGTGTGAACGAAAATTTGATACCACTCGCGTGATACCCCACCTTAAACGCGCTCGCAAAGTGGATTCTGATGAAACCTGTGATTTAGTTGGGTCTAAACGTAATTCTCCTCCAATTGCGTACGGTGTAATAGAGGACGGGATGGAAAATGTGTTATTGGGTTATATATGGACCATTTTCACGCTCTATTTTCGTTAATAGGAAAATAAATATGAGGCAAGCCGGCGTCAAACGTTACAACATTCAATGGTCAAGTACAGGGGTCTCTGATACGGTTTGAAGCACAATGGAACCAGGGATCGACTACCAATACCTTTTCTCACATACATACGAGTACATGCATACCATCACGATTATATCCCAAACGGGGTAGTCAGAGGCAAGTGACTGTTGCCGTCGTGGTATACAAAACACTCAGAACTCACACTTGGGACCACATGATCCACGATCAGAGTTGGGATGCTTAACTCCTGGGCCACGACGCTCACATCTTTTTATTTGATTATCAATTTAAATTCATCATCGTCCTTAGTATTATTAAGCCTTATTTAAGACGTCTACTTCTGGATATAGTCCACCAAAATTTGCATTGTAGCTAGCAGATCTCAAACCATAAGGGTTGAGAGCATTCTGCCCTCACCTTTCACCCTTACTGCCCTTCATAGTACTGCTGCCTGAGCCATTTTGCGTGAAAGCAATTAGCACGATAAAACATGGCCCTACAGAACTCAATCGTCGTTTGATTTGTTTTGTTGTATGAAGTATTTTGAAAGATTTTACATACATACATACATACCATCACGCCTTTTTCCCAACGGGGTAGGCAGAGAACACATCTTTCCACTTGCTACGGTCCTGACACACCTCTTGCGCTTCTTCCACTCTCATTAATCCTTTCACACATGCTCGTCGATTATGGGTACTCCTGACCTGACCTTTTCTGAGCACGTCTTGGATTTGTCCAAGTACGTCCGTCTAGGCCTCCCCCTTTCAACAGCTCCATCCACCCTCGCCTTGTAAATTTGTTTCGTTAATCGCCTTTCATCCATCCTTTCCATATGCCCAAACCATCTTAGCATTCCCATCTCAATTTTGAAAGATTTTCTCTACTATTTTTCAGTAGTGGAAGTTTTATGATACGTTTGAATAAAACACATTCAAAATTCCAGCCTGTGCTCTCAGTATTGGCACAAAGGCTCTGTCCTGAGATCGATAATACTCAATTTTAGCAACCAGCCTTTGAAGCCTATATTGAGGTGGTTCTGAGCTTAAAGTAAATTGTAGGTAGTCCCACACCAGTACAAAACAACAATAGATTTCTATCACATGCTTTTGGATCGGGATCTCATACACACACACACATACATACCATCACGACTTTATCCCAAACGGGGTAGTCAGAGGCAAGTGACCAATGGTATTAGAACCCAACGTGGTAGGTGGTGGTGGACCTTCCGGCGTTATCCGGGTTGATTTGGTTTGTGATCGATGTTTACCATCACCGGAGAGTAAGTCGGATATTTAACAATGAACACAAAGATTTTGGTTCTGGCCAGATTTGAACTCGGAACCACACGATCCAAGATCTGAGTTCGGGTGCTGAACCACTAGACCACACTCGGGATCTTATGATTTCCCTATAGTTTATCAAAGCTCGCTCATTCGGTACAGCGAACTCAGTAATACTATTCTGTGAGTAAATTTCTTAAATTATTTCGTTCAGTGGGTAGTTTTCTAAAATTCATTGTTTAGTTTTGACTCAAAGCTTTTTTATCGGGAATTAACACAATCCACAAAAACAAGGATTTTAAAGCAAGTACTTTGAATTAAAGAATACAGTCTGAAGAAAAGCAATAAGGCAGTATACTCAACGCAATTACCCACCCCTGTTTATTTTTAGGCTTGTTCTAATTAGGAAGGAGGGAGGGGGTAATTAGGAATGAGGGTTTCTATTGTTTATAATTATAATGAAAAATATGTTTTGTTGCGTCAACAATGATAAGGGAACGTATTTTTTTTCAGATCCAATATAACGAAGTCTCTGGCAACAGCAAAAAAAGCAATTAATTACTGTGACTGGCCTGTTGGTGCTATGGTAGGGATCCTGCCTTTAGCCCGGAGGTCGTGGGTTTGGTCCCCACCCATGAAATACATTCATGTGACGGATATTTGTATTTGTTGTGAGTCTGGGCGTTATTATGTATTAAGCATTATCTAAGTATGTTTATCAGTCTGACACCCATAGTATAAGCTCTGCTTAGTTTAGGGTCTGGTGATCTTGCTGTAATTTGTCCCAGATATTTATTTATTTATTTTTGCGAAAAAAGGTTACCAACACCCCCCCCCCCCCCCCCCCACCACACTAGCGTTTGCCAGCGCGGGACGACACACAACGCCCAAAGGGGGGGGGGGGGGGGGGGGGTGTCTCAACGAACGCTAGTGTGGGGTCTCTTTTAGGCGTAAAAGCGAAACAGACCGACAGACAGACAGGCAAAGTTACTTTAATTCAAAGTCAAAGTCAAATAATATTCTAAACTCTTATAAATGAAACTTTCGTTAGAACCTTTTTATAATAAAAAAATAAATAATAATAAAAATTGTTTATTTGCTTTTTAGTTTTACAGTTCTCTTCCAATACAATAGTTTGTTGGCAGAAGCTGGCTCCCAATTTGTTATAAACTTTTTAATCAAAGCTTACTTAAGCAATAAAGTACAAAGATTACTTACTTTAATAATACAAAAAACAGAGGACTTTTTGTTAGGACTACCCATTAACATGTCACAGTTAACTAATCTTTTATTTTCAGGCGTTGAACTTTATTAACTATCCGATCTTAATCATATTAGCTAACATTTCTAAATTCGCCCACCATTAATAACCCCGTATGTCCGGTCGTTGGCGTATCCGG
Organism: Udea olivalis; assembly: GCA_947369235.1. Lineage (NCBI taxonomy): Eukaryota > Metazoa > Arthropoda > Insecta > Lepidoptera > Crambidae > Udea > Udea olivalis. Next base: position 9,577,511 of record OX376366.1, read on the forward strand.
ATGTCGTTGGGGTAATTACCCGGACATGTCCTGCGCTTGCGTGATGACGTATTCACTGCGTTTTCTAGGTTTTTTTTTCTATTGCTAAATTTGGCAACGTGAATCCAATATTAGACGAGTAAAACTGATTTAAAGTTTTGGTTAACTAAAAAAATATAAAAAGCAAAAAAACAGTACACTTAAAAACGATGCAACTGATTTTACCTAAAACGAACTATTTGCCTATTTACTATCTTCAAATCAAGTCATCGCTTTGATTGATCGTACTGACTTAGGCTGCGGTCCGAATTTTTTAGCGCGCCTAAAAGCGTCCCGATTTGGGCCAAAAGCACTTTTAGTGGGCCTTTGACAGATGGCGCGAAGCCATAAATGACGTCACCATCTCCGCCATTTTGCACTCGGTGCCTCTGCTCCTCGGCGTTAGCACTGCAAGCGTTATGTCAAATTCATAAAAGAAACGTCAAACATAAATATTACAAGTCTCAGAAATACTCAGAATAAACTTGTAAGTGGCAAAATCTTCTTCGAGGTGGATAATAAGATAACTTTTCGTTTATAATGGTGACAATATCTTGCGAAAAACTAACCTCCTCCTTAAATGTTGAGGATATTTGACGATAATTTTGCGATCCGATTTGATTTGAACGCTGTAACAACGTTAGCGCTTTTATCGCGCTTTTCAATTTGGACTGGGCAATAAGTGATTATAGCGCTTTCGGCTTTTAATCCCAAGTCGGACCGCAGCCTTAATGATAACGCTTGCAAACCAGATTCTGTAGTTCTGTAACAGAAACTCTTCGTCTGACATGCCTGGGATTTGTTCCCTTAATTTTGGGCTAAGTGCTCTTACAGCAACTGAACGCAGTGATATTTGACGACACGATTGGCGTAGTGCGCTGTAGCAGGTTTCTCGCCTTGACGTAACGTAGTGCCGGGTGCTATTGAAGGTCGAGTCAATTCAGGAAACGATCCTTTCTTATTTGAATCCAGTCTGGGTGTGCTGGCAGCCGCCCCTGGCTTAATTCCTTGTCTGGTACCTCGTAACTCAGGGATATTTATCTCTACTTCGAGACCATGATAAGAGGTGTGTTGTCTGGAGCATATTTATGTGATACATTATATTCATTTATTCATATGGATCAGCTTAGTAGTTACTGCCTTGCTGCACTTGACAACCTCACACTTGGATATCGATTTTTTATTTAAAGTGATCATACAAATCAGTAATAAGAAAAACATAACATACCATCACGACTTTATCCCAAACGGTGTAGTCAGAGGAAAGTGACTGTTGCCGTCATAGTGAACGGAACACTCAGAAGCCCACTTTTCCCAATGGTATTGGAACCCAACGTAGTAGGTGATGAGCCTTCCGCCGCTATCCTTATTGATTTGGTTTTTATCGATGTTTTCCATCACCGAAGAGTTGGAAATTGAACAATGAACTCAAAGATTTTGGTTCTGGCCAGATTTGAATTCGGGACCACACGATCAGCGATCCGAGTTGGAGTGCTTTCCACTAGGCCACGTCTGTAATAAGAATGTCCGTGATATTTTGTATGAGAACCTTAGTTCCTACATCACCTACTTAGGTACTGAGTTTGCCTTATCATTCTCCTTACCGTACGAATAATCACCTGGGATCGATCATATTAATATGTACGAGTATATCTACATTATGGTTAAAGTTAAAATATTTTTTACAAATCGAATAAGGGATTATTTATAATATAATAATTTAGCTCTGTAGATATTCACAAAATATTCATAGTGCAAAAGAAATGTATACGAGCAATGTTCTTGTCGTTCATACTTTCAAAAACATAATATCCTTCCAATACCATGTTTGTATATTTATGAAATATGTTTGTTTGTTTATAAATATAAGTCATTTTTTCAACTGAGATGTAATAGGACGGTAAGAAACCTTCGATCCGAATATTTGTATAAGCTGCACAAACCTCCTGTGAAACTGTCAATAGTCTCAAGAAATGCCTATAACATGTGCATCAAGATATTTAATAAATTACCCGATAAGTTTAAGGATGAAAATATTAATTTACGTAAATTTAAAAGATTGACTAAGATATGGCTACTGAAAAATTGTTTTTATAGTTTAAAATAATTTTATGAAAACAAAGAATAATGTTGTTTTGTATTAAATAGCTTGAGTTATTTCATTTGTTAGATAGTTAAAATAGGTTTATTTATTTTTTAAAGTATGTGAATACGCTTGATGAGGTAAAATTTGGAGATTCTCTCTCAAGCAACTGTAACTGCTAAATGCTGGGTACCTAAATTTATATTCACAATAAAATTTAATTTCATTTTTATTTCATTTCATTTCATTTTTATAATTTTGATTTTTGATTTTGTTTTCTCCACAAAATAAAAAAAAACAGTTTCCTTAACCAAACAATGGCCAGGTTACGACAAAAATATCGCAAAAAAAAAACATTCGAATTATCGCTTAAGGAAAAGAAACTTACGTACAGTCGCCTACAATTTCGCATGTCCCGTCTAGATTGACGTGTAAATAATTTAAATCCACTCCGGAGTTGATGTCAGAGTTGTCAGTGTCACAGCAAAGAAAACGCTACAAAAAACAATTTCCACGTGAGATTAATGTTTCAACCACGTCGCCGAGAGGTGCGTCTATGGGGGTCTGGTAAGGGTGCCCGCATGGGGATGAGCGGACGCGATTTTAAGATCAAGGGAATCAATAACTATAATTTATTGATTATACGATTGATTTATTATTATTTATGACAAGACCGTATTACTTAGCACGTACGTATCGTGTGGCTTAGCATTGTGTTTAGTTAATGCATATGCGTAAACTTAGTACTTAGAAACGACAATCAAAGATAAGCAACCTTCAAATTGATGCTGTCCTGTCACATGTCGGTAAATGTGAAAGGGACGGGATGCATTTGAGGTTTGCTTAACTCTGATTGTCGTTTTTGGATTCGGGCGTTATTCATTTGTTTGCGAAATTCCAAATTAAAAAAAAGGGAGCCCTTATATAATTTAGTGAAGCAAGGAGTTCAAGATTTTAGGCTGTTTATTAAATTTAAGCACTAAGTTTTTCTATATACTGTTCCACGGCTGGGCTAAGGCCATCATTATTAGAATCAAGTCATCGCTACAATTGATGGGTATTGGCTTGATCACCACGCTTCCCAAATGCGGGTTGGTATCACAAACCCGGGCCATGTTCCTAAAAATCTGAAAACACACTTTGATCGACCTGGAAATCAAACTATATAGTTAGATTAAGTAAATTCAAGCCAAGGCGTTAAGCGAATGAACCACACTGCCTGTTTTTGTATGTTTGCGCTCACAAACGATACACAACAATAACACCTTACGACACGACTAGCGTAGTGCACTGTAGCACGGTTTCTCGCCTCGATTTTCGCAGTGTACAGGGTTCGATTCCCGGTCGAGTTAATTCAGGAAACGCTATTTTCTGATTTGCCTCGGTTCTGAGTGTGCCGCGAGACTCCCCTGGCATAATTCCTCGTAATACAGTGATATCAATCCCTATTTCGAGACCATGACAAAAGGTATTACTGTGTTATATGGCGCATATTTATGTATCTATTTATCTCTTCATCTGTCGGTCTGACATACACAATGCAATATACGTTTACTAACACGAAACTGACCAATTTTCAAAGTTTCATATAAACGCTACCTCTTGTCAACAAGTCCTCATCCTATGGGGTCGTTTAAGCATTCAAGCATCTCCCACCTGCAAGTGACTGGCGGAGGGCCATTGTGACTGCCAGACAGTCGACGCACTTATTATGCATAGACAGTCTTAGATAGGGGTAGGGGGTTCGAGTTCGGCGGTAGGCTGTTTTAGACGGCTTGAGGTTGCAAGTCCCTTTTGAGGATTTTTGCTAGGCTGTTGACGCCCCAGCTTCTAGGTGATTAGCGCATTCAGGTAAAAATATGAAACTGACACATGGTGTCAAAATTATAAACACTGTTTTATTGAATACGTCGTGGAACGCTCTTTCAGCGCAATGTGATTTTAAAAAAATCGCTTTTGAAAAAAGTTAGTATGCTATAAGTAAATGAATATCTACTCAATACAGATATGAGTGGTTACCAGATGCCTAAACTAATTAATATTTACATAATCATATCTATATAAATCATTTAACTCAATGCCAAAAATTGTTAAGCACTTATTTGTTAGTTTCGTGTATGCAATAACTAAATAAATATTAAACAGAGAAACCAAACACAAATGTTTCCTTTATAATTAACATTATTTTGTAGTATAGTTTGTTTATTGTGTAGATCATTCGGAAGTTTATCTTCTGTGCGTTAGTACAAATAATACTGTACTGTACTGTTACTGCCACAAATATTAAAAATAAACTTATGTCCCGTTATTCAAACTCATTGTTCAAGTTAATCTTTATTTTCAAACCACTTTAAAATGTCAAATTCGACACGTACTTTTCAAACGAAACGCTTCCTAGAAACGTGCGTTTGCGCATGACATCCATACGTAAATATTTATCTTGCTTTTCAAGCAAACTTACCTTATCAATTTTCAAGCTTATGCCGTATAGTTAAAGTACACATTTGTGTGAGAATGATTTTCGTCGGTAGTGTATGTTAGAGATTGTTGAGTGATTAGAATCAGTGCGTTTTTTAGTGTAATGTTAACAGATGACGAGATGACAGAACAGATGCAGGCATGTAGCCATTTTTTCCGTGGGCAGACATGTTAAAGAGCCGTTATTCCTTTAGATATATGAGCCATTTTGTATTGTCTTAGTGCTGAGTAGGCTTAGCATTCATCATTGAAAAAAATAATATTTACTTTTTCCTCGGCCACCAAAACTTAGGAACAAATAGCTGAGTATCACCTACAATGCCGGGTAATATAGCTGTCGAATATAAATTGAAAAAAAAACACATACTGAATTTGTGAAAATAAATAAATATAAATAAAATAAATATAAATATCCCTGGACATTATTCCACACAGCGCCATCTAGCCCCAAAGTAAGCTAATTAAAGCTTGTGTTATGGGATACTAGACAACGGATAAACATACTTAAATACATTTTCTTTTGTAAATACATACTTATTATACATAGGAGACACCCAGACCATGATAACAAATTAATGGCTGTTATCCTATTGAACACCTTTATTTACTTAAATATTTGATAGTTGTAGTTTAGCCACAGTACCTATTTCTATTTGATCCAGACAGAGACATTGAAACATCGTATAATAAACGTATAAAATATCACAAAAAATCATCCTGTATTGAGATGCACTTGTATGACATTCCTTTGTCAGACGTCATTCAAATTCATCTTTTGGGGTGCCGAGTGATGCTAGAAATTTCGTCTTCACCCCATTCCTTTCAGAGGAGTATTTGCAACCCCTTTCAATTTACTACTCTTCATGAAAATGTCTGCGAAGATGCTTATTATGGGGTGAATATTTGCGAAACCTTTCATACCTGAGTTTTATGAAACAAATCCAGTTTGGAAAACTCAAAAGTTGTCTATATTTGATAGATTACACCAAGATCCACTAACCATGAACTAAGCAGAGCTTGTATTATGGGAGTCAGAGACTGATGAAAATACTCAAATTCAAATATTTGTAAATATATATAAATATTACAACCTTGACAAAACAACATGTTCATCTCATGAATGTTTGTTCTGGGTGTAATCGAACCCACGACCTTCGATGCTACAGGCAGGATCTATACATTTAATACTTGTCCCTAAAATTTTATGGATACTACTTATCTTATGAGAACTACTCACCTTCGAGGAATGTTTCCGAACTTGATGTTGAGGCTAAGTAGACTATGTAAAATTCCTTACTCATGAAGTGTACGTCATTTTTATAACGTAGGCATCGCTTAATAAATAAATATCCCTGGACAAATAAATATCCCTGGACATTACTACAATTTAAACCCTAGGTTTTGAGAAATGAATGAGTATGTTTCCCCGAAAACTGTTCTTGTAGTCCAAAAAACCTCAAATTCCAGTTCCAATTTGAGGTTGTTTCCTGTATACAAAGAAATATTGAAAAATCCCTTTTATTTCCTAAAAAATCGGTTTATACCGAATTAAGGTTGACACGCTCGCAGTACCGAAAGGTGAAAAATTCCAAAAGAAAAGCTTGTGTTTTCCGAAATTCGTCGACCGTGTAGCCGTCCTCATTGCGAGTGTGACGTCAAAGCGCGTTTGAAACAATGCACACCTGCACTCTGATGAGAGCAAGCCAGGCTTAGTTACGAGTTTCGACAGGGAGTCTACTCTAGTGCATCATAAACGAAGTTTCGTGACGCATAGGGTTTACAAAAAACTAAACTGCTAAGAGACGTTAAATTTCGACCTGTTTGGTTTTAACGCTTTACGATTTACGATTCTGCGTGAACTAGTAGGCCTTAAACTCATGGTAGACGAACTGGAGTCTACCATGAGTTTCTATCACGTAAACTACGATATCTGACTTCAGAAATGATTACTCCTTATTGATTACAGTTATAATTCATGTACCTACTCGTAAATCTCAAAGAAAACGTCAACGCGGCTGAGGCGAAAGCTAGCGACCGTTACTAGTGCAAAGTTAAACTCATGGTAGACATAAAGGTCCCAGGTATACTAGTGTTAGATACTAGCATGAATGCGAAACTATTTATTCTAAATGCTAAAAAACGCTGGCTTGCAGTGTAAAAGATATTGCCGGAATTCAAGTGGATAAGGTATTTTGTACTTCAATTGGTTCAAGCATTTGTAAGAGTCGTAAGTGGTGCCTTACCTATCTTAAAGGCGGTATTTATATGTAACTATTCAAATTATTTAGTTTTTGTTCAATTTCAATTTACAAAACTATTCAGTTTATGGCACAATTTCAGTTATTTTGAATAATGAAGCCTTTTTGTAATACTCAAAACATGAATAATTGCATGTATTTGCCAACACAGACTGAATACCTTAAATATAGCAGCCCGCCTGGGTCTCGCAAAAAAATGTAAAAAGGCCCCAGGCTGTTAATGATCACTGTTTGTGATGATAACATAGGTTTATTAACAGCCAAAGAATATCTGTAGGAACGTTTCAAAGGCTACAAAAATATCTGAGAAAAAACAAATACCTCTACAAATCAACAAAGAATCAAACGAACTTTTGTATGGATATTTTTGGCTGAAGTTTCGCTTAGATATTTTTGGAGTCTTGGAAACGCAGAGATATTTATGATGTACCTACAGCTTCAGTCACAGTCGCAAGCTCTACTTATCTACTAACAAGTCAGAAATAGCACTTCACACAGCCGCACAAACCACTTACACTAAGAATGATACTTATTTCTGTAAAGCTACTATTAAAACGCAAACTCGGAGTTCCTGATAAAGGGAAATATGCACGAACTTTGGACACTGTCGTGTTTTGCATAAAGTTGACAAACAAGAAAACTGTGTGAAAACATCTGCATTGTTACAGAAACACTTCAGGTAAAGTCTCTATTTACAATAGCACGTTGCTTGTTCGGACTGCTTGTAAGTCATAAGCGTAAGCGATTTTTGGGGCTGTCAAAAGCAATACGCTAATATAGTTTCTACGTGGCATGTTTTAAAATGTATGCGAATGAGGTTAAGGCCCGTATTCTAAAACAAAATCTGTACTTGAGTATAGATCTGAGTGACGTTTTTGTAAGAACTGACGTTTTGAAATCTGTACTCAAGCACAGATCAGTGCTTGAGTACGATTCTAGAATACGGACCTAAATGTGTTGATTAGACGACTGCCAATGTCATGCACGTAGATTTTAAAATTTGATACGCAGAAATGAAACGAAGAAACCAACTTTTCAGGTCGTAGCCTTTTAGCTACTTAAAGTAATTTTTATTAATGTGTCACAGATTCATCGAATTCAAAAGTCAAAACCCCTTGATTTTTAATACTTATATTTTTCTTGGATTCTATCCAATCAAGGGCGTTTTCTATATGAAAAAAAGATTTAGAATTTTCTATCGTTACGTGAAGAATTTAAGTAAAAAAAACTTTTGCGGACAGTTTTTAGGGAAATGGCGGTTAGTTAAGTGACGGATAAATGATCATTTACTTTCTACCCATGTTGTATCGCGTATCTACTTTGATTTTATTTCAAAACGCTTTCTCCTCACACTGGCGACACACCCTGTCGCAACAAACTTGTCCATTAAATCATTAGTACAAAGCAGGGAACAAATAAAAACTTCCATCAACTCACCACATAACGAAGGTCTTCGCAAATGCCTAAGTTTGGAGCTCCAGGAGTCTCATTCTGGCTAACATAACATAACATTCCACCAGCAAGTAACTGTGCCGTCATGGTGAACGAAACATTTGGTTTGTTATCGATGTTTTCCGTCACCGGAGAGTTAGTGGGATATTTAACAATGAACACAAAGATTTCGGTTCAGGCCAGATTTGAAATCGGGACCACACGATCCACAATGTGAGTTTAGGTGCTGAACCACTAAGCCACGACACTCTCTAAGGTAATTATACGATCCACAGCTGGGTGAGCAAGCCTTACTTGAACGCGCGGGCTCAGTGCGGATTGTTGGTAAGAATCCTTAAGAATCTTTCTGTCAGATTTTATCAATGCAAATGCTCAAACTTCCTTCCGAAGACAGAACAGGTCTGAAAAATACCTACAACACTTAATTCAAGTCAAAATTTGTATTTTTCCAATGAACATCATATCATACCACTACCCTGCCTAGCGTTCATAACTTAACATCAGTAATCGTTTCCACTTCGCTGTCGCCACCAAGCTGCGGGTACTTAGGTTGACGGCAGCACACTTAAATTCATCAAACCTTCATCAGGCCATCTACATTTCTTATCAGTCAAAGCCATAAGATGTCCACCGGAACATAAGCCTTTCAGATTATTATAAATAAATATGCGCCAGACAACACACCACTTGTCATGGTCCCAAAGTAAGGATAAGTATCCTTGTGTCACGAGGTACCAGACAAGGATTTAGGCCAGGGGCGTCTCCCGGTACACCCAGACCCGGGCCGATTTAAAAGAGGTCGTTTCCAGAATTGACCCGACCGTGCATCGAACCCGGGACACTACGGAAATCGAGGCTAGAAACCGTGCTACAATTGTGTTATCAACATAGATTCCCATCCCATAGCGACCAGAAATTCTGAGACCTTTGTAAGTGCCTAATATTCTATACCGCGATTGCCATCATAGCCTTTGCCTACCAGTTTATAAAAAAAAACATAATGAAATACTAGCATAAGCATTGTTTTTTTAAAGTAAACAAAAGCCATAATGAATAAGAACTGTGCGACGTCAAGGCTGCTACGACCGAAGCACTTTCCGATAGAAAATTGTGTTTGTTTTTAATTACATCCAGTTTGTAGAGAAACGTAGTTATTTACGTTCAATCTCATGTTACTGCTTATTTATTTATTTATTATTTAATCACCTAGAGTAAAGATACATTGAAAACACAGAGAGACGAGCGACGTTCCGACTTTGAAAATCAAGTTTTGTTGTTTGGCTGTCAAGGTAGAGTCGCCTATGAGCCTTAAAGCCAAGCCTTAAAGTGGATATTAGTCGTAAACCATTCAACCAGACAACGATGACTTAACTCATTAGTAAACTGGCTTAACTTAGATGTGTGTCAACGAGTGATAATCATACTATAATATTTTACAACTTAAGCCTTATCAAATAACTATGCATTGTTATAATTATGTTAGACCACATCATTGCTTAACATGAGCGAGGATAATGGTCAACTGATCGCCTACTTACACATAAAAAGGTGGCCTGTCTTGTTGCATTTGAAAATTACGCTTTTTACTACAAAAAAGTAAACCATTTATTACAAAACAAAAACTTTCTCCTTACAAGGTGTTAACGCAAACTTTCAACCTCGGAAGTAGCGGAAGTCCCCACATAACTTCGACTTCTCGATAACGTATCGGGGTTCAATTAAAGCTGTCAGCAGGCCCTCGAATTAGGGGCCCCCAGTTCCTAACTAGGGGGCCCTCGTTCACACCGAGACTCTTTAGGAGAACCACAAAAAATACCACAAAAACCGCAGCCAAATAAGACTATGGGGCCCCAGATTATCAATAGGGAGTCTATTTTACCCCGAGACTCTTAAGGAGCACAACAAAGAAATGATCAAAGCTAAATAACATTATTTTAACAGTCTTGTGAGAGTATCAAGAGCACATGTTGCAGAGCTGATGTTTGGTTGGCTGAGGGACCTTCTTTCTTCTTTCATATTGGGCGATTCTTGCGCCACCGCAGCTTTCGCGATGCTTCGCCATGCAGCTCGATGTTCGGCAGAGTGGAAGCAACCGTCTTGATAAGGTCTGACCACCGTGTCGGAGAGCGCCCACGAGATCTTATGCCTTCGAGTTTCAGTTGCACTACAAGCGGTTCCATGGAGTCCTCGTTACGGATGATGTGCCCGAAGAACTTGAGAATTCGTACTTGCACAGTTAACGATATCTCTTCTTACTTCTTGCTGACTTTAAATAAGTCCCCCTTAGCTTGACAGAGTTGGCATGGCAACGCACGAGTTATCCCTCTGGGGTGCACGTCGTTGTATAGGCTATGGTAGCTTCTCACCATCAGACGGACTGCATGTCTGTTGACCACTGACGTTAAATAAAAAATACTTGTTCATCTTCAAAAACAGGATATTAAAAAAAAAAAAACATTCTATAGTCATACCCGTAAAAATGGACCCAGATAACTCGGTCATCGCTGAAGAGGAAGACCTCGGAAACGATGGTGCGATGGCCTTCTGAACTATTAAAGCGAGTGGCAGATCTTGGCTAACGACAGGGATATGTCGAGAAATATGACTTAAATAAAAAAAACATTCTATATTAAACATACTAACTACAAAACACATAATTTTTTATGTTTATCCTGGGTGACAATCGAAACTACTACTACTACCTACCTCTGGCAGTAGTCCAGAACCACTAAAAAACACAAATTGTCTCATAGTATTTTATTTCAAAAATATAGCTTTAAATTATATCTTCCGAAATGATGCGATATTAAAATTATGCAAAATAGGAAATAATGGGTTGTTTATATGCTTAGAGCCGACTGCTATGCCGATTAACTTAACGACAAAAAAGGAGTTAATAAACATTAATTATGCTAAAATTATTTTTATTACATAGAGATTTATTGAACTATGCGGTGAGTTTTTTAAAGCTAGGTATTAATCTGTTTTAATTTTATTTGATCTGAGCTTACAATGAACACAAAGATGGTACTTGTGTTCATTGTAAACTCTCTGATTAAGAAAATCTTCTTTGATCAGTTTTTCTACGTATCTCAGTGGAGTAGGGACCCAAAGAAGGCAAAGTTTTCGATGGCGCAAATAAATTGAGACTTTCACAATTAGTTGATTGTTTTGCTTCGTACAGTCGACCACAGGAAAAGACTACTGCAAACTTGGCACGCGCGTAGTATACGAGTTCATAGCTACCAGAGCTCAGCTAAAGCCGGCAATGTTACATTTCAACTGTGGTCGATTGTACGCCTGTGTCTATAGGCTTTGGCCAGTTCGTTATTTTTTGGGTGCCAGTTTTTTATTCATGCCTAGTTGGCTGAAAACCTAATGGTTGCCTAAGTAAAATATAAAAAAAAATCACATAATGACATGTTGGTCCTCAGTGGAGATCAAACTCGTGACCTGTGGCTTTGCAAAATCAGAAAATCTATCCAAAACTTCCATTTACAGATTTTGTCTTTCAATGTATGTCAGCTTGTTCCACAAATTGTAAAGAAAACTTCATATTCCTACACGTGACTGTTCAGGTACAGTCCACGGAATACAAACCAGAACCGATCCTCAAAATTTACATCTGACCACATCTGGTAGTTTTTTTTTCCAACGAAAACACAGTAGCACTTGATTGCCGAAGTTCTCCACCACAAATAAAGAACCTGAACACGCGACACGACAGTTTGCGTACAAGGTTCCGTAGAATTACTTCGGAAATGATGGCATTTGATCAAATGGATATACTTTCCACAAACACAAATTATTATTGCTTTAGTCTATAACTGAAAGGAAAGAATTAGGACTATTAAGGATTGAAATGGAAAAAATCCGTTAAATCAAATTATAACAGTGCTTAACTGCATGCCAAGCTATGAAACCTTGAGAAGTTACTATGTTTATTCGGCATTATATTCAAAAAGTTTGATTAATACCTTTATTTATTAGGTTGGGGAAAAAGTCTTTGCGCATATAGTATGCATGAACTTGTAATAAAATCTCTGTGGCTATACTATTTGTATCTGGCTGGTTTTGGTATCATTAAGTTTAAATTTTGAAGAAGATAATTCCAAATTCAAATTGGGAAAATGTGTGATTTTCATTGGTTTTTCTTACTGTCAAGTTGAGTGAATCTAATGAAATACATTTTAAAATTTTACTACAGAAAAGGTAAATGCAACGCAAGCCACGAAAAAAATTTGCGATGTTTATGGACCTAGTGCAGTGTCTGTGAGAGTAGCACAAATTTGGTTTAAGCGTTTTCAGTGCGGAAATGTGGATGTCAAAGATGCACGTCGCTCTGGTCGCCCTATTACGGATAAAATGGATGCCTTTTTTGAAAAAGTGGAGCAAGATCGGCATGTCAGTAGTTACAACGTAGCTGAAGAACAGGGAATTAAACACAAGACAGTTTTGGCGCATTTGAAAAGAACTGGGTACACAAAAAAGCTCGATATTTGGGTACCTCACGAGCTCACTGAAAGAAACCTAATGAACCGTGTTCTCATTTGTGATTCTTTATTACGACGTAATGAAAGCGAACCATTTTTGAAGAAGCTGATAACTGGTGATGAAAAGTGGATCACGTACGACAAGAACGCGCGAAAAAGGTCGTGGTTAAAGGCCGGTCAGGCTTCACAGACTGTGGCGAAACCCGGGTTAACTCGCAACAAGGTGATGCTGTGTGTGTAGTGGGAATCTAATAGCATTATTCATTATAAGCTGTTACCACCAGGCAAGACAATCGATTCTGAACTATACTGCGAACAACTGATGAGATTAAAGCAAGAAGTTGAGAAAAAGCGGCCGGAATTAATCAACAGAAAGGGTGTGGTTTTTCATCATGATAAAAAACGCTAGACCGCACACATCTTTAGCTACTTAGTAAAAATTAAGAGAGTTTGGCTGCGAGGTGTTAATGCATCCGCCATAAGTAGTCCTGACCTTGCACCTTCAGATTTTCACCTGTTTCGGTCTCTTCAGAATTATTTAGGCAGTGTCAGGTAAGCATCACGAGAGGACTGCCAAAACCACTTGTCGCGGTATTTTGATCAGAAGCCTCAAAATTCCTATATCAATAGGATCATGTCCCTACCTACAAGATGATAAAAATTAATCGAAAAAATTGCACCTACATACTTTGGTTAAATGTAAATAATCAATTTTAAAAAATGGTTAGATTTTTTTTTAAATGCGAAGACACTTTTTCCCCAACCTATTACTTCGAAATAACGAAATCGGCGAGCGGTAGGCAGAGTAAATACTTCATTTACATGCACTATAGTCAATTATTTTTAGTAAACTCTAGGCCAATCAAAAAGCTATACATAACGCATTAAATTGCAAGCTATATGTTGATCAGCTTAATATTTGCTCTTCAATCTCATATCTGGACCTTCCGCCCGCTTAATTAGGTGCAGTCGGGTCATTTTGACGACCAAAAGAAAGAGAGAATCCGTGAAAGAACTAGTCACCAGGTAGCAAGTTGAAGCACTCGTAGTTGTTGGGGGCAGATAAGATTTCAAATAAAGACCGGCCAATCAGGAATCCTCTTTGTTGAAGGCCTGTTTTCAGACTCTGTTTTAGGCTGCAAAAAAATTACTAAAGATCTTTTAGTGACTAATTCCAAATGTCAAAAGGTTTAATTCGAATCATTTAATTGTTAAAAGATTGTATAATATTGTTACATTAAGTTTTATTTTATTCAAACCTTTTTAATTATAAGTCTTAGATAAAAGGTTATACGAGTAAACGGGTCTAGAAAAAGTGAGATATAACGGTAGTTAGTGAGTAACGCTTTTGTAAAACCGCCTAATTATTCCAAAAGGTTTAATTAGCATTCTTAACTTTATCAACCGCAGTCGAAACTTTCAAAGCAAAAAACATACGGAAGTGAGGTTTTCGTCTTTTTCCTACGGAACTCCAAAAATGCCGGAACCGCAATGTTTTTGCAGGAAAAAAAGGCCTTCATATGTGGTCAGTTCACACACGGACCGTTTTTTTACTTTTATATAGCTATTTTAAGGATTACTTGAGAGATTTGGAGATATGTTTTTGACAAATGCTGAAAAAATGCATATATACAGGAAACGTGTTATTTGCCCTTTAGGGTAATTGCCCAAAGAAAGTTCAACAGATGATCTATCTATATAAATAAAAATGAATCGCCTAATGTGTTGCTAAGCGCAAATCCGAGAACGGTTAGGGGTTAATCTTTTATTTCATGGTTTTGTTAAGGGACAAAGAAGGTTCTTTTAGAGAGAAAAAACGTAAAAAATACGAAGTAAATAATAAAAATAACACATTTCTGTTTCCATAAAAAAACCACTCTTTTCCCAGCGGTCGAACAATTACTTTGGACAAATAGAAAACTGTCGGGGCACCTGGCAAAAGAATACCAGTCGTTGACATCGGCATTGACAGAGGCGTTCACATGAACCTTTACATAGGGGCACCTTACGCTGATGACCTAAGACCCATTGTGCAATGAATCTACATGCTCTGCTCAAGTTTGGGCTGACGGCTATGTATGAAGATCTCCCTAAACATTTATTTAATTTATTTTTATATCAAATTTTGAAAAAGCAATTCCAATAATCCGAATCCAATACAGGGTTATTCCTATTGAAATTCAATCTTTTCCGTACAAAAGGTGTCAGTTGATGTCCTGAGGGGCGTACGCGTTTGTACATAGATATACATTTAAATAAGTGACGCGAAAATGTGAACTTCGAATCAAAAGAGACATGATGCTCCTCTAAAATGTGTTTTTACAAGGGCACAAAAATATATGTATAATAAGATCCCACATTTAAAAGAAGATTATTTTCAGTTTTATTAAGTCACTAATTTTTCAATTAATGAATTTATTTCACTCAAAATTTATGCTTCATATATCTCTTTGACTGCTCGAATGTATTTCATGATAAAATATTATTATCTCTGGACATTTTCCCTCCTTGACCTAATTTAATCTAATTCATTTAGTAATTGTTTTCAACTATTTACTTTATGTGACATTTGTATGCCAATAAGGCTGATTACAGCAAGCGCATTTCCTTTTATGTATAATATCTTAAATTATTTGATTTTATGAAGATTGACAGCTAGGATGCGCCTAGTGACGTCATAGTAAGCGTCCAAAAAGTGACACGCTTGGTTTTCATACAGACGGAAGGACTTGCTTCATCTATTTCGATTTATATGTTTGATGTGACTCGAAGGGAATTTATAGCGAAATACGCAAATTCTCGAGGATGTCATTATGCAGGATGGTGGCGACATTTAGGGTATTGGATTTGCAAATGCGAAATTCTATTTGATATTTAGTTTTTTGATAGGTGTGTATGTGCACTTAATAATTTTATATTAAAATAATTTAGTATAACATTTTTATTGCTTAGCTATGTTGGTAATGAAGTTTTTACTGTGAGAGAAATGAATTGTGGACTTGAAAACCATGTTTCATAAGTGTAAATAATAATCATAGTAACTTACTCTACATATTAATAAATAAGTATAATTTTACTTAACATTTCTGTACTAATATTATTAAGAGGCAAGATTTGATTGTTTCTTTTTTGTTTGTTTGTTTGTATTGAATAGGCTCCGAAACTACTGTTGATCGTGAAAATTCTTTCATTAACAGAAAGCTAAATTATTCAGGAGTGTTATAGGCTATAATTTATTATGATTGAACAAAAAAATCAGTGAAAAATACCAGTAAATGTAAATCAAGTCGGAGAAAAGCGGGCAAAATGGACACCAGCTGTCAAACATATCACAGAACGAAGTCTGTCTGGGCAGCTCGTATTTATTAAGTTGTAAAAACCTGAAATGAATTAACAATAAGCAACAAAAACACTTAAAAATATCCACAAATGTCTATCCATCCAATCCAAACATCCCGTATTAAACTAGTTTTAACACAAATCTATGCAAAATGCTCTAAACTTTTAAACAAAACAGATTTTTAACAAAAGAATTGAATTTATTAGTTTTAAAGAATTTATGCAGTTCTTGTGTTAGTTTCTTGGTTTGACTTTTATTGATATTTTGTTTTATTTTCAAATCGTTTAAAATCTTTGAATGCATGGAGATATTAACCAATATGCGTCGTTAGAACTTGACAACAAAACCTGTAAAATCCTTAGTTTTTGCTCCCAATTATCAGTTATTTTCTTTATTTAAAATTTAAAATAACTGTCAATAAACTATGTTGATTTTACTATGGTATTCATGATTATGTTTATATATTTTGATGAGATTTGGCAAACTGATCATTTTAATTATTTCGACTTCAACTTGTCTAGACTTATTTTCTTAACCTAATTCATTTAGCTAAGAGTTCAGGAGCTCAGTTGTATTAACCGTGTATTAAAGGACAAGTAATACAAAAGTGTGCAATCAAACAATACACTGTATTCTCCATTTCGGACACTAATCCCCACTTCACCACCCGCAAAAGAGATAAAAGCCGGCCCAAAACGAATTATTTCACCAATCGAATTTTCTCACATTGAATGAAAGAAAATGCTGGATTCATAGCCAGTGGTTTTTCTGAAAAAGTTTCACTCAAACGGATGGCGTTCAGTGGCGCAGGACACGGTTGGCCGCCCGTCATCTATAGAGTCCTGTGGGACACACTGCCATTCAGTTTGGCCAACCTGGTCTGAGACTTTGTGCCTTTAAAGGTCACTTAACGCGCTTAAGTTCATTTTGCTACGTGATCAATAGGGATGTCCCCTGAAATTAAAATTTAACGTACCGCAGGTCACAGATAGCGAACTGATGGTTGCTGGAGCCCAAAAGTTCTAGAATTTAGACTATTTTAAACAAGCGTACCATGCCTATGATAACGTGATGACTGATGGTGAATCAAACCAACTAGCATATTGAGTAAAAACATGCCTATGCTTGTTCAAATCCAATGATACTTTTTTTGTCGCTGGTTATCCACCAATCAGATTTTGATCCACCTAATAAAAAGGGGTTACCGTATGGACACTAACAAAATGAAAAGAAACACACGCGGTGCCTACCCTGGCAGACTCAAGGGAATTCTCATAAAAACAAAAAATGGTGCAATCAGGTTCCTTAGCTGACCACACTGCATCTCTCCGATAGGATCTGGCTACCTAAAATAACACTGCTTATGTGTTATTTATTTGTTTCTTTCTTAAAGTGAAGTTATTTGCAATCAGACAGGCGCAGCTCAATAAAATTGAGAGAAGAAGCCAACAAGGTTAAAAAAAAACGATTTTTTATTCCAAATGGGTTTGCGTATGGCTTCAGTCTCTCCTGGTGGTAAGCGATGACGAGGCTGGTGATGGAGCACGCTTGACCTAAAAAGCCCATTAACTCTTGCCTTAAATACACAAAGGTAAAGAAAACAGAGACGCTCAAACAGCGATTGACTTCCTAGCGCTGCGGACCAGATAGGACGCCGCAGCAAACTGTTAGGGCGGATTGCTGGGAAGTCCATGTTTTTTTTTGTTCTCTATCAGGTTAAGCCGTGTGTCCCGAAAAGGGTTTAAGATACCCTTTTTTGTGGAATTAGATTGCACCCTTTCCTATACTGGGCCTACTTTTATCCCCTGGGATCCCCATTCACCCCGATAGTTGGTCTGGACAGCCATTGTGATTGTAATTAAGTTTGGCGGGCAAACAATGACGGTCATTTCCGTGACATGTTTGACGTTATTTTAGGGTACCGCATACAAAGAATATGAGTAATAGTTTTATAATTGTGGAAATTTCAGCGAAGGAGTATTTAATGTGAGTGGTTAGCGCCACTGACCAGAAGGTTCAGATGCTTACTTAAGTATTCGCCATAATAAATTGGCGTAGTGCGCTGTAATAGCACGGTTTCTTGCCTTGGCTTGCGTAGTGTCGTGGGTTCGAGTCGATTCCCGGTCGGGTCAATTCAGGAAACAATCATTTCTAAATTGGCTCGGGTGTGGTGTGCTGGGAGACGCCTCTGGTAGAAATCTTAAAACACAAGGATATTTATCCTTACTTCAAGACCTTGGCAAGTCGTGTGTTGTCTGACGCATATTCACTTATTTAAATTTGTCGAATCATTCATTTTAACTTAAACTAACTCAGCTTCAGTTTTATACGTTCAGTAGTTTAGACTGTGCGTTGTCTGTCAGTCACTCAGTCATATTATATACGATTTACGATTGTCACTAAAAACCACTACTGGTTTTAAAAAGTTGTCTAGTATTCCTCATGTAATATCTGGACCTAACGTCCGCTTTCTATCAGGTAGAGGGAGATCATCTAAACAGGCAATGTAATGTTTCCTCTATCATTAAATCAAGTCATAGTTACAATGGATGGGTGTTGGCTTAATCACCACGCTTGCTGAAATGCGGGCTTGGTGATCACAGGCAATGAATGTTTTGTAAAATATGTATTTAAAAAAAACTCTTTATACTCTGTTTTGTTACTTTTTTTTACTTGTATAAATAGTCAATAAGTTTGTCTGTTTTATTTCATGATATAACATTAAAGGTATTTTCTTCCTCATTCCAATTACTGGCAACCTCTCAGCTTTCGAGTACGGAACCCACGATGCGCATTACCAAACACACTTTGCTAGTCGTAAGTGTATCTATTATGTTACTGGCGTTGATATGGGTTGGACTGTACTTGCTTACGGTTCGTTAGAAGTAACAATGTTTATTATTTATTGTTAACGTTGCGACATCTGTTAAAGAACGGGAGGATAGTTTCCCTTAATGGTCTCCAGATGTATTCATTTTCGCAGTCTCTTTCATTCCTTGATAACAATGCAACAAGCAATACTTGTTTTCGACCGATTTGTTACGGCTGGTAGCAGGTTTAACGCATTTGACTGAGTGGTAGGAACGCCTGGGCCTCAATCCAGAGGCAACTTAGAGAGTTCAAATCCCAGATCAGTCACATTGTAAATAAGCTAGGGGCGTCTCCCAGCGCATCCAGACCCGAGCCGTTTCAGAAAAGATCGTTTTCCGAATCGAACCCGGGACACCAGGCAAGCCCTACGCCAATCGAGCCGTCCGGTATGAATACACCGGTTCAGATGCTGACTTAACGAGTCCACGGTGTTGTAATCATTCAGGTGCGATTTTCAGTCAGTCAAACAAACGCTAAAAAATAAATTTAATAATCCTAAAATAAGCGCCCAAACTCGTCAACGCTCTTTAAAACAACACAATTACGTCGTCAGTATTCAAAAGCCTCGTCAAATCCAAGGCGAAGCCCAAGAGGCCCTCATGGCCTCAAGGCCCAAGAGGCCCTCATGTCACCGAGGACTTAACTTATGGCCTGTCTTCCCAAGCACCCTCTTTCTAAACTTTTGAGCATGCTTATGAAATCTTTTTCGAGATTTTCGCGAAATTTCGTTATGTTTCGTGACTGAGCCGCCTTTTTCAGTTATATTTTTAGCAAGTGGACTTCTGTAAGAGTGAATTAGGAAGGAGTGGTTGCGCAAGAAAATGTTTAGCAAACGGAATAGCAGCTATTCATAAATACATGTTCCCGCTTTCTAAAAATGTTGTAACACCAATTTACTGCTTAAACGGACATTTTGTTGAGGTTCCTACCATAGGAACTTGAAATTGAGCGCTGAAGATACGTCTTTGTTAAGCCGTCACGGCTAAATAGTTATGGCATCACCGGACTCGCTTTCTGTGAGTTGCATTCTATGGTCAGTCCAAAGCAAGGCGCTTAATCTAATCTAAAACGATATATACACTGAGAGAACACTTCATGTTAATTTAACTAAAACGACTTCGGTTATTTTTTTTTTGGTTAAATTTACTAGTCATTAGTTTATTATACAAAAGTGTTACAAAACCAACTTGATGGAGATAACAAATTCAACTTTGTTGTGCTTACCAGTGCCTATGTAGTTAAAATGACTAAATAACAATGTTAAAATAACAAAAGTAACTCTGTTCGTTTCGGTTAACTTCTGTTTCGTTGATTTTGACTGTAATTATGGCTGTTTCACAAAAGAATTACCAAATATTATGTTTAAAATAACAAAATATAATATTTGTAAAATGAACTTTCCTGCAATTAATAATAATAACCAAATATTTGTTTATAAATAACAATTGATTTTGTAACCATTTAGTTAATGCGATAAAACAAATAAATAGACAATTAATTGTAATCTTAACAAGAAATATCGTTAACGTTGACCAATTCACATTGTTAAAGCTACGAAATGTATTCCATGAAAGCAACAACAATGT
This sequence comes from Udea olivalis, assembly GCA_947369235.1. Classification (NCBI taxonomy): domain Eukaryota; kingdom Metazoa; phylum Arthropoda; class Insecta; order Lepidoptera; family Crambidae; genus Udea; species Udea olivalis. Next base: position 9,598,090 of record OX376366.1, read on the forward strand.
TATAGTACAAAGAACTGAATATATTTATTATAAATAACTTTATGTTACACGTTGTTCGAACAAAGGTTTTTGTTACTTTATTCTGTAATTAAAGACGCCTATTATTGGTTGATTAAACAAAAGTATGTCGGTAAAAAATACAATTCATGTATGTGAAACTAAACAGCATTAATTTCGTAATATTAACAATAAATATCGTTTGTATTGACCAGTTCACGTTGTTAAAGCTACTAAATTTATTCGATCAAAGTAACAACAATGTTTTAGTACAAAGAACCGAATATATCTGTTCTAAATAACTGAACGTTGATCGTTGACCAAACAAAGGTTTTGGTCACTTTTTTCTGTATTAAATATGTACGTCTTTTCTTGATTAAGTAAACAAAAGTAATGTCAGTAAAAAATACAATTCATGTATGTGAAGCTAAACAGCATCAATTTCGTAATATTAACAAGAGATATTGTTTGTATAGTTATAAAGTCAACAAATGAAGGTTTGAACCTTGTTTGAACTAAAAAAGTAAAACTACAAACACATAGGAAGATAGGTATTTATGGTACTTAGGTATTTATATTTTTAAAAGCTTGAGGCACAGAACTAGAATAAGTACTTAACTTGTAACCTGTAACGTGTAGTGCCTCAAGTTTTTAAGAATATGGTCTACACGCCAAATACTTACTAGAATTAATTTTCCCTTTTTCGTTTTTTATCCCAGTTAAAAGCTTGTTTTTTACAAATATTTTTTTAACCTTCATTTATTTTCAACTTTTTAGTAGGTATACCTACCTTACTTACTTATTTACCTACCTACCTACGGTACTTTAGTATTTTAGTATAGTGGGCGTGATGTTATGGAATAATACTAAAAATAAAATGAAATCGGGAGGTCTGGAAAATTCTCGAAAGGAACACGATATCAATCTTGCTAAAAGCTAGAACTTCCACTTAAATCATAAACCATACATGGCCGAAGCAGTCGCATTGGGCCATGTGTTGACTAATCTCAACTCAGTAGGTATTTAAAAAGTTCCTGTGGACGTGAAGGTGGGCCATGTATCAGTCGTTGACTTGGTTTCCCCTGGAGGGATTGAAAAGTCCCCTGTTTCAACCTATAAATTCTAAACTGTAAGTCTAGTGTTCATCAGACCCTGGATATTGTCTAGGTGTAAAGTGCTCCTCAACACAAATCAATCCACTCGGTAGGGTTATGTTTTATCACACAGATTCCTTGGGCACCTTCTAGCTTCATCATCAGGCCCTGCATATCGTCTTGGTCTAATGTACTTCTCAAGACGAGATGCCGTGGCCACCATCCAGCTTCATCATCAGACCTATCATCTAGACAAAGTTCTCTACAAGACGAATCAATCGAGCCCAAACTAGATAAGTTTATCTTGTTTGGTCCAGAAGTTCCTATGCCCATCTTCCGTCTCCATCATCAGACCAACTCCATATCATTGTATTGTCACTGAAGATACTTAGGTACCTACCCCAAATTTGAGTCCGATCGGACATCGAGAAGTCAGTCGAATTTAGCTTCAAGATTTGACGCAAACATACGAGTAGGTACATTATATAGGTACTATAAAAACACTGCAAATTAAATAAAGGCTTTTAAAAAATATTTATATGATTTATTTATTTATTTATTTTGCATACCAAAACACTACATAACACAACAGATGCAATTATAAAAATAAAAACTTAAAACAAGACATGCAGTGCTACAGTAGCAAAAATGTCTCCATCTCAGCATGTGTTACGACACGGTGGGCGAGCCGTAACGCTGATTTTCAGACGGAGGCTCACAAAGGAGCTGTCAAGAAAAATTTGTTCTAAAAGATCCACGTGTAGTTACAGTTTTTTTTTCTTTGCTTCGATCTAGACTAGAATCCAATACATAGAATATAGGATTAGAATTAAATGAATATATAAAAAATAGATATCACGCTTGTAAAAGATACATTATATCATACATTATTTTTTTACACACTACCTACATAGATACGGCAACCTTAGATCTGCAATTTTTGCATAGCCAGCAGGTGCCGCCCAAACTTACATTTAAAAGTAAACCTAGTTTTGGCTTGCCTTACTGGCGGTGGAAGATTATTCCAACATTTGGTTGCCAGATATCAGAAACTGCCTCGGAAAGCAGCAGTTCTATGCTGAGGGTTTTTAGCTTCTATGATGCACCTCGAGTGTTGTATTGAGAGCCTGAGTGTGCCAAAACAAGAAGAAAAGGGGTAATGTGGTTTCTGTAAGGCACAGCGAAGCAGAATCTCGCACAAGCATTCTGTACACGTTGCAATAACTTTCTTGTACGCTCCAACAGACACGGCCCAAACACGGGGAGACAGTAGTTCAGCTTTGATAGAACAAGTGATTCGCACAGTCGTTTAAGCAATTGTTCATCCAGATTCAGGCGTATTCTATACAAAACTCTGATCCTAAAAAAGCAACTTTTCGCTAACTCAGCCACATGCTCCTCGAAACGTAGCCCCGCATCCAATTTCACACCTAAGTTTCGCGCAGACCATACCCTCTCAATTCTCTGCCGGCCAATCTCCACACTGGGATTCAGTTTTTCTACCCCTAAGATTTGCTTCTGTGAAGCCAAAATTGGTCAATGATCATGATTATGAATTTACTACCTAGTAAGAGCTATTTATTCTGTGCTATTAGTACCTACATATTGAACCTTACACATTGTCCAAACAAAAGTTACAAAAGTTTGTTTTATTATATACCTACTATGTATGTACTTACTACTAAATTTATTTCAATTTAATTTTACCTAGGTAGGTCGGTAGGTAATCCTACCATACATGTATGTCCCATCTAAAACCTGGAATCTACTTGTAAGTGCCTATCTAGGCCCTTATCATACCTAGGTACCTTGTATGTAGTATATGATAGTCTGTCTACTAGACGCCCGACCAGCTTTATGGCCGTAGGCCAGATGTTTTTCGTCATAGCTCCTCATGTGTAAACCTAGGTTTAGGTAAGTCCTACGTAGGAGCAGGGTTTTCAACATCATGTGCGTTTTGTGCGGTTTTGCTTTGCGCTTGCATTGGTCTGTCAAACCGTAGGTACTACCTACCCATTTAATATTCAAGTGAGAACTTGTTTAAAGGCATGCGCTGACATATTAAGTAGTAGTACTCGTAAGTAGTAATAGTCGCACCTATATAGACACCTTGAATTCCTTTAGTTTCTTTTCTGATTTAAAAAAAACGAAATGGTTCAAATTGCTTACAAGATTATGTGGTTGGTATTAATAGGCGGCTCAGGTAATTCTTACAAGAAATATTGGTAGGTAAACTGTTCGTTTGCTATTTTCGTCTTGCTCGTGTGAGACGAGTTTGTGTTTGTGTTCACTCCCAGCCTGAGTGTTGCCAAATGAAGATTTTTTTCGGCAGTTAACCTCGAAGGGCATACCGCATCGTCGGTCGTTAGTACCTAAGTTTTTAAGCATGAATATAAATAGGAGAGATTTTAAGCTAAGGGGGTCCAAAAACCCTTCAAAATTACCTAGGTCCTGGTGTGGTGGTGCAAACTTCTACCGAACCACTTTTAATGTATTGTTTAGTTATAAACCGGACTTCAAAAAAGTAGAAGGTTCTATGTACGACTATATGTATGTACATATGTGTGTATTATTATGTAGGTTAATGGTGTGTTTTCTGATTTATTAACATATTCCAACGTGGTTCACTGTAGTAAATATCGCGATTCAATGAGTACCTAAATGAGACATATCCTTACATAGTATAAAACTGAGTCGCTTCCGCTGTCCGTTCGCTTAGATCTTTAATAAACTACTCAACGGATTTTAATGTAAATTCAAATTCAAATGCCATTTATTTGCAAATACAGGTATCAAAGGTTCAAACTTTTACAAGTGATCAGCCATATTTTGCTGTTTAAGCGTGCAAATTACAATAGAGAAATGATATCAATAACCAAAAATGAAATACTAATTAACCAGTTCATTATTATTACATACACAAAAAATATCGATTATTATGTCAAAAAATAACGATTAATATGTCACAAAGATAATGATTAGTAATTAAAGATTTTAACACCATGTGCTGTCGAGATATTCCCCTAAACTATAGAAAGCGTTTTTAATTATCAGCAACTTCAATTTTCTAGTACATCAGAAGGAAGTTTATTGTATATTACCAGAGCTTTATAAAATATGCTGTTGTTATAGAGCGAAGTTCTATTATGAGGTCTACAAATTTTATTATTACGTCTGGTACCTACCTTTACATTTTTCGAACAAGTCAGTATTTTTTTTTACAAATGTTACAGTTTCATATATGTACATACTAGGCAATGTCAAAATGTTCAATGATATAAAAAATGGCTTAAAGCTGTCAGTTGGTTTAAGTTTACATATAGCCCTGATACATTTTTTCTGTGCCTTAGATACAGAATCTTTATCGGTCGAATTGCCCCAAAAAATTAAGCCATGTCTCAACGTAGATGCTACATAAGCATGATATGCCATTACCACTGTAGAAACATTTACAACCTTAGCAAGCTTAAATAACATATATGAATATTTGCTGAGTTTGGTACAAACACTCTCAATATGCGCTTTCCGGTTTAGGTTGCAATCGACATTTAAACCTAGAAACTTAGTCATTTCGACTTCCTTAATGTTATTTCCACAATAGTTTACATCAATTTTCATCTTGTTAGGTATTTGATTTATTCCTGAATCTCTTAGTACATGTTTTGTCTAGATTAATTTGTAGATGGTTTGCTTTTAACCAGTCGATAATGTTGACCAATGACCTGTTGATGTCCCTCTCTGTAATTGAATTACGTATCCTTATTTGAAAAAAATACAGTGCTGGCGTCAGCAAATAAAATCATTGGCCAGTCAACTGTTCTCGGAAAATCGTTAATGTACAACAAAAATAACACAGGTCCAAGAACGCTGCCCTGTGCTGTGGCACACCTTATTGTACTTCTCTATAATTGGATGCATAGGTATGTCACTTCTTGCTTTGATTTAGCGCAAACTTTAGTGATTAGAGGAGCTTGTTTTCTGTCGCTCAAGTAATGCAGTTCTCAGCAATAGATAGTGATTCAATGGGAATGTATAAATGTATAAAATACATGATGAGCGAAGCCAGGGCGGGTTAGCTAGTTAAAAACATACTCGTATTCTGCCAACAGTAAAAGTAAAATTTTAGGTGTAATTAAGGTACAATGAAACCTACATAATAATATAATTGACTAACTATCTACTAGTAAAGGCTCAACTGTAAAACTAGAATCAATTAAAGATGTTCATTGTAGGTACTAAGATGCACTACATTACTCTCGAAAGACATCACCCTCCATTCTCAGGCGGTCGGGTGAGAACCGTCACTCATTCATTCGAAAGGTACCTACAAAAACAAGGAAACTTTGATAGAAACCTCGATAGAAGTCATAAGTTAATAATGACAATGAAGTGTGTTGCGGTGTGTAGAAACAAAAAAAGGTATCCTAGATTGATTTACTTCGTTATTATTGACAGGAAAACCATTTACGGGTAATTTCGGGTAATATGATTGGCAACACTGAGCGTTGCAGTGCAGCAATCGTGCGTGCGTGTGCCGTGCCGTGTGTGTGCGCAGTTGCGCGCGCACCGCATCACTAACTAACCGTCTTTGTGCTGCTATTCGCTATTCAACTGCGTGTAACTGTTTTATAAAATTACTGAAGTAGAATCAGTGTGCAAACAGTGGTGCAACAAAGAGAATTACAATATCCTTTGTGTCTAGTGTATCAGACAAAAAAATGGACGAGCTTCTTGAAAGCTGGGACGTTTCAAAGGAAACCATTGAAGTTTTTAGCAGTGAGTACCTATCTGTCTATAGTCAATAATAACTTTTTTTTAAGTAAATCGACTATCCGTCTCCAAGTACCTACAGATGGTCCGCTGAAATGAGGCACTCTTGAAATTAGACGTAGGTATTGCTGCGCAATATGCGTTTTTTACGTAGATAACTAGGGTAGATAATAGGTACGTCCTACGTCAAGTCTGCTATACCGTTGTAAAATCGTCTCCTGCTTTCAATTTCAAACTTTATCTCGTGTTGAAATTATTACCGTTGACTTCGGTTAAACCTACTGGTAAAGGTTTTGGTAGGATAATGTTGTAACGGTATTAAACACATTAAAATATTTGTGGATATCTACATTAGTTTACCGTACTTTTCAGGTAATAATATTGACATAACATGTCTAGACGCTCTCGAAGACGAGGAACTAAAGATTTTAATTCCGGACCATCGTCTCCGAGATCGAATTAAATTCAAAATGGGCTTTAAAAATTATAAAATGGAAATACAAACTGTGCATTCTGTAAGTACCTACCTATAATATTTGAAAATAATATTGTGTAAACATGGTACATATTTTTATCCAAGTACCTACTTACTGGTACCTACCTAAACTGTGACATGTTTGTAGCTACGGAAATGTATCCTCATTATGTGACCTAGGGGGTAGAGAGGTCTTCAAAATACTACGCTTGGTCAAAGTGGCGGAGGGGCGTAAGTTATCATCACGTAGTCAATCTAATTGACTACGTGAACATTGGGGGAGGAGTGTCTGGCCTCTACCTACCCCTTCGGGGAATACAGGCGTGAAGTTTGCCAGCTGTTTTTGAGTCCTATTTATTAGAGGGTGAGCCATAAGCCGTAATGCCATCTTACTCGTTGGATTTTACCTCATCCACCACGCGTACCCAAAGTGGTGGATGTCACATGTCAATGTTGGTTTCCTCAAAATGTTTTTCAATAAGAGAGTATAATATTATATATTTATTACAGAACACTGATTCTTTGGACACCGAGTCACTGTCATCATGTGATCTATTTCATGATGAAAGTGAATGCAATAACAGACACGTACGTACCTAGTCATTATAATTTGATTATTGCTAATCATGATGTATTAACACAGTACCATCTTTTTTAGTTAAACTTGCAAGAAATATTGAAAAACAGCATGCAGGGCCGTCAAGCTTTGCAAGCTATGAAAAACCAAAAACTTGACTCAAGTTCACGCAGTTGCTTAGTAAAAGCCATTGTAGAATACTACATAAAAACATTGAAAAAAATGACAACAGCCAATTTCGTGGCTATTTCTGCAGAGATTGTGCTAATATGCCCTAACGAGTGCAAGGTTTTGTTTATTTTTATAACCTGTTGTTATGTAGCAAGATAAAATAGTTAAAAAATACATTCAAGCAGATTAATAGAAAACAACACAGTAGTCAGTAGAGTTTTAGAAATTTAATGTAGTTAGTTAGTTTTAGGATTCTCTTCTCTTACTTGTAGGTACTTGTTCTGTATTTCCTTTATTAAATGTAATTTTTTTCAGGAAACCTACTATATACCCTCTCGCACGTTAGGTACGAAAAATACCATGCCAGCTAAAGGAAAACTAGTTGATCGGTATTATAATCAGCTAAGGACTTTAAGAGCGTCGGGCGTGCTAGCAAAGAAGCGGAAACACAGCTTGCAAAGCGATAATGATACCACAGAAAATGACGAAAATGATGGTATGCTATGTATTTTATCTTTTTTAGGGTTCTGTACCTTGAATAGAAGAACAGACCCCAAAAGTATTTTCATTCAAATTAATTGAATTTAATAATTTTTTTATACTTACTTATAGATACTGAACATAATGAAAAAAAAAAATGGTTACGATACAACCGAGATCCCTGGCCGCTGGTTGAAGAAAAATGGAAGGCAACGTGCGCTTACCGAAAGACAAATACATATGATTGCGATGAAAAGCTACCAATATTGCTAAACATGTGGCCTTGTCTGAAAGCAAGCAATGGCCATCGACTGGTAGGGTTTTGTGTGAATATTATCATACATTTATGACCTACATTATGTATTTTATATCAATTCTTTTATTACTTTCAGATTGACATCGATTTTGCCCATTCGTACCCAGACAAAAATCTCATGTTATTTGAAAAATGGGATATCTTTAGAAAACGCGTTATTGTCATAATGCAGGCTGAAGCCATAGTTGGAGACAAATACGGACAACAATTTTTGGAAGACAATGATAGTAAGTAGATAATTACCAACTGCATGCTAAAATGTCGGACCGCCGATACAAGGACTGGCCACTAGCAAACTACGAACTTATCAATTTCTACTGTTTCTATGGAGGAGATACACTAACAATAAGAATAAATTTAAAATACCTACATACCAGCGAATTCATCCCGACTTCCCCTGTAATGTATAATACTTTTATACCTTTCGAAATACATTCTTTGTACAATGTTAAGGACCGTATCAAAATGTTTACGACTTTAATTTTACATGGTTAATAACAAAAAATTATGTTCCAGATGTTCGAGATTTTGCAGTTTGTAGTTCGCTGGCATACTTAATCAAACCAACGTCGAAAATTATGAATGCAGAAAAGAAAAAATACAACAAAGTGTCAATTGCTGAATCGACGCAAGCTTTTATGACACATGTACAAGTAAGTCGACATGAGTATTTTTGTTCTGAAGGCTTCAAACCGTAATACGGCTAAAATATTATTTGATGCAGAATAGAAAAACAAAATAAAATAAAAAAGGCGAAATAAATCGGTCTTATCGCATAAAGGACAGCAATTTTTAGCATACCTAGAATTAAACTGAATTTCAGGTACCTTAGGTAAGCTGCCGCGGTAAAATCATATATTTTTTGAACTTATTGACACGTAACAGTTATGTTCATTATTTGTTTTAAAATTACGCTGATATAGAAGAAGAGTTGCAGAACAGGCACAAATCTTACAACAAAAAAGGACTTACTTGCCAACCTTTGATTATAAGCGTTGGTTCACCTGCCGCACTTGACGCATTTTATGTGGCGGTAGATGATATAAAATACAGGTTTGATTCTCTGATGAAAGCTCTCGACGTCTGTTTCAAGTGCTTCATGGTATTGAACCTCGCTTATCCAAAAGAATGTGAACAGTTGTGGTTGTTTATTCAGCAATACTTTTACGAAATTCAACTCCCATCTGACAAGAAATTCTGTCAAGTAACCAGTTTCATCAAAAAATTGCAGGAGTAAAAATAGTAACGAGTTTTCGACATTTTTAATTAGACAATGTGGCGTTGTTACATTTGTCTATGCGAGTTTGATACTTGCAAAGGACTTATTCTTCATTTAAAAATCATACATAGTCTATCACAACATTCTACATATAGTTGTGGTCAAAATAATTGTAACAGAAAATATACCAATTCTAAAAGTTTTCGGAAGCACTTACACACACATTCCTCCGAACCTTATGGTACTTCAAACGCATTAGATATTGCTTCAAGCAGCTACCAGGTAGATTCTAATGACGTTACTCAGTCTTATAATACTTCAAGTCCTGAAAAAGATCAGCTTAAGGCAACAGACAATAACTTTAACCTCGAAAATTTGAATAACTCTTTAGAACACTTAACTACATGGTTATATGGTCATAGTGAATTGAATAGAAAAACAGCCAATGATATTCTTGCACGCATAACACGGGAGGTTACTCAACCAATTGGGTCAATTTTATCTGATCAAGTTTTACCCCTTGCTAGTGGATCGTGCATAAATTCATACCTAGATGAAATTTCGGAGATATGTAAGAACCCTTTTAAAACTCTGACAACGGAACAAAATCTTTTAAAATCCTTGGAAAAGAAGGGATATTTTGTTTTTCCACGAACTTTTGTTATTGATGATTCTATAAGCGCAGCACAAACGAAAGCTTTAGCGCCTCTGCTTCCAAACAAAAAAACCGGCATTATTTCGCCTCTTGCAAAAACACTTAAACAATTTTTTGAAAAGCCAGGCACATATGATGCTGTGTCACAATATATCCAGGAATTACTATCCGATACAAGTTCATCTATTTCGAACATTATACAGTCGTCTTATTGGAAAAATAAGATCCACGATGATTTAGGATCAAAAGATGCTGTTATTCCATTGTATGTTTACTTTGATGACTTTGAGTGTGGAAACGCATTAGGAAGTCATGCCGGAAGCCAGTCTATTGCAGGTACTTATTGCCAAATAGCTTGTCTTCCACCGCAGTACTCTGCTATGTTAGAAAATATATTTGTTCTAATGCTTCACTATTCTCGTGACAAGTCTTTTGGCAATGGGATTATTTTTCGTGAACTTGTAAAAGATATAAATATATTGGAAAAAGAAGGTGTACGTATTAAGGGGCCTAACGGTTCAGTTAAATTGCATTTTAAGCTGGCTTTAATCGTAGGTGACAACCTTGGTTTGAATACTGTTCTAGGTTTTAGTAAATCTTTTTCAAGTAACTATTATTGCAGAATTTGCAAGAGTAATAAAAAATCCATGAATGCAGAAAGTAAACAGAATGATCAATTGTTGCGCACTCGAGAAAATTATGAGAGTGACGTTCTTTTAAATGACCCACGCAAAACGGGTGTTCGCGAAGAATGTGTGTTTAACTGTATTTCTTCATTTCATGTAACTGATAACTTAAGTGTTGATATTATGCACGATGTCTTTGAAGGGGTTTGCCATTACGATTTATGTCATATTATCTTGTATTACATTGATAATGCTAACTTATTTGATTTAAATACTCTCAACAATCGAATCCAAATGTTTAACTACTCACCACGTAGAAATATTCCAGGAAGAATCAAGAGGGAACATTTGATAAATAAAAGGTTACATACTAGTGCGTCGGAAATGATAACATTAATATATTTTTTACCACTTGTAGCTGGAGATTTAGTACCTAATGATGACGTTGTTTGGAACTTTCTTTTAACTCTTGTCCAAATTGTGGAAATTATTTTAGAAAGAAGTGTCAATGAACAATCAATACGACATTTAGAATCATTAATCGCAGAACATAACATCGAGTATTTAAATCTATTTAAAGATACTTTGAAACCGAAACACCATTTCATGGTACACTATCCACATGTTATGCGCAATGTAGGTCCGCTCAGAAATTTGTGGTGTATGCGGTTTGAAGCTAAGCATAAAGTACTTAAAAATATAGCCAATAACACTGCTACTAGAAAAAAATTACCTTACACTTTAATGGTAAAGGAACAGTTAAACATGGCTAATAGAATGCAAAATGGACAAGAATTGAGAAAACAACATATCATTGGAAAAATAGATCAATCTGACATAATACATTTTAATAATATCATAAAATGTATCCCATCTAATATTCGTGTCAAGAACAAAGTGGAATGGGTTGAATACAATAGCATTAAATACGTTATTAATAATATTATTACCTTAACTTCATCCAGCGGGTACAAGTTTTATATTGTGAAATACATAGTTCAATCGTTAGTCGATGATGTACATTTGTTATGTGTAAAAGTAACTAGTTTAGGGTTTAATGAACATCTAAGATCTTATCAGTTAGATGTTGGTGAAGTAGGTCACGATTGGAGACTAATTGATGTTTCTGAAATATTTGTATTTCCTTGCACTCCACATACTTTGTCAAACGGAGATACCTACTGTAGGGTACGATATATCTAGCAGTTTTATACAGGGTACCCTGAAAAGAATTGTTAACTACTGAAAGTCCTTTCATATCTATACACTTTTTCACTATATCTCTGGAACTATAATATTTTGAAGGGTTTTTAAAATTGAATAGAATAAGTAGTCTGGAAGGTAAAAAAATGTAACAGGTACTGTGTTACAGTGTCTGTGTCTGTGTTCAGAGAATCAAGTGTTCTGTTCAACACTGTAACAGACTGCATTTAATCTGTGTCGTCATTGATTTTTCAGTATAAATTATTTTTTGATATTTCCAATTGACACAGCTATTAGTGACACCTATACAGTACAATCTTTTATTCAGTAATTGTATTACTTTCATCCAGTGGATATAAGACTTATTAGTTTAGAACTAGATTGGACTCTAACAATATTACACTAAACTGCAACATTTTGCCATCTGATCACACTAGCATACTAACATACTGATATACTGAACTTAGTAACAGAGTTTATCACTTCCAAGAATTAAAACAAACGCATACTCGTACAACTCAATGAGTTCAGTAATATTTTTCTTGTGTATTTTTTAAATGTCTGTTACATCTTGTGCCAAACTGTGACACGGATAGTTCTTAGACTATATTTGTATTAAATTTATGTACTTAGGTATTTCTGTAAGCATTAACAATTGAGAGTCCCTGCAATGGAAGTTAAGTGATTTACATCACAGAATTTCACAAAGTAGCGAGTCTTGATACGCCATCACTCAACCTTCATTTCGGTTTAGCCTATAAGCATTAGCGATAAATATATAATTCAGTTTGTAATTTATTTTTTTAATAAAACATCTGATTAAACTGAATACTTGTTTATTTTCTTCATATCAAGATAAGTTTATTTTATCATTAACCAGGTTGATAGATAGGTAGATGCGTAGGTACCTACTACAAGAGTAGGATATTCAATTAATGTAAAGCTGTTGTATATGTACCAACTTAATTAGAACAATATATTTTTTAGTAATTCCGCTGTAATGATGTCTCAATTTACCCAATATTGTGTGCAAAAGTAACAAACGCTTTGGGCAGAGTACACAAAAATTGTGTTCTGGCACTCGCGGTACGGAATCATCAGATGGTTGGAAAAATCATTAGACGTTTCCATGTGGTGATCATGAGAATACGCCGTATTTTACGAACTTGCCTCCACTGTTGCGAAATTTTGATCATAAATCTAATAAACATTTTCAGTATGCCAAATATCCCAAAAGTTTGTTACTTTTACAATTAATGTTTATTGAATTCACTCTTTGGTTTTGGTTGTATCAATTAATAAAGTAGTTGTATTACTGTTTAAAATTACTAGTAAAATCTGTTTATTGTAACCAATATTGTCTGTTTAAGTAACAAACTTTGCATAAGGCTAACTGAAAATATCTGTTTTTGATTATGTGAGTTTTTGATTATAAATCGATCAAACATTTTCAGTATGCCAAAATCCCAAAAGTTTGTTACTTTTACAATTAATGTTTATTGAATTTATTCTGGAATTTTGGCTGGACCAATTAATAAAGTGGTCGAATTACTGTCTGATAATAAATACTAGTATAGCCGTTTTTAACAATATTGTCTGTTAAGGGAAAGCACTAGCTAATGCCATGTTTTTTGTTCAACACAGCTCGCAAAAACTTCTTCGAAAAGCAATGACTGTATTCGCCACTAGGAATTAAGAGGACCTACATACAAATTGATGGTAACATATATATATTATATAGTTAGTCCTCTTAGTAGTGGAGAATTCAGCCATGGCTTTCCCATGAAGTTCTTGCGAGCTGTGATGAACAAAAAAATGCAAAAAAACTGCGCCTCGATGACTCACGCTTTTAGGTACGTATGGATTACTGTTTTTTTAGTAAGCCCTACTTAAAGCATGTATACCTTTAACAGATAATATTGGTTGAAATAAACAGCTTTTACTAGTATTTTTAAACTGTAATTCAACCGCTTTATTAGTTTGTCCAACCAAGATCCTAAAGTAATTTCAACAGACATTTTCAGTAAGCCTTACGCTAAGAGTTTGTTACTTTAACAGACAATATTGGTTATAATGAACAGCTTTTACTTGTATTTTTAAACAGTAATAACACTGCTATATTAGTTAGTCTAATCAAAATCATAAAGTAATTTCAACAGACATTTTCAGTAAGCCTTACGCTAATAGTTTGTTACTTTAACAGACAATATTGGTTATAATAAAAGGCTTTTACTTGTATTTTTAAACAGTAATACCACTGCTATATTAGTTAGTCCAATCAAAATCCTAAAGTAATTTCAACAGATAGTTTTACTAAGCTCTACGCTAAGAGTTTGTGACTCTAACAGATAATATTGGTTGAAATAAACAGTTTTTACTAGTATTTTTAAACAGTAATACAACTGCTTTATTAGTATGTCCAACCAAAATCCTAAAGTAATTACAACAGATATTTTCAGTAAGCTGTACGCTAAGAGTTAGTTACTTAAACAGATAATATTGGTTGAAATAAACAGCTTTTACTAGTATTTTTAAACAGTAATTCAACCGCTTTATTAATTGGTCCAACCTAAATCCTAAAGTAATTTTAACAGACATTTTCAGTAAGCTCTACGCAAGGAGTTGTTACTTTAACAGACAATATTGGTTGAAATAAACAGGTTTTACTAGTATTATTTAACAGAAAACCAACCGCTTTATTAGTTGGTTTCACTAAACCCAAATAGTGAATTCAACAATGGTTTCCTGTATCACTTACCTAAAGAGTTTGTTGCTTCAAAATACATTAAAGATGGTAATAAACAGCTTTATTAGTATTAATAAACACAAATCTGACCATATTTTTAGTTAGTCCAACCAAAATCTTCAAGTGAAGTAACAAACATTTCAGTATAACTCACCTAAAACGTTTGTTATTATAACAGACAAAATGGTCACAATAGACTGCTGCACTAGTAATATTAAACAGTAATACTACCACTTTTTAGTTAATCTAACCAAAACTTCAATGTAAATCCAATCAACATTCTGTTAAATCCTACCCAAAGCTTTTGTTGGTTGAACAGTCATTTTTGTTGAATTAAATAACACTATTGGTTATAGCAGTTGAAGCTGCTGTTAATAACATAGTATTTCGTACCTTTACAATCAGTAAACCCAACATATACTTTCGATAAGTCTTACCCAAAGCTTATTTGTTACTTTAACCGTTTTTTTTTCAATATTACAATAATAGTGGTATATTTGATGATTAAAACTGAATATTTAACAAACAAAATTGGTAGTTACAACCGGGAACTGCTGTAAAAAACGGTTAATTACCAAGATTAAATGGTAAATAAAAACTTAAAAATTGTTAACTTAGCAATGTTCAATCTAACAAATATGAATTTGTTAAACCAACCGAATTCAACCAAATGTATTTGTAAAATAAATCACAAAAAAAAATTTGTAAATATTAATTGGTTGTGAACACTAAATAATTTTGTTTCTCTGACAAAATAACAGTAGTTTTTTATCAATTTATTGGTAAATATTACAATTAACCAGATGTTACAGTAACAAAGTCATATTTGTTAAAGTAACAAAAATCTCGATTGGCGCTATTTTAACGTGTAGTTTCGGTAGGTTTTCGGTTGGTTCAACCGAAGTTTTCTCTCAGTGTATGAATACATATGAACCAGACAGCACACTATTTGTCATGGTTTCAAAGTGAGCATATCCTTGTGGTACGAGGTACTGGTAAGGTAAGGATTAAAGGCAGAAGAGACATCTTCAAGTATAACCAGACCCCATTTAAAAAAGATAGTTTTCTGAATTGATCCGATATTTATCTTATTATTTTTGACGGCGTTAATATTATAGGCGTAGTGCGGTGTAGTACGGTTTCAGGCATTGGCTTGCGTCGTGTACCGGGTACGATTCCCGATCAGGTCAATAATCTTTTTAAAATTGGCTCGGGTCTTAGTGTGCTGGGAGACGCCACTGACTTATTTCCGAGAACCCATACAAAAACTTGACAACGGTCGCTAGCCGCTGCCGGTGTAAGTACTCATATCAAGGGTACTAAGAAAGAAATTAGCTTATTTTCTGTGGCCTATCATAAAGTGAAACAAAACGTTTTTATCTATTTTTGTTGTAAAGTCTGTTAGCGATATTGCAAGCATGTATTTTTTTCTTTTAAACTCTTTAAATAAGTAGACTTAGACTTAAAACGGGAGTTGGACCGAGGTTTCGCAGAATGCATGAATAAGTAACTGTGTAAGCAGAGAGAAATGTATACAGTCTGACAATGAAACAAGTGGTAACATGCCTTAACTATATAAGATTAGTATATTATATACTAATATTATAAACAGGTAAGCGTTTGTGAGTTAGTATGTTTGTGGTAATCTCCGAAACTACAGAACCGATTTTAAAAATAACCTTTATAATTTCGTCGTTCAAGTTACTAGTTATTCATGAAGACTTTAATAAGAAACTTCTAATAAATATGTGATGTGGTGTAACAAGAGTAACACGTGACTAACACTACATATTAAAAGCCGACACGGTTGGCGTAGTGCGCTGTAGCACGGTTTCTCGCGTCGATATCCGTAGTGTCCCGGGTTCGATTCCCTGTCGGGTCAATTCAGGAAACGATCTTTTCTGAATTGACTCGCGTCTGGGTGTGATGGGAGACGTCCCTGGCTTATTTCCTTGCGTGATACCTCGTAACACAGGTATATTAATCCCTATTTCGAGACCATTACAAGAGGTGTGTTGTCTGGCGCATATTTATATATTTAAAAAAACTGTATAATGAACAGGTGCATTTAGACCAAACGAACATAGAGCTAAAGCTAGAGAAAGAATGTTCTTTCGTGATCTTTTACTGTCAATGATAATTCGTTTTTCATTTACACCAAAACAATTCTAAAGAAAAAGTACGAGGGATCATGAACGAGCATTCCAGCTCGTGCTCTAGGGTCTCCGCGAACATAGATAGAACAAGGAAAGAATGCTCTGTCCCTGTTTACACAAAGAGAAATTGATTAAGTGGGGATAGAATGAGCATTCGCTCGTTTGGTTTAAATGCACCTTACGGGAATGACATTGACATGAGCCAGTTAATAATTAAGAAAGTCTCGTACCTACTTTTTTATTCGTGTGGTTATGGTATCTAATTGCTGTATTTCCATAATTTGTGATTTTTTCCCCTTTAATTCAATCAGAAACCAACCTCAATAAGCCGAGTGAAAAATGGCGTTGTATACAGTAAATGTGACGCCAAAATTGAACAAAAAGTGCCAGTACTATGAAGAAAAATCGTTTACATTTGTATGGAAAAAGTAACTAATGATAAAACATATACCGCGGCCATATTTCAAAATGTTACAAGCCCCGTACATCACACCGCCCATTATTATCTGGAGAATTAATTTTGTATGTTCCCAAAATTAATAACACGTATTTGTTTTACTGTTTCAGCCGTGATTAAATGAAACACGCGAACGCCTTAGGCGTCGGACATGTATCACTTTTGTTCTGTAAACGTCAAAGATTACGTAGGAAGTTGTTTAGTATCATGAAATGGACATAAATATGTCCGATTTGAGAGAAACTTGTTCAATTGCTATTGTTACGATGTTTCACTTTTTACTCATGAGGTTACCTAAGGAAACTATGAGCAAATGTCTTCAAAGTTATCTCGGTAGGGTTACAGAAGCTGGCGTTCTTTAGGACGCTGAACCAAGGATGATGCCAGCGTATCCTCAAGCAGCTACTGGAGTCTCATCTTTAAGGCTAGAAGCAACTCAATACTCAATACTCAATACTCAATTATTTATTGCAAAACCATAATGTAAAATAAGATGTTACAGTAGTGTTTTAGAACAGTGTTATGGACCCTGTCGGGCACGCAACTTTGGGTTAGGAGAGAGGAAGTGCTTGTAATAACATTAAAATAATAATTAAATTAAAATACAGACAAGAGACGTCACATAAATATAACATTTATCAAGTTATACAATTATTGTGGGATTAATTCAAAATAAGAAAATAAAAAATAAAATCATTTAAAAAATAACATTAAAAATAAACACAAAATCCTAATCTGAATATAATTTAAATAATCATTTCCACCTCATTATCTTACTAAATTTTAATAATCAATCTCATTACATTATTTTATAATTTTATAGTATAATCATTAAAATATTCGTTTGTATTATAATAGCATTTATTAATTAGGAACTGCTTTAATTTTCGTGTAAATATTTTGTCATTATTTTCATTTCTTAGATTGACAGGCAATTTGTTATATATCTTGATAGAAGAGCCAAAGGTGCTAGAAGATTTTAAATTCAATCGGGAGGCTGGAGGAACTAATTTATTTTTGTGTTGCGGTCGCGATGTGTATTTGCATGGCATATCCTCGCGCTTTGTATAAAATTGATTGTGTTTTCGAACAAATTTGCACATTTCCAAAATGTACAAGCAGGACAGGGTTAATATTTTATGTTTAATAAAAAACGGTTTACAACTCTCTCTTTGGTCTATGTTAACAATAATCCGGATTAACTTTTTTTGAAGGGTAAACAGAGAAGGTGCATCTGTACTGTTGCCCCACATAACGATACCGTAGCTCAGCCAAGCATGCGCGTACGCGTAGTATGTAGTTATTGCTGTTTCTATGTTTGTGGTCTTTTTAATTTCGCGCAAAGCATAACTGAAGCTTGATAATTTAGATTTAATTCTGTAAATGTGTTTTTTCCAACTTCATGAAGTCAGTAGAACAAAAAATTACTAAGCAACAGTTCAGAGAGGCCTTTGGCTACCTTGTGTACCAGCAGGAGCACAATATTGCCAGAGCAGTTTAATTTAGTGCTGCTTCTAATTTCGCTTTGCCTTCCCCTCATTGAAGTAGCAAATAAGAATTCTTAAAGCTAGTGTAGTATATTGAAAACTAAGCATTTCGCCGAGGCCTTTGACGCCAGATTTAAACTAGTACGTATTAAAACATCGTTAAACGGACGCGCGGAAACATTAATTTTGTCGCCGAAACACTAACGTGACACACAGAAGCGAGGCGCGTCCAACTACAAAGGTTTTTTTTCTAAATAGGCTGCTTAGTTCCAACAATACAATTTATGATGTTCTGGTATTTAAGAAAATAATACTTGACAAACAAGAAAAAAGTCTTAGGGTTTCAGGAAGATAAAAAAGTTGATCTTTTTACCTCATTGCCGATGATCATGAATTCGTCATACTTTCTAGGAGCATACCTGTAACAAAACAATACAAATTAAATATTCATTTTTACAAAACTTAAATATTCAAGCTCATGGGCTGAACGAGTGCACGCACCTCGTGCACTCATGATAGGGATAGATCGCCTTATATTTGACTTGGACTAATCCAAGATCCTACTAACGACTCTGTCATTTCTATTTTCTGTCATAGTTTTTCTGTGTAGAACTACACAGTGCGTCAAGTTTTATATGGACTTAGGCACCTTATGCTGCTTATAGTAGATCCATTTTGCAATGATTTGATAGATTTACCTGCTATCATCCGCGAACAGAGCCAGTCAAAGTATTGCAAGGTGACTGTGGAGGGGATGGCTCCACGCACGGGTATACAGTATGAAGGAGATGTTCTTTCATACCACCAATTGGCTCTTTGACTAAATTTATTTTTTGATGTATGTATTATCAAAGGAGCTCTCAAAAATATAAACATTGGTAAAAAAAATATTCCGATAGCACTAAAAGTCTCTGAATTATGACAATTTTAAAAAACACACTTTTGGACTTGCCCAAAACGCTCCCTACAAACTGTCGCAGAATAATGACGTGACATTTCACCTTTTTCTATGCGTTCTGCAAGACACTTGTTATATAAAATTTTGCGTTTATGAGTATGGTTTCCCTCTTGCCTGTGACGTGGTTAATTTCATCCACAAAAAAATAACGTCGGTCTGTGGCGTGGCTGAAATCATCCATTTCCACAGACACACTTTTGAGAATTTTTTTCACATACTTTTCTAGTTAGGGCAGCAGGTCGGGCTGTCAAATCGTTTACTACATATTAGGCTGTATGGTACCATACCCAGAACTATCGGCGTGTAAATTTAAAAGGTGAAGAATTTTGTCGTTGAAATGTTGCTGACTCAGAGTGTCACAACATGGTGTGACATTTAGGTGACATATTTGATGATTTTTGATGATTTTTAACGTGAATTACGCGTTTTCAAGTCCAAAATATCGAAAATATAATGTTATTCTTGAATATATCATCTACTTTTCGGAGATTAAGTGCAATTTCATGGAGAATTTTGTAATTGAATTCGACTGACTTCCCACTTTGCCACTTTGTGCGACGTAAGTATTTTATACCAGCTTTCATTCTCTTATTGCAGATGAAATAACTTATAGAAAAGGTAGAGGAACTAATGCAGAATTAGGAATATATAAAAGAAAGCCACAATTCATAATAGAAATGGATTTATTGCAGTTTTAAAAAACCAAAAAACCAAAAAAGCCCTGTCTGTGAGATGGAGGATTTCATCCACCACAGACATGCCTTTTCTGACAATTATTTTGCCACAGTTGAGGGGGAGGAGTAACAAAAGTTACTATAAATTGTGTGGATTATCGAATAAAAATAAGGAAACACTTTTAAAATTCGACTTACCCACCCAAGTTTGAACAGCCATAAAATTAATTATATCTAAGTAAACGAACTAAAAGTTTACATATGGCCTTTTTTAGTGTATTTTTTTATTATTTTTTTGAATTTGATGATGTTGTCAAGTACCCATTTCAGCCATAAATTCTCTATCAGTGCAGGTCCTGGCGCTGGCCAAATCTCTCTCTCAAATTCTCTCTGTGTAAACAGAGACAGACAAAGAAAAATTCATAGAGTTGGGATAGAATGAGCAATCGCTCGCTTGGTGTAAAACCACCGTAAGATGACGGGAGTTATACATTCGATGTCCTAATTAAGCTGCTGAGTACGTCTAGTCCTTACATTTTGAAATGCTGTCTATTCCAGAGGACCGTGTGTCAGTGCAAACTGCCAACGCCCTCCTCTCTCAACTTAGCTTCGCGAAACAAACTCATCATGTTGACAGAACTCGTGCGACGGGAAATTATAATTGCTTGTTAACACACATGTGTTTTTGTTGTGATGTAAATAGTTATTTCTTAGCAAAAAAGGCATGAAACTGTCTTCGATACATAAATCTTCCATTTGGAATCGCTAATTCATTTATAAATAGGGCTGCGAAGAAGTGGATACGCTTTCCGTTGAAGAGTTTCCGAAGCATTAACTCAGGCTTGAAGAGAAGTAATTGGTTTTTTTTATATTCTAAGAGCCCCAGACAACACCACACCACTAGTCACGGTCTCGAAGTTGGGATAAATATCCTTGTGTTACTAGGTACCAGACAAGGAATTAAGCCAGTGGCCTCACCCAGCACACCCAAACCCGAGCAAATTTAGAAAAGATCATTTCCTTAATTGACTAGACCGGGAATCGCACCCGGGATACTGCGTTAGACAAGGCAAGGAACCGTGCTACAGCGCACTACGCTAATCGTGTCGTCTAAATCATGTTACTTGTACTTACAGATGAAAAAACAACTGAGAATCCATTTAGCTTACATTTTTACTTCAGTATCCTATACGTCTACCACGAGTTGCAACTTAAAATATACATTTTCGTTCGCGTAAAAAATATATTGGGATTTGACATGACATGACATGACAATGTCAAATCCCAATACAATATTTACGCGAACGATAATGTACATTTAAAGTGGCAACTCGTGGTAGACGTACTGAACGAGTGGCTTGTCATTTCTAAACGCCTGTCAAAATTACAGTAAAATTCTACCTTTGTTTAGAAGATAGAACCTTCGATGGACGTCTTTTTCTTAATTATAAGGTGCTGATTGATTTAAGCATTCACTTGTATCAGAACATCTAGGATACATCGTTTTTTTAAAATTCGTTACAACTTGATTCGTTAAAAACCAAGGAAAAACGTGTAACTGTTTTTATAAAACTGAACATTTGCCTGTTTTGTACCATTCGTAAAAACATCACACTACAATGTTATACAATACAATAGCCTAGAAGAGTTTTTTTCGGATCCCTAATGGTTTACATAAATAATAAAGATAATTATGTATTATGTATATGTAATGTAATAAATTTTCAATTAATTGTAATTTCTATTTATTGAAATAGATAATACTTAGATTGGATACGATTTAGAATTTAAGCTTTAGATCTCTTAGATGTAAATTAATTATTGTACGAAAGGTTTTAATGTTGCAGTGCCCTAACAGGGTCATGTGTGTACTTTTAAGATTTAAGAACTTGTTAAACCACATGAAGCAATAAATATTTATGACTATGACTATGTTTTTTACAATGTTTGCTCTAGCAAAAGCTCTAGTCTACACCCACCTTTTTGAAAGTCTATCAAATGTGTAAATACCTAATGATATTCCATAATTCGAAAAAAGTCGACGACCGACTTGGTGTAATGGTTAAGAAGTTGGCTACTACACCAGAGGTCGCGGGTTCGATCCCCGCACAGTACAAACATTTGTGTGCATGAACATGTCTGTTTGTTCTGGTCTGGGTGTCTCCTATGTATAATAAGTATGTATTTACAAAAGAAAATGTATTTAAGTATGTTTATCCGTTGTCTAGTATCCCATAACACAAGCTTTAATTAGCTTACTTTGGGGCTAGATGGCGCTGTGTGGAATAATGTCCAGGGAATGTCCAGGGATATATATAATTTGTTATCGAAAAATCAAATTACATCAATAAAAACAACGTAAGTGCTTCTCTACAGAACTAAAAGAGTACTAAAGCGACTAACTACGCAATCAGTCGTTAACGTGTTACGTTTATCTATTAACGGATAACGAGTTGCTGATAACTTTGCAAGCTTTTTCTTAATTGCTGATTGGCATTGGCAGTTTGAGATTCACACTTAATATTCGTCGTTACGAAAAATGAACTATCATCACGCCTCTCTGTACCATATCACAAGTTTTTTTTATTGCCCGTCAAGATGACCTTAATGCCCTGATGGAAAGTGGTCGTGAGGTCCAGATATGAGGCTGATTCTCAGCCTCATATCTGGACCTCTGTATCTGGGCTTCTGCCCAGTCATGCAAACGAATCAATGGGCTGGCCATTCTCACCTCGAAGGCCTGCAGAAATGCCTTTCACGCCCCGCTAGAAGAGCCCGGGAGTATGGAAGGGCATGTGTTATGGTTGGGAAAAGTCTAGCTCTTAGAACTACTATGAGAATGGTGCTATAGTGGACATTACGACGTCGTGTTTTGTTTGCGACACAATTGAATTTGTCAGTAAAGGTAAGTATTAAGAGAAGGTTCATTAAAAGAGGTGTTAACCCAAGCCATAGCATTTGTAAGCTACATAGCGTATGTATTACATCATACACGAGCTATATGGCTGGATATTCTAGTACGTAAATAAATAAAAAAATAACTGAGATGACTAACGTCCGAACGTCATGTAAACTAAGCATTGCTTGGGTATAGATTGTTTTATAAAAAAGTAAATCTATTAGTTCGTGTACTTGAAACGCCATTTTTAACATTTCAACAAAAAACATAACCCTAAAATGCCCTAAAACTTCACTGATTCTAAAATGTATGACTATTTAAGATAATACAAAGATTAAGTTGATATGAAATGTGTCAACATTGTAGACTTGGTCCTATCCCAAGTATTATGAACTATCTTGCTTCTTAATTCATTCTGCTCAGCATCTCCCCAATAAGTGTCAAGAAAATCTCTTTCAAAATCTTCAAATCAAGACGAACTGATGCGAATTCTTCTCAAGAACATATCAAGACTTCAACTAACATTCCGTATTACGGGCACTACAACCTTAAACCATTTTCATGAAATATCAGGTACATCTTTGCTACACAAATGTCTAGATATATTTCTAGTCTGGACTGGATTCCCGTCGTCCTAGATAGCGTATATTACGAACGATTTATTCTATCAGCTGCCGAGATTTAAGGGATAATGTTTTGTGGATGAAATTATTACTGCCTGCTCATGTAATAAATGAAAAAAGGAATAAAACTACATCACTTTGAACTAAAAGAGATTTTTATTGAACACGCTTCCTTACGTCTCAAGCAAGTCAAGACTTTTGTGATATACTGTTATCAGTACGTCTACCACGAGCTACTTCAAATTTACGTTATCGATCGCGTAAAATATTTGTATGGCATTTCGTACACCGCGTCTATAGTCGCAATGGAACTAAAAAACAGTACTATAACGTAACGAAATCATCATATGGTACCGTTTTTTATTTACATTTTGACTCAACAGAGGCATACAAGGCGAAATTCCATACAAATACTTTACGCGAACGATAACGTAAATTTTAAGTCGCAATGGCATCTCATGGTAGACGTACCGTGGGGTGATTCTGTAAAATTACTCTGTACGTCTGTTGCCACTTTAAATTTACATTATCGTTCGTGTAAAAAAATGAATTGGGATTTGACATTGTCATGTTATGTGAAATCCCAATACAATTTTTTACGCGAACGATATCGTAAATTTAAAGACGCAACTCGTGGTAGATGTACCGGTGACCGAACACACATTTACTTCTTATACATACTAGGTAGTTACTTATATAGAAACTTGATGTCAAAATTGCATTCACCGTGGTTTTTTAGGGACACGTTTGTCGGTAGTATAAAATTCATCACATCACCACACAGGATTCACTGAGCGATGCTATTCTGTAGCTTTGATGTACTTATTAGGTTGTTCTGTCTATTAATGTTAGAATTTAAAGCATTTATTCAACAAACAAATTGTACTCTACTACATCGCATTGTAACACCACAACAAGTTTGAAAGAGTAACTATTGAGTTTTTCGAATTTTAGAGTTAGTTTCTTCTCAGTTAGAATCAACTACTCCGACGCGGTGGTAGAGTCGCATTTTGTTCGTATACTGTTCATTTATATGTTCATATTATAATAGTAATTATGTCTTTTATTTAGTATATTTTTTAACTATTTACTTTTAGTACTGATTAAGTCTATTTAAATAAAGATATTTGAGCTTAAGGTTCGAAGCGGTTTTCAGAATAGCCGGTCAACTACAAGTACCTCAAGTGTATTATTTTCGATTTCATACCATCTTCGTCTAGTTATGCTATTGGTTAAGCCGCAAGACGTCCTGGTACTTAACAGACAAAGATTTGAAGAACTAAGAGAGTAAGATTACTATACAATGTCATACATAACATTAACAAAAGCTAATCTATTTAATTATGAGTCTAAATCAGAGCAGTACACACTAATACATAAAGCTATCGAGCCATTACATTAATCTCATGATACCAAGTCACAATCATCGCTGTCAAAAACTCTTCCAAACTCCGAAAACTCCGAAATTGGAGCAGATCGTCCCGAAAATCGGAAACAATATCCAAGTTCTGGCAAGTCCTGAACAGCGATGCCGGCTAAAAGGATTTCGATTGTCACTGAGCCGCATCGCGTGTCCGAAAGGCGGCCTTGCCACAGACATACGTCGGATCAGATAACGCAAGTCTCTCCGCCTCTACACAAATTACGAATGCGGCGCGGCGCCTCTGACAGATAGTCCGCTTAGAACAAACCGCCATTTTGATGACGCACATAGACACAGTGAGTTTACAGGCGATACCAGTGAGTCGGCCAGTGGCACTGTCGCGAGTGTTTTTTGTTTTTGGTCGGTCTGTCAAGTAGGTATAACCTGCTTTCTTCATTTTAAAAATTTAGAGCGAATATAGTAGTAACCCTGGGCGGTTATTCAATTGTGGCCTCTATGAAAGCCAAGCGTGGGACTTTTTGAATCTCACTTTGGCGTCTCGACAGCATTTTAGTGACGAGCATTCTCCATTTGTGTACCTTCTCATCGAGTTCGTAAACTTGCTATAACGGCATTGATGACTAAATGAAGTAGCGTCGAATAAAAAATAAAAGATAATTCCGCTTTTTGAAATGTTATACATTTACAGCAAAAATAAATCTTTTGCTGACTAACTAATGAAACCAACTAAAAAACCTCAGAGAGTTTACCTGATGCAAAGCTAGATCGCACTGAACTACTTAAATTAGCTTTCACCAATTATTTCTATTCACGTTACATATATCGCGTTATCTGTTTAGATTGAGGTCTGTGTTTCTGCAACTTTAAAGTCGCGACTGCAATACTGGACACAGCTGTTGCCAACTTGCAACTTCTTTCGATACATTGCGAACTCCCTATGGTAGGAAGTTTGACGGTCTTATTCATATTGTTGAGGTTTTCTTCAGTAAGAAGAAAATTGTAATCGCTTTTTCACGCCTCGGTGGACAATAAGCGCGATCGGTCCGAAATTTAGGGGTGTGTTTTAAGGATTCCTCAAAGCAAGGTAGTTTATTTTTAAACTATCTGGCCGTCTGCGGCTTCGCCCGCGAAGACTGCCTTTCTCGTCTAAATCTAGCCTAAATAAAAAAAATATAGCCTATGTCACTGCCTGATAATGTAGCTTTATATTGGTGAAAGATTTTTTTTTAAAATCGGTCTATTAGTATCGAAGCCTATTCAATACAAACAAACAAGCAAACAATCAATTAATCTTTCTTCTTTATAATATTAGTATAGATACAGAAATATAGATAAAGATGGAGATAAAGTTGACAAAAACATAATATGGCCGACCTGAGATTTGAACTAGCAAGGCAGATCGAGATAAACAGTTAGCTATAGTTATGAATAGTTAAAAATACCTTTTTTATAGTTTGAATTGTGTTGTGTAGGTACAGTTTTTTGAGTGCGTCTTAGTTGTTATACTATCATTAAATATAATTGAACTTTAATAACGTTTTTGTGTTAAATTGTATATCTGTGTGTTAATTTAAACATAGATGTAACGTCTGAAATAAAGATTTTAATAAGATGGAATATCGAACGTCGTTTTTTTGTTTAATATATTTAGAACACCACGACTAAAACTTTCCCGTTGCAAAGCTCGTTCTTAAGGTTCTAAAACTCATCATACTCAAATTCCTGCAAATAAATAGTGAATTATTTATCAATGCTATTATTCTGCACAAACAAAATTCTCGATAACTCATTTTCAACACAATAGTCAACTTTGTGGAAATGCAAGCGAATACTATAGGATTACATTCCCAACTTCATAGAAGTGTATCGAACTCAGATCAAAATATTTCAAAATAAATAAATCATAAAATAAAATGTAATGCTGCAACATTTTACGGTTGAGATGTTTGATGTTGCCCTAAAACAGAACAATTTCATAGTCCAACGAACTTGCTACAAGATCTTGTAACGTGTATCCGATCGCGACGAATCTAGAATACGAATTGAGATCGGATATATTTGAAAAACACAGACTAAGAAAGTGATATTTTTATCCCGTAAGCTTTGAAGCTAGTCTGATACTTAGACTGTGCTGTGATCATAATATATCCAGTATCTATCGCTATGCAAAATATTTACTACTATAGTCAGCGTTCAGAAATGACAAAGATGTTAAATTCGGTTTGCTGCGTCTTTTCTGGTCTGCACCACAAAATAAAGAGTTCACAGAAATAACACTCTCGCTTTTTTCCAGTATAATTAACTAAACTTGCCTGACCTTGAATTTGAAATTGAAGTTAAAAAACTTGACAGAACCCTTCAAAAAATTTAATATACGTGTAAAATTGCACCAAGTTCGACAAAAACAAAAACACTCGCGGCAGTGGGACTCGCCGCGTGACCGATTGGAACTCTTACCCTGCGTCTGTGTTTCCGGATACTGACAACCTTAGTGTCGTCGAGGAAAGAGTGAATAGGCATTTACTGCCGAAGCGTGTACGACCATCGGCCTCGTCATCACTTACCACGAGGCGAGTCTGAGACCAAACGCAAACCCACTTTAAATAAATAAAAACAGAAGTTAGTGTTCGTGTTCTAAGGCTGCCGTAACCGCTTACCATCAGGCAGTCCGTAAGCTTGTTTGCTACAGAGGTTGTGTGAAAATATGTCAATGGCACCCCTAATGGCAATATGGCAATGGGCCCTGGTGTGCATGGTCGACAACGCGCGTGGGGGGTATCACTGGTGTTGGTGTTGCACGCGTCCATAGGCTGTGGTAACCGCTTACCATCGCGGTCCGCGTGCTTGATAGTCACTGAGTGTGCTTGGTAGTACAAATAAATGAAAAATGGCCACTGATTGTTACCCATCTTTTATTGCTATTCTAATCCTTATGGCCCTCATTTGAAACCTAAATCCTTGATGAAAAACCAAACGCCAAAAATTGAAAATTAACTAGAACTCTAAAAAACTCCGTGAAACACGAGTACTCAGTAATTATGAAGAAAAAACCTTTTCACCCCTCGGTTGTTACAAACAAAAGTTGTTACACCTTGTTTACAAGGTCTGGTCTTTGGGGAGAATTCTCTTTTGTACTTTTTTGATATTAATTACAAAGGACTTTAGAAATCCTTATTAGAGAATTCTAGGGAATAGCCTTAGGTTCTTGTGAATACTTGTATAGTGTAAATACTTTTGCTTTGTTAGATATAAGCGTTACCCTTCCAAAATTGAAAGTGGCGGTGATGCACCTTTAGGCTTATTTGGATTAGGTTTCGCTTGACACAGCGGGACTGTGCAAGGGTTATCATATTATATTATACATGTTCTTTCTATTGTGTACGGTGTCTGGGCAGCCTTTTATTGGGTAACCATGGGGTGGTAATCTTAGAAGCCAAGCGGTTTTGTTTGAATTTACAGCTAACACGAATAAATGCAGATGGTGAGCTATCTTTAAAAAGAAAACAACCCAAGTGCCATAGTTTTCAGGAGCAGTTAAATTGATTACGCATAAGGAATTAGCTATCTCAAAAGTTGGAATAAGAAATAAAATTTAAAAGAAAAAGCCTCTGACTAAGTATTTTTTAAAAGAAGGATAAAATAGTAACCAAGGCGAAACGTAACAATAACAGATAGGATTAACTTTAGTGTTAGAAATAGAACAAAATACCACGCCATTTCTAGCTCGTAAGTATAACAATTAGGATGAATCATACAAGAACGAGTTAATTCATTGCATGTTCACACAATGGATACATTGAGGCCTAAACAAACACTAGCCCCAATTCATGACGTTTATTTAGCGTGGCGACATGCATTTCGCGCGCTTTCCGTCGGCCATTTTGCTTTGATGGTCCTCCGCGCCGGATTTATGATCGCGCAATTATCAGGGCAATAAACTGTCGTAGTATTTAAGGTAATATTCGTGGTTTATGGACTCAAAATAGTCGGATTAAATGATTTCAATGGGAAATAAGAGGTGGTATGCAATTTAACGAACGGGACTTAGGTGAGGCCTCTGTTCAGCTCATTTGTGGATGCGAACGATGATGATTCAATTATAGATACTAAAAGATTGTTATAAATCCATTTATAGGTGTAACAGGATAATTAAATTCTTAGGTTTTTAGTGAGGTGAGAATAATGTTCAAATATTGTTTATGCTACTTATTAACCAAAACTTGTTTAACTCCCATACTCACTTTATCCATCTTTTTCATAATTCTATTAAATTTAAATCGCAAGAAATATTCTTGATATAAAATTCCGTTATGAATGGCCGTTGGTCACCCAGTGGTGTTTTGTGTATCACTCTGAATGGAAGGATCTCCCAATCGATCAGACGCGACAAGTTAGCCGCAATGGCCATACGTGCTGGAATCTGGCCCTCACTTTTGGGTGACCACCTCCTCTGCTCAGGATTGATGGCGGGCATGCCTCACGGGTGGGTTGGGGATCGATTACGTGTCAAGGTTCAGTTGCTTTCCTGAAATACCTACTGTATTTTACTCTATTGAATGAAAAGGGATATTTGGTTGGGTTTTCATAATTTGATAGATTATTTTAAACAGTTATTGCTGGCTTATTTTGAATTCTCAAATAAATATTATAGAAAAATGAAGTTGAGAATGAAACATTGGCACAAGCTCTGAATATATTAGGTAAGATGCCACAGATTCATATTTGTTCATGAATTTTTGATTTATTTAGCTAAGGGCTGTCCAGGCTGCTGTGTCACAAAGTCACCATCATCATCATTATCCGTGCGGTCTATCCCGGTTGTAAACCCAGGTCCCAGGGTCCGCCTTTCTTATTTTCTTGGCCCACTTCGCGCGGTCTTGTGCATCCTCAGTGGTGAGTTTGTTGGCACGCATGTCACAAAGTATTATTCACCAATTAAGTTATAGTAAAAAATAAGGCCATTTTGCTATAGAGAATGACACGATTTTGTATGCATTTAATATTCTGGTATTTTGCACTTAGTATTTTACTTGTAATCTCTATTATAATGAATTTAGTTTTTTTTGCATATAATAATGCACCGTTTTCCATCTAAAAATAAAAACTAGAAAAATTTGTTCGGAAGCTAGGGCTCGACCTATCTATGTATATAGCTATAAATCTCTAAATTATTTATAATTGTATAATCCTAACAATTTTTGAAAGAATAGTCTCATTTTTCCATCTTCTTAATTATTTATTTTATCATTATTATATCTGCTGTTTTATGTTTTCTTGTCATAAGTGTTATAAAAGGACACGTGATTTTTATTTTCTTCTTCCTAAAAACAATCTTTCAAACATCAAAGAATCACTTCAATAGTATTTTCCATACGTAATCCAACTCCTATTGTGGCGAATTGAAAAGAACCCCACGCGACGGTGACGTATCGCGCTCTACAGGGTGTTTCGGACACGTTCCGCCCGTTCCGGCCCGTTTCCGTGACGGATCCGACCCGTTTCCGTGACCGACCCGGCCTGTAATTAAGAGTTGTGCCGTATTTCGACCGCCGGCTGTTTTTAAGGTGTAATTGGTTTTCCTGTTGCTTTGAGGTGGAAGAAAATTAATCGATACTTCAGCGAGGCACAATTAAAAAATTATCGGGGTTGTGCGGTCGATTACTACGCAGGGCAAGCATGTAACGAACATTAGTGTTGGTGAGCTGGGTGAGTGGGTGGAAATATCCATGTGAACAAATGAGATCAGAAGTCAGAACCTTATACATGTATGTGAGTACCTATATCCGACTCAACTGCGATACAAGGGGTCTTTACTCTTAAACCACTCGGTGGAAGTTGGCCCAGAATCGGTCATTACGTGTGTTTCAGTCAGTTGACTACATATGCGTATATTTATAGTGCTGTGTATTCACATCCAATATATAAAGACATTTCTGTTTTCTCAGTATATGAGAATAAATTCAATTAACTTCACTGTCAAATAACTTGGATGAACAAACATAAAAAATGAAATTGATTTATTTATTAATTTATTCTTCATTTAAAACAGAATGTAGACTACAAATGGCGGACCTAATGTCAGACGGAGATATTACAGACATATATTTGAAATATTATTATTTATCATTACAGATAATAGTTGAAAACTAAGTTTTCTAAAAGATTTGAAACAGACAGATTGAGAAAATAATAGAATAATTAAACATCTAACGAAAATAAGAGCATACACATATAAAGACTAATAGTATTAAATTATGCATTGAAAATTTGGTACGAGAGAGGCAAAATAGCATTACCAGATAATGATAGATGAATTGAAAAGGGAGAACAGGGGTCTACTAACTAGGTACAATTCTTAGAGCGTGATCAAACTTCAGAAACGCTAGCGCAAAGCAATCCATGAAATGATCCGATTTACATATAGAATATATAAAAATACTGACAAATATCCGTCCTCACTCAACACTTAATCCAAAGACTAAGCTACAGTTAGTCTAGAAAAATATCGATGGAAGTCACATCAACCGTCGCTCTTCGGTTGAAAAATGTCTGACAGGGAAGAACCGCATTAGGTGTTCCAAACTAGAATTTGAATGAGACAAACGACAGAGACGACGAGCTCAAGGCAAAAGGGAGAGGTTCTATTAACAGGAGGAAGCGATAGCGTAAGCGGAAAAGTATCGGCGATTCCAAAAGTTCCCCTTAGCTAAAGGATCAGGAACCGCGATACCGTACAGCATGCTTCTTTGCTACGGATGTTGTACAGTAAAATATACAGGTCAGACACAAAATGTTCTGGTTTAATTTTCACGCTATCGTGCTAGCTGAATACTGTAAGCCCAGACAAATAATAAATCTTGATCTGATTATTATTGTTTTACTTGTTGTACTATTACCATCATTCGACGGTTCACAGTATTGTTTGATGATGAAAAAGATTTTTATGCTGAATTTGGGTACTGGTGGATTCTTCGTGGTATTAGGTTTCCAAGTCAAAAAGTAAAAAATACTTCTGAGTATGACTGGCACCCATGATACAAATGTTGATAAGAACACAAGCAAAGTGTTCGTGGTGACGTTACCTACTTTCTTCTGAGTAAGTAAAGCTCGAACAGCTGACCGCTACGTATAGCAAAAGGAATCATCTCGCTATTTACGGCACTAAGACCAGACCCTAACGGCATACTTTGCAGACTGTACTCCGAGTATATTTCTACCCAGAAATGTTTGTGCGTGGCGTGTCAGTTGGTGTAGCTGCGCAAATGTACAGTTAGCAACAAAAACTATTGTAGGGTTAGCAGAATTATGTGTGACGTACAAACTTAGTTGAGCTAAAACTTACTGGCGGTTTATTTGGTAGCCATTTTGATTACGTATTATAAACCTTATCAGCCATGTGATTCTAAAAAAAATCCAACCCGATCTCACTCACATGATTGAACACACTTTTAGCTTATAAACACACAATTTATATAAACTTAATGACAAAATCTCATTAAAAGTTTTCTAATTTACGAACACATTAATCAGAAAGGCGACAATTCGTCGTTTATTAATTTTATACGATGAGGGGGAACTTGAATCTCACAGCGGATTAACAGGGTGAGGTTCGAAAAGAGTTTTTCAGAATAGCCCTACAACTGTCAGAAGTCATCGACAAAATACAAAAATAGAAGATGTCAGCATCCTTTGGCAAGTGGTCGTTCCAGCTACCTAAGAAGTATCCTACAACAGTTGCCGAGGCGAGGTCTCCACAAACGAACATGTTCAAAAAAAACTTTCGAAAATGTTTTTTACCTACCTACCAATTGATGGGCAATTGGTTAGTATCAATTGGTTGGTAGGTAAAAAAACATCTTTTAAAGTTTTTTTTTCGTCGTGTGTGGTTTTTGGAAAAAAATATTTTCTATATTAATTTATTTTAATCGGAAAAGCTCTCTACTCTACTATTTAAATAATTCACTGGGACAACCCTAGCCAAAGTAAGAATTTGATGTATCAAACTTAAGGGAACAGTAAATGGGAGGGACCATTAGTAAATAGACTAGTCAGGACTTAAAAGGGTCAGTTCCATTCATGTACCGCGGCCTATTGACCACAGAGAGAACGTTCTGATAGGTGAGATCACTGAAGCTCTTTTATACTATGGCTCGAAAGTCAAAAGGCATACCGGCCTATGCCCATCACGTGGGGTGATTGTATGTTTTTATGTGTAGGCGTGAATTTAACGAAATTCATCGCCAAGCTCATTTTACCAAAAATTAAACAACGAAAATAAGGTATATTGCTGTAAACTTTAATCTCTTACTAAAGGTATATTGCTGTAAACTTTAATCACTAACATTAGAATAGTTGTTAGTTACGGAAATTTTACCACATTTAAGCGTATTTAAAAAACTTCGAAAGAGGGTAGACCAATATGTCTGCCAATAACAACAACATGATCTGCAGTTACACCGTGATCATGGCACTTGCAACAGTGCCGAAATATTGAAAATTCGAAGACTAAAATCATGTTAAAAATCCCGTAACTAATACAAAATACAAAATACAAAAATACAAAAATCTTTATTCATAACACAAGTCACTATTACAATGCTTGATATAGGTCTCATCCTTTTAAGTTTGGAAACCTGTATTAGGATGAGACCGCTCTTCTTAAAACAAATTAGCCATAACTATGACTTGTTTATTGTTACATGATTTTTAATAAGTTTTTATTTTAAGTTCTATAAGTTCTTATTATAAGTTCTATAAGTTCTTATTGTAAGTTCCATGAGTTATATTATTAGTTAAGTTAGTTTTATTATCAGTTCTATAATTTTTATTATGATCTAGTTCTATGAGTAATTAGTTGGTTCTTAATTATTATTATTTTTTATTCATAAAG
Source organism: Udea olivalis (assembly GCA_947369235.1). Lineage (NCBI taxonomy): Eukaryota > Metazoa > Arthropoda > Insecta > Lepidoptera > Crambidae > Udea > Udea olivalis. The sequence goes on from OX376366.1 coordinate 9,631,947, forward strand.
TTTCATTTTATAAGTTATTAAACATTCAAAATATTTACCACACATATCCATTTAAAAACCCTAAATACTAAATAGATGATGGAAGTGTTACGTGACATGCCTAAACAAAGATTCGGCGCTGTCATAATTGAGCAGTTTAAGCCAGGAAGTAACTAGCTTTTTACACTCAAAGTAGCATTTACTGTAAAATTTTAGTTGTCTATTAATTTTATTATATAAGTAGATAGATTGTGAGTTAAACTGAGTGCGAGCAAATATAGTTTTCACATTTGGTTGAGAGACGACGGAATAGGCATTACGCTTTGATAAGATTTTAGGGTCCGGGAGTATGGTTTTATGTATTTTGAGGACACATTTTAAAATATATAGTTGCCTCACAGTTAACACATTGCAGTCCCGATACAGTTCAGAAGTTCCATATCTAATTTTTTTGAAGGTCATAACCTTGAGGAGTGAACGCTGTGCTCTCTCAATTTTAATCATTTTGGTTTTGTGAGTACCACCCCATACGGGTAAACAGTATATTAATATAGATTGTACCAAGGTTGTGTAAATGTAAGTAATTAGTTGCTTGTCGGTTACGTGTCTTATGTATTTGAACAACCACAGTAACTTTCTAACGCGGAGTGTGCACATTTCGATTTGCTTTTGCCATTTTAGTTGGTGATCAAGATATACACCCAAATACCTAGTATTAGTAACCTTTTCTAGTGTATGACAATTACATTCAGGTATTGGGAAGGGGTTTTCACACGAATGGGCAGTTAGATTAATGTTACTGTTGGGTTGCGAAGAATTTTTAATAGAGAATGTTATATAATTAGTCTTACTAGTATTTAAAGTTAAAAGATTGGCTTGTAGCCATTTAATTACTGTGTGGAGGCCTTTAGAGGCCATCTCATAAACCTCATCCCAGTGTTTCCCGTGGAATAGGAGTGCTGTATCATCAGCGTATGAAATGATTTTACCATTGAGTAATTTCATTTCTGTAAGGTCATTGATATAAATTAAGAACAGGGTAGGTCCAAGGACGCTGCCCTGTGGAACGCCGTATTGTGTACATAACTCTACAGAGCTGTAGGAGTGATTATCTAATTTAACTTGTTGGGTTCTTCTCGAAAGATAGTCTGTTATAAGATCAAGGAATGGACCACGAATACCAATCCTGTCTAGTTTTTTGATAAGAATAGGGATAGAAACGGTGTCAAACGCCTTTTTTAGGTCCAGAAATATACACAGAGCCTTCTTTCTGTTATCAAGATGGTGAACAATATCATTCGTTAATGCTAGAATCGCGTCTTCAGTGCTCTTTTTTTCGCGGAAACCAAATTGGGCGTCCGACAAAATATTATATTTATTCAAAAAAATTAAAAGACGCTTATTAATAACTTTTTCGATTATTTTAGAAATTGTGGTAAGAACAGATATTGGTCTGTAGTTGTTAACATCATCTCTAGCCCCACTCTTATATATAGGATGAACAACTGCGCGTCTCAATGACCGTGGAAAAACACCATCAGATAAACAAAGTGAGCAAAGACGATTTAAAACTGGGACAAGGTCAGCTTTGGCAAGTTTAATAAATTTGGTTGGGATATTGTCCCAGCCAGGGGCAGAGTCTGATTTAAGGTTAGTGATGATTGATTCAATTTCAGTATTGTCCGGTTCAATTATTCCAATTGTATTGGGTCGATAACTTGGAAGAATCTCAAAGGTACTTTGACATTTATGCTTTTTAATGATGTCTGCAAGCTTACTGCCAACAGTTAAAAAATGTTCATTTATTAAGTTTGCTGAGTTCTTAGGTATATTAGCCAACTGCTTGAGGTCTTGATTATTGGATTTTATATTTTTAAGGTTAGTAATATTCTTTATAGTGTTCCAAAGTAGTTTGTTATTATTTTTCGCTTTTAGAAGTAAATCTTGATCATATTTCCGTTTAAGCTTCTTTAATAAATTATTGCAAAAATTACGGTATCTTTTGTATACTATAGCAAGTGTTTCATTTTCTTTATTTTGTAGTGATTGTTTTTGTAACCGGTTTCTATTTTTTTCTGCATTTCAATAAGCCAGGAGTTATCCAGGGTTTCAAAGTACGTTTATTACTCGGGATACGTACTATTTTTGTGTTTTGTAACAATGAATTGTTGATGGTTTCGATTAATTTTTCAGATAAAATGTTTGCGTCATTTATTTGTATTAGTTCGGCCAGATTGTTTTCGCGTAAAGTATTTACTGCTCCTTTGTAGTCAATGATGGTTTTCATAGTTTCTCTGTGAGTGACATTCTTATTAGGGTAAACATTGGTTAGGACCATGGAGTGGTCAGTAATTGTGGTTTCTAGCACCGCAATCGAAGCGAAATACATATTAGGGTCAAGGTTAGCAAAAACGTGATCAATGCAGCTTTTTATTCTGGTATTTAGTCTATGTCCGGGCAGTAAACCATATTGGGCCATAATTTCAAGGTATTTGTGACTACGTGTGTCTAAGTAGCCCTCTAACAGGTTAATGTTTATGTCACCGGTTATTACAACGTTCCTGTTTAAATTGCTTGCTTTGAGGTGTAGGTCTAGAGCGTTTATGAAATTATCAGTGTTGTGATTAGATGGTGATCTATAAATGCACAAGATAATAAGATTTGTTAAACAGATTTCAAGACATGTAGCATCATTGATAAAAATTTCTTTCACTTTGTGTTCTATTGTGTCATTTATGTACACAGCGACCCCATCATTTTGAGTCACCATATTTGTAGTACTATAAACGTAATAGCCAGGTCTATTAGGTAATGGAATATTGGGATTTAATCTGCATTCTGTTAATATCAACACATCAAAATGTTGATTAATTAGACTTAGATTGACGGAAAAATCATCGTAGTTTTTATTTATACTTCTGATGTTTTGAGTAACTATCGAAAAAAGGGGGGTTTCTGCTGGTAAAAGATTGGGAAGTTCATAAGTACCACAGGCGAAACTGTTGACATTACTTATGTTATCCAATTCATGCATTAATTGAGCTTCGCTATTCATTATCGATTTTTAACATAATCAGACATTTTTTCGGAGGTGGCTCATCGTAATGTAATAATGTAATATCGTAAATAATAACTATTCTAATGGAAATAAGGTTATTCATTCCAAATAACACTACACATGGTTAAGTACCCTTCAATTGACGCTTACTGCTACACAAAAGATATGAGGGAAGAGAAAAGAGGTTAACTTTGATTGTAATTTCAGGATTCAGCCTCTGTGCTCTCGCACCGGGAAAAGTCAGCTAGTTACAGCTTCAGTTGGCAGTTGACAACATCGAATTCTAAAAATAATTTTAAATAATCCAAACTACACTAAAAAGGGGCATTTGAAAACCTTAGGTTCGTTTACTTAGGTATAATACATTTTATGGCTCTACAAACCCCGGTGGGCTAGTTTATTTTTAAAAGTGTATAATAAATAAAAATAAGTAGGTATACCATTCGATAAACCACACAATATATAGTAACTTTTGTTAAGGAACCATATTCATACACGAAAAATTTAATATACTCGTAGCTGCCGAACAAGTGTCTTTCAGAACGCGTAGAAATAGCCATACTGTGACGTCACGATCTGGCGACAGTTTGTAGGGGCGTTTTGGGCAAGTCAAAAAATATGATTTTTAAAATTGCCATAGGAGTTCTAGTGTTTTCGAAATATTTATTTTACCAATGTTTCTATTACTGAGAAGTCCTTCGATAACACCTCAACAATAAAATATTCACCTACCCTATTGTTGGGACCTAGTTAAATTACCACGATTGCGAAATCCGGGTTAGTGACCACAAACTAATGGCTATGTTTCGAAAAATCCTAGATTACACTTTGCCTGAACAGTGACTTGAAATCAGGATTTCGGGCCGAATGGTAAAAGCGTGAACGGAAGTGAATTTAAATAAACCCCAGGTACATACTTAACGACCATTTGATTTGAAGGAGACAACGTCTGCTAAGTTTAGGAGAACAACATCTTTGCGAGAGTATTTTCATTATTTGGAGCAAAGAAAATTGAAGATTCCGAAGAACCTAGGTACCGAAAATCAAAGATCCCATCATCGCTTGAGAAACCAGTTTCACGGATGCCTTAAACCGCAAAGTTCATCCATCAGAAGTCCGCCTTAAGAATCCACCAGCACTAGCGTCCCGTTCATAAAACATTGCCCAACTAACTCCTGACTAAGTGCAACACACTGCACTGCAAGTTAGTTCAGAACTAAAGGTTAAAACAATGCAGCCGGTATGACCGAGTGGCATAATTTGAGAGCTACTCAAAATGCACGCGAGTTTGAACTACAAGTATGCATGAGATTTAGAAAGTAACACACTATTGTTGAAGTTGACTTCAAAATGTATATCTATTCTAATATGGTAAACAGGAAAGATTTATTTGTTTGTATTGAATAGGCTCCGAAACTACTGGATCGATTTTTAAAATTCTTTCACCTAAATAAAGCTACATTATCTGGGAGTGACACAGGCTATATTTTTTTTTAATTTTGGCTATATTTTAACGGAAAAGACAGTCTACGCGGGCGAAGCCGCTGACGGACAGCTAGTGTCCTATAAGTAAGAGTGGGATAAACGGTTTGCAGTAATTCCATGACTTCGAAATAGTTACGTGAATAAAACTTCTAAACAATACAGCAAAAACATTTTATTATATTGGGACCTACTCGTAATTATTGGGGCAACCCACAAAATCTAAGTAGTTGAAGTGGCAGTAAGTAGGGGGAGGTAGAACTGATGGCCGTTGGGGCAGAAAAGATCTGAATCAGCAAGGTAACACGGACGACCTCTTATTTTTAAACCGTCCTGTAGTCTTGGATATAACGATTAGCTAACTTGTGTACACCATTTGTGGATTACTGTCTTGACTAGTTTATTCAAAATACTATTTATAGTAATGTATCGACGGTAATCTATCTGTATACCTGTTCTATTCTAAATAAATAGACCTGATGAAGGCCAGAAGGTTTGAGTGGATAAAGGCCGTCTGCAAACAGCACACGGCCACGTAAGCAAAATTATGAGAGAGGACTATATTCTGTAGGAGTCCTATATTCTGTTGGCGAATGACGATGATGAGAGCACTTGAATATCTAAGCTGAGCCCGTAATTTTAGTGGTTTTCTTAAAATTGTTTATTAAAATATATACAGTTCAAAAGACAGTGAAAAAAGTGACAATGGCACGTACCGCAAAAACCGGGTAGGCACAGATAGAGACTAGAAAAAATCGACCTGGTCCTAGGGGTCACGGGGTCGCCTCTTTTCCAATCCGGTCAGCTGCTCCTACTACTGAGCTATCGAGGCCATCAACAGACCTGGTTGCAGGCCAACGTTGTTTTTGTTAGGAGGCAAGCACCTTTTTTTAACACCCTAAAGAAATATATTTGCAAAATGTTTTAAGATTAAATTTGCTATAGGATAAGTGGATTTTTATATTGCATTATAACAATGCTCTATTTTTCACGTGAAGATAGAAATTAGAAAAATTCGAGCTAGGTGTTGGAGAGATTAAAATTCTAAAGAACATTCTATAGCAAGCAGAGCGTAAAGGACTTCAGAAGGTCGGTTTCAATACCAATATTGGTCGCAGGATATGTGCAGATGCCAGGCGTTTACTGGCCTCGAGGGCCTCTGTAAATCTACTTGGAGGCTTTCAGGTACAGCAGCGGACTACTTAGGGCTACCAACGAAGACCGATCTACGAGAATATTGTTTTTTTTGTGTTTTAAAGTGAGGAATTTCTTAGGAAAGCTGCACTGATCATTACTTAAGTAAATGGAAATGCATGCATGAATGAATAATACCGATATATTTTGATTATTTATGCGTTTGAGAATGGTATATGTGATGTAGGTGATGTAGACACTTTCTAAGTGAAAAAAAAAAACCAACTTCAAAAAAAACTATTCCAAAACAAAGCACTAAAAAGTAAAGAAATAATTGCGTATTCTTATAAAACTTATTGTTGGTGTCGGTGTCAGCCAAGGAAACACTACAATATACCTAGCAATATACCTATTTCTTACATATCACGTTTACGTATATATGTAGGTAGTTACAAACCTACATTGGCTGACACCGACTCCAACAATAACAATAATTGTACCGACATTATATTATCGTATAAGTTTTATAAGAATACGCAATTATTTCTTTACTTTTTAGTGCTTTGTTTTGGAATAGTTTTTTTGAAGTTGGTTTTTTTTTTGTTAAAATTTTTGTTTATTTCTTGATTTTCAGTGAATAGTTCTTATTATTTATTTTTATACATCGAAAAAGTATCGTTCAATTGCTCCTAAGAATTGAACAGTTCCGTTACTTTGTCATGGATCCCATAATAAGAACCTAACACTCATCAAACTACCCTTGAAATATATCCTTTACAATAAAAAATAAAGGATCGAAATCGGCTGGCGTGATAATGAGTTACTCGTCCATTAGTCGCGCATTTTGTCTATCTAGATTTAAGACTTATATGGATTTCCCATGGATGCCACCGTCAGAACTGGACCAAATTAAAATAGGACCACACGGGCACCATCAGCTTTCAAATAAATAAAGAATTATCAAAATCGGTTGGCGTAATATTAAGTTATTCGTCCATTTGTCGTCCATTTGTCGCGCATTTTGTCTATCTAGATTTTAGACTTATATGGTTTTCTCATGGAAGCCACTGTCAGAACTAGACCAAATTAAAATGGGACCATTCGGAAAGCACCAGCTTTCAAATAAAAAAAATGATAAACATCGGTTCACCCATTCGAAAGTTCTCATAACTTTCGAATGGGTGAACCGATGTTGATCATTTTTTTTAAAACAACAAACATAAAAAACTAAAAATAAAAAACATACAGTCGAATTGAGAACCTCCTCCTTTTGTTGAAGTCGGTTGAAAATTAGACCTTTTTACCATACTTTTATTTTAAGCTTTTCTTACAAAGTCAGTCAGACACCTGTGTTTTGTATATTTAATGTTTTTTTTTCAAAACATAGCTTGGGTTTGGGATCACTAATCCACATTGGGTATAACGCATTGATAATTTGTTATCAATAAAGGAGGCATTTACCGTCCATTGAAATTATTTATCATGCTTTAAAGTTGTATTTATAAATTATTATAATGCACTAGATTTTAGGAAGTTTTCTTCGAAATAACCTGAGTCTGCTATTCCTCTCACCTTTACACTTAAACAAACACCTGGTTGCTAGCCATAACTAGTCCATGGCTCGGTGCTCTTATATCGGATTAACGGGTACACTCAATAACTCCGCAATGTACCCGGGACGTTACTGCAATTGAAATTTACATGTAAAACGGTAGTTTAAGCCTCAGCTCGGGTTATTGGCACACTGGGACGCTTTCAAGAAGATGCTTAATTTCGTTACTCCTTATTTATTTATTTTTTGGCATTTTACAATGCGTAATCCCTAGTTTTCTTGTATTTCTGTGATTTTTATCCTGTAGAGGAAATATATTAGTTTCTATGTACGAAATCTTACTAAATAAATAAATAAATATCTGGGACAATTCACACCAAGATCATCTGACCCCAAACTAAGCTTGTACTATGAGCGTCAGAGACTGATAAACATACTTAAATATTTCTAAATACATACTTAAATAGATAATAACACCCAGACACACAACAAACACAAATGTTCGTCACATAAATGTTTGTCATGGGTGGGGATCGAACCCACGACTTCCGGCGCTAAAGGCAGGATCGCTGCCATTGCGCTAACAGGCCAGTCAAACAAATATTATAAATGCAAAAGTATGTCAGAATGTATGTGTGTATGTTTGTTACTCCTTCACGCAAAAACTACTGAACGGATTTGGATGAAACTTTACAGTAATACAGCCTGTTAAGGAGAGGACAGGAAATAATGTGGACTTTTATGGTGATGGGAGCAAGTATACCTACCGGGTCGAAAAGAAAAGGAGAAATGTAAAGAGGAAAAGAATGAGAAGGAAAAACAAAAGAGGAGGAAATAATGTGGACTGTAGTTATTAAGTGCAAAGTAAAGCGTGTATTGATATGATTGTATTGATAAAATATAATAAAAAACGGAAAAAAAAAAATTTACTATACAAACCAAGACGTAGAACAGAACAGAAAATATGACAGGACTTATGTCAAGAACAGAAAAAGATTCACATTAAAAAAGGTACAAAAACTACAGGAAAGTATTTAGTCGGCAACACAGCCTATACATCAAAATACCCCATGGGCTACAATTTTTTAAGATTTTATGTAATTTAGCCAAAATATATGTAACGATAACGCGGGCGGAGCCGCGGGCGGAATTTATAACATAGTACATATATAGGGAGGTGGGAATGGAACACGTGATCTTTGCATATTACCTTTTTTTTTTATTTATTTAAAATGGGTTCGCGTTTGGCCTCAGTCTCGCCCGGTGGTAAGCGATGACGAGGCCGATGGTGGTTCACGCTTAACTTACCTGCCATGGTATCCACTGCGCTAATCGGGTCGTTAAATTAAAAGACTAACTAATGATAGCAGATGGCAATTAATCATTATTTAAGTAAATAAACGGTGTCATTACCCGCTTACTACTAATATAACAAATGGCCATAAATAATGCATTGAGAGATTAATGGTTTCAATGTCATCTTGAAATAATGTGTTTTTTTTACCTACGCGCCAATAATTTAACTGAATTTTTCGACTTGCTTCACGTAGCCTCCATAGCTCAGGGGTTAGAGCACTGGTCTTGTAAACCAGGGGTCGAGAGTTCAAATCTCTCTGGAGGCAAATGGTGTGTCAAACACTTTATTGCTTATTTTATAAATGTTTTGCAAATAAATGATTCCAGTTTGAGTTTGAAAATGATAGTAGAAAAACGTGTTTTTACCTAACATTTGTTAATTGTGTTTATCAATAAATAAAACCCTATGTCATGATTCATAAATCTCATGATGTATTTTCACTAGATTGGGGTAGTTTTAAAATGCTTTTTAACATTATTAATAAAAGGGAGTTTAATTGAGTACTGGTCACAATCTGGTATCGTGCTTGTCGCTGGATAAAACGGTTGGACAACGGCAGCTGGGGTGATTCGTCGTCGGTTCGCCGCAGTGAGAACATCGTGCTAGAACATAGTTTTGTGTATATGCATAGAAGAGTATTACTACATTGAATGATAGTACATTAAAAGGTAGATTACATATTTAGTTTCAATTTAGTTTCATAATACTTATGAGAGCCCGAGCTCCACATGTTTGCTAAAACACTTTAGAGTGTTTATAAATATATAAATAAATAACAAATTGTGGAATACCACATTACTTCTGCACGGCTGCACCAATTGAAAAATTCTCTAAGTAACGTTTCTTTCGTGTTCGTTATTGTAAAATTTGTATAAGAAACAATTGACCCGTGTTAATTCGAGGCGGGTCGCTAGTCTATACTAATATTATAGATAGATTGAAAGATTTGATTGTTTGTTTTCTTGTGTGTTTGTATTGGGATAGGCTCCGAAACTACTGGATCGATTTAAAAATTCCTTCACCAATATAAAGGTACATTATCACGGAGTGACATAGGCTATATTTTTTTTTATTAATGTAGGCCATATTTTGACAGGAAAGACAGTCCACGAGGGCGAAGCCGCTGACGGACAGCTAGTGAGTTGATAATGAGGGAGTATCTTAGTGAAATAAGAACCTAAGTTATGCAGATTTGTAGGGGTAAGGAAATGGAACGAGTTCCGTAAGTCATGTTAGAGTTCTCTTCTGCCGAGACTTGGTACTTGCATATTTATTAAGATTGCAATGAAGTATGAAGACAAGTAAGACACGTTGGTACATTTTCAGAGATTTCTTCTATAAATATAAATTTATATATATATTTATTTATATATATTTATATATTCATTTATTCTTCTATTGCAGAATCATTCGTTTTCTCCTAGAGCTTGGTAGACGTATGTTCTTCGTCATCTTCTGCCATTCACAGCACATGATTGCATATATATGGTGTGTACAAAAAGGTATAAAACAATAATTTAATCAAATTTTAGCGAGCTTCATCTCAATCAATCAAAATTATCTTTATACTGTCAGTGCATGTTCAAATATACACCAAAAACTGCTCCCTACTAACCTGATTTGCAAAAACCGTCTGTTAGGACTTATTATTCATATTTCTCACAGCCGTTCTTGGCCGCCATTTTTAATGGGCATAGATAAACGTAGAATTGATGTTCGAACTTTTTTCGCTCAAATGAGGACGGATTGTCTTTGGTGCCGGGACATTTGTCCTCCGTTGTCTGAGTGCCTTCAATTAGGAAGACTTTGGGGAAGAGTATGCCATTTAGATAAAGGCAGTGTTAGAAAATATTTCTTCGGGTGAAATATCAACGAAATCAGTAAAAATATTTCTGGACAGTCTTTACTGAAGACTAACTGAGCACTCAAGCTCCTCTTAAGCCGTGGGTATGGGCACTGAAATTATTACAGGTTAAGACATTAATACTATAATATTTTATAGAGGAAAGGTTTGTTTGTTGGTATTGAATGGGCTCTGAAACTACTGGACCGATTTTAAAAATTCTTTTACCAATATAAAGCTACATTATCAGAGAGTGACATAGGATATATATTTTTTAATTTAGACCATATTTTGATAGGAAAGATAGCCTACGAGGGCGAAGGCGCAGACGATCAGTGAGTATTTCATAGGAAGAGTAATTCTACATGATTTTGACACCCGTTGCCATTGAACTTTAGCGTGGATTAAATTAAGCGGTAACAAAGAGTAGCACTCTTTTCAAGTTCTCGCGTCATCTTTTTAAAAGTATGACTGTAGTGACAAGACAACTATAAAAACATACCAGCCAGCTTTAGGAAACCAATGAAAAAGATTTGAAATATAAGTATAAAGAAAGATGTCATCGTTCCGAGTAAAATATTATGTCACGCTTAACGAGTTTTGAAACTGAGCCAAAGTTGGTAACACTAAATTTTATATAACTGCGTATAAGTATTAAGCTATATTTGTGTAATAAATATTCAACCTAACAATGAAGATTAAATCATTTCGAGTTTAGCCTTTTTAATTTTATTTAAACTCCACTTCACTTAATTAATCATCAATCACTCGCTAAAAGCAGCTATTTTATAAACCTTATTCATCTATGTCAAAAAATATAAAATCTGCTCTACTATATTAAACAACCATTACGAGTATTTTCTGCGAGAATGTGATGAGTAAGAAAAAAGGTCTGAAAACTTGCGTAACACAAGTGCCACCTGAAGGCGTAATTACCCGACTTCTTAATTAATAAGGGCCCCTCAAGTTTGGAGATTGGAGCCCTCGGGAAGTTCGGGATTCCCAGCCCTTTGTAATGACACGAGTCAAAAACTTTTTGAGTAATTAAGACCGGTCGTCGGATCGCTGTCAGGCAGAGGAAATCACATTTGTAGGGGATGGTTTGGACGAAGTTTTTTGCGGCGACTTTTTGAGATTGTCGGAAAAGTAGGGGTGCTTGAGAGTTGTGGTCGGGGTTAAGATAGCTGCAAGATATATGGTTTCAATAGCCAATCACAGTGTGAGGCTCTGTTTCGTCTATCGGTAGTATGCAAGTGGCAATGAGAGCTGAACTTACATTGGCAGTGATCAGAAAAAAGTACTGCAGAAAAAATAAGTAACTTGTTCGATAGTGTTCAGTTTTTCAATTATAACCTTCTGATTATTGATCGTCTGTGGTTGGGTGTTGGGATATTATGTCGGCCTAAAAAAATCCCGCTAGCCCACCGTGAACTGAACGAAATCTTCCAAAGTCAACATGACCGGTCTGTGGAGATGCTACTGATATGGGTACCAAGTAGCTAAGACGGTTTATCAGCTTCATTGCCGTGTAACACGGTTTCAACAGTAGAGATCTTGGCCCTGTAGAAAAGCTTGTTAGATTTTTCACATGCCTTTTGTTTTTTGTTGTGTGCGGTCCTAATTTCTGTCTTAGTTAAGTGTGTGGTCGCAGTTCAGCAGCAAAATGCTTCGCATTGTTCCAATTTGAACAAATGTATGTTAATGTTCAAAACAGTCTTACCTTCATTATCGGGAATGTTAAGCAACTTCTTCGCGCCAGGACTGGGCCCGCGAACAGCGGACAGCGCGCGCTGCAGCGTCTCGCTCACTCCCGCGCACTCCTCGCACACGGCCAGGAGCAGCAGCCACCGTACCACGAGACGACTGTCCCGCTTGCCCATCGTGAACTGAACGACATCGGCCGGAGTCTACATGGTCGGCTTGGTTGACATCTGGAACAAAGATAGGTGGACATTAGAATAGTGTCGTTTATTTGCACAACATGATGAGGATGGGTATCCGTTAGTCGAATGCATTCAAGCACATGGTCTCGAAAAGTTACCCTGTGGCAGCCTACAGACGGATTTCGTTACAGGGGACATGCCAAGAAAAGGAAGGAGTGATTTGAGACAAAATGAGCAATATTGGCAGAACCTGGCACACTATGTAGGAAATCGGGAGCACTATATTTAAAAAGGGGAACACATTATCAATCATCATATTTTTTATTTAACCCTCAGAATAGATTTGTTATGATGTAGGAGGTTAACCCGATATCTGCCTCGATTAGCAGGTGGAATGGCCAGCGTTGGACCGGAGGCATGTAAAGATCCAAAAACGGAATTATTATTATTAGCAAACGGAATTATCAAAATGAAAGACGATGGTAAAGGCAAAATTACAAATTGGTTCATTTCAAGAAAATAATTTATTAACCCAGCATTATATCACCTTAGCCACATCATTCCTCACGTGTAGGTGAGCTTGTTTGTGGTCAAATACCTGCCTAACCAGGCATAAGCAAATCATTTCTCAATCCTTTACACATTTTTAGATTATAGCAGAACTAATTCTGACCTAATCTGGTCTGAACCATGAAACAAATCGACGTATCGTCCGAAATTTCAAATTCAATTTGGTACTAATGCTTGTTCAAATCTCGATAAAAACCTTCAAAGGCCAGCACTTCAATATTCATTTGGATTTGTAAAGGCCAAATTAGAATTAACTTGGCAAGGCTATTATGGCAAGAAGCCATCCGATGCATTGGCTTGAACCAGCGAACATCAAATTAGTAGAAGAAAATTGAGCAGAAAATGAAAGAAGCTCAGCTAAATAGTAACGGAGTTAGCTAAAATAGCGATACCAGCATGAGTTATGGGTAAGCCCCTAGACTATAGCGTGACGTCTTCTTTATGAAAGCTGATTCTGATATGAACGGGCTACCTGAAGAACTTCACGCGATTCTGGTAAGTGTACCTTTTGCTTGAAGTGGCTATGTGGTCACTTTGACAGTTAAAAGGATATAAATTATATAAAGGGGTATCCAGAAAAATTCGAGGCTGAGGCCTTAGTGTCAAAAATATTTTTTTTTACATCCTGTAGAATAATAATCATTTATAATTTTTCTCAGCTTAAAAATGCTAGAAGAATAAAATCTTCAGCCATAAATAAACTACAAGAACGCCTAAACTGGTTTAATATAACCTAAGAAATGTGTTTATTGTAAAAACCTTCAAAATTTAACAGTCATATTCAAGAATCTTTTACCATTTCATTACAAAGTACTCCGAGATGCACCAATTTTGAAAGAAGACCGTATTATGCAGTATTCATGAATAAATCAACTTTAAACTCGGGGGGGGGGGGGCGGCAGGTGGAACCACCGGGAAGATAAGAAGGCTCAGGCATGGCAGTGCGGTGGACTTCCTACCCACCCACTACCTACCGCCGGGCGTGATGGTGGTATGGTGCCTACCACTGCCCGCCTAAAGGGGCGCCCACGGGCGCAGCGCCTTAGGGCGCGAGGTGGTGGCCGCGGTGCACAACCGTTTGGAGGGGGTCAGTGATCCGCGGCTGGCCGCCCCTGTGCACTGCGGCTTGACGTGGCCGCACCGCCAGACGCGGCGCGGCAGCGGATCCACCTTTGAGGTGGATCGTGGTACCTAGTAGGGTCCGCGTACGGTAGGAGCCAGCGGGATTGAGTACGGGGTTGCTTTTGCCCGCAATGCACGGCTTTCACTGCGAAGGCGGAAGTACCTGTGTGCTCCAGGTGCTTCCGTGGCCTCCCCCCTTCATTGGGGGGTCGGCTGGAGGGGGCCCCAATACGGGGAAGCACTGGCGGCGCGGGGCGTTGCGAAACTTCTTAAGGACCCCGCCTCGCCGCTGAAGTGTTGAGGTCGAGTATCGTGGGGTTTTAGGGTGGTATATGACGACGGTCATCCCCAGTTAAGCACTTCAAGACGCGAAATTTTTCAGCTCATGTCAGATGTTATCCAGTCTTGCGATCGGTAAACCGACTAAATTTTAAATTGAATGAACCCTTTACTCTTCTGGTGCATGTAAAAGTGACTTAACAACTAAATATGTCGGTATTAATTAATTAACGTTAGGCGAATACAAAATCGGTTACCTTAAATTAGCATGATAATGTAGATATTAATATGCGTACATTTTAACAGAGCCTGTTAATGATATTCATGAAATAGACAGAATATTGACGAACCGCGCAGAAAATATGAAATTAACCTACATTATTTAGTTACACGAGAATTTAGCGGTTTAGCCAACATGAAAGTTAACAAAAAATAAAAATATCTGACCAAAAACTAAGCAGCTTGGTATTGAAGTCAAGAGACTGATAAACAAATCTAAATAGGAAACACCCCCCAGCCATAGAACATATACAAATGAATATTTATGTTGGTCAAGGGTTTTTCATAACCTTAGGCGTTTTAGGTAGTCAAATAGGTATACTCGTAGAAACCTGACCAACGGTCTAGGGCCCACTACTGTTCGTCCGAGCATAAATCGAAAACAAGTCGCATGAACTTAAAAACAAAAAGTATTGTATACTAAAGCTTATATTTAATTGTTCAGAATACCTACATGAAACTTGGTAACATCACACTCAATCTGTACGAAACTATATTGCAACGGAGTAGACCTTCTGTTTTTTCTTTAGTCAGAATACGCAGAAGCTAATCTCCAGTGCTCAGACGGTGTATATCCTCAGAGCGGGACCAAAATGAACCGAGGTCCAGAAAAGGTGTTTTAGATAGGCTTCTTCATCTTCGAAGATCAATAAAAACATCGTAGCTAAGTGGATAGGCACACCAGCTTGAAACCCACTTTAATATGGCTCTGATACATTAGCGTTTACTGCGAAAGTGTACATACAGAAGTACATATTTTAACAACAACTCTACTAGAAAATTGGTTCTGTGCGTCTTTGACAGTATTTAATTTCCGCAGAGTGATAAGACCATTTCAAACAACATTAGACATATCAACATAGTACAAAACTGACACAAGTTAACATGGACGACTATAAAATAAACAGTTACATACCAAAACAACCCAAAATAACATCTGTGTAACCAATCTATAATCACTATCGTAAAAAGTAACCTAAAAACTTCCTGTACCTTTTCATTCACTCGGAGATCGAAGAATAAGCAATCCATTAACACAAACACAACGCAAAACACCACTAAACAAACAATAAACACAATTCTCACAACACCAAACGCGATTTATGATTAAAAACTTAACAAATTAACGAAAATATATGAATTAACGCGTACGAAACGAAAGCGACCGCGAAACTAACCTAAAATTCTACGCTCCATCCATACAAACATAAAATTTCTACCGACGATAAACGGTTGGAACGGAACTCCGACTAAAAATCTATCCCACTGATCAAATCAATCAAAAATCAACTGTATCTCATCTGAAATTGAATACATACTGGACTGTCCTAATTGTCGTAACGCATTTCGGGGAATATTGAAAGAAGCGAACGCGCTATGCTTTGTGCATCATTTTGTACCTGCGTCTGGGCCCTTTTTTGTTTGAAACCCAAATCGACCGTTCCTACAACTGCAACTAAATTCTAATACAACGCATTACAGACTAATTTTGGCTGGCATATAACTACTAAGTGTTAGAAAATAATTTCGCTAGATATTGCGAACGCCGAAGGGCTTTTCTACACACATCATAAAAACGATTCTTGTAGAATTGGAATTCCTTGAATTTAGTAATGTCGTTTGATCCAATTCAATCAAAAATACTATATTATATTCAATTATGGTAATGGATTGAGCATTTCCAGTAATATGTTTTGTTTTGATGTCGGATAAAGTCGAGACGAAAATCGGTCGGATTGCTATAAGCTGTGGAGTAATTGCCTTTTCACAAAAACGTGTACGTTGGAAATTAAAATTGCATCGACTCTTTTTGAGATAATCCGACGTACTCTACGTTGCCATTGTAATTTCTACAAGCTAATCCCATTAATACAAACAATCAGCTCCCTTTTGTTGACGTTATTGCCAAAGGAATGTATGAAAGGCAAACATACATTGTAATACACAGCCTGTGTAATATCCCTGATAACATAAGATAAACAATTTTTGTTTTAAACCTGAGGAATAAGACTTTGTTGGAACATGAAAATTTCCTTGTGATACATTTTGGAGATTTCATTGCCGTCTTTTTCTTTCACGATGACCGTTATTTGTAGTGACGGTAATAACTATTAGTAAATTAATATTTCAAGAATCTCAACTAAGATATAGAAAGCCTAAGGAGTAGAAGAATGAGGATAAGAATAGACATTTTGACGATGATTACAATTTTGAATTCATAAACTTATTTATTTGTTTCTATAATAATTAAACTGTCCTTTTCATTCCAATACTCCATTAGTTTACTTCTGACAGCTTCTAGCAGTTGTCCATTGGCAAGCCTAATATTCCATATATCCGATGAAGCAAACCTGCGCTTTAGTTGAAGACCACGTCTCGGTAAACCTTTTTTTTTGCGTCAGATAATTTAGGCATTCCCAGGGCCCAGGGTTTGGGACACCTGGGATATGTGGGACTCGCAACTTTTGGGAAGACATAGACCCCTACCCACTTAAAGCTGACGGTGGTCGTCTTCGGTTTTAGAATAGAAAGGACCCGGGATCCCCGAAACTAGACTCCGCGTGACCCTTCAGTGCGCATGGCTACCTGGAAGCCTGCATCGGGAGGAGCAAGCTCAACTTCAGTATACCACACCACTGTTCCGAAGACACGCGTTACCGTCATCCTTGGGATCGTGATCTGAAAAACACGTAGGCGTGCGTTTCACGACCTCAAGGGCCCTTTTAGTCACCTCTTACGACAGGCAGGTATACCTCGGCAGTATTCTCCCCTAACCGCAGGAAACCTCCGGTATTAGACACCATCACCCCGTTGGAAGTCCCGGCAAAGCTAGTTTAAGACTATACGGCCAAGTTAACGCTGCTGACAGTGGACTAATACCATGACGCTCCCAATTCCTAGTTTATAAATACTGTCCTCTCGATCAGAAAAGTTCCGCCATCACAACAGCAAGTTTAAACACCATTACCCGACACAACTACCCGGGCCAAGTTTAATGGAGTCAAACTAATCCTCGGAGCGTGATATTGCGATTTTGTACGTGCATGCAACTTGTCCGGGCCGGTTATGAGCGTGACCTATTGGGAACCGTGTCCGCATAACAGGGCATTAATCTGGAAACGAAATTGTGTCCGAAAATTTTCGGACGGTTCATTTATTTTTGATTGTCCTGGCGGCGCAACGGTAAAGTCCTTATAGCAATGATGGTAGTGGTTGGAGCCAAACCGAGAACAGAGTACCCAAGAACCTCTTACCTCAAAGGTAACATGATAGTGTACGGTGTCTCAGATATTGACTGTCTTAATTTATTTCTCCCGCAAAGATTGGTACAAAAATATGAATACTGAATCTTAAGCGACAGTCTTCGCTAAAAGTACTGGGTTAAGTAGTAACTTCCACAGCTCTTTCAGTAATATATATGCATACATACATACAATCACGCCTTTTTCCCAGCGGGAGGCAGAGACCACATCTTTCCACTTGTTACGGTCCTGACACACCTCTTGCGCTTCTTCCACTCTCATTAATTCTTTCATACATGCTTGCCGATTATGGGTACTCCTGACCTGAACTTTTCTTACGTCTTGGACTTGTCCTAAGTACGTCCGTCTAGGCCTCTACCCTCCAACAGCTCCATCCACCTTCGCCTTGTAAATTTGTTTCGTTAATCTGATTTTTTTGACAACATCCTCTTTCAAACCACAACGCTCTGTAATTATGTAATATGTAATAAATAAATAAATAAATAAAATAAATATGCGCCAGACAACATACCACTTGTCATGGTCTCGGAGTAGAGATAAATATCCCTGTGTTACAAGGTACCAGATAAGGAATTTAGCCAGAGGCGTCTCCCAGCACACCCAACCCGAGTAAATTTAGAAAATATCGTTTACTGAATTGTCCCGACCGGTAACGAACCCGGGACACCATGCAAGTCAAGGCGAGAAACCTTGTCACTGCACACTGCGCCAACCGTGTCGTCTTGCAACACTTATTTTATTTTTAAGGTTACAATTAATATATCATTCAGTTTGTCACCAACCAGGTTCAAGAACTTAATTCACTTTCCAATCTGTTAAACTCAGTCAATAACTCAAAATACTTCAACAAGCACTCCAAATGATAATGACGGTAACCTTCGTCAACACCTTCCCTTATCATTATCATATACAAATACACAACAGATCCATTAAGCCCCCTCCCCTGGTCCTCCATTTGCATTGAGTTTGTACCCGTCTATTTGCTTGCTGCTCGAAAAAGCAACTTCTTAATCCGCAGACGGTTTGCGCTTCGCAAACATGGACGACGTTCACACCGGTATAGATCACGCCGAAGAACATCACATCAAATTTGGAGCTACACTTGGTGGTATACTGGATTTATTTTCTTAAAATTGTTTTTACCTAAACGTTTGCCATAATCATCATTTGGATTCATCATAGTATTCGAAATTTAGTTTAACCTAAACATCTTAAGTTCTGAAACTTTTATGGTATTACTTTTACCCTTATATTTTATATAAATAAATATTGGTTACTTTAATATAGTAGCTGCTCGCAGGCTATCTTTCAATGTTGCATGATAATGTTTATTATCGAAGGAAAAGTTTTAAAAATGAAGTTCAATGCCGTGGCTTGGTAACAAACAGTTGCCTTGCCCTGCTATCTATTTCTCGCTGTGATAACAGACTTACATCGCAGTCTTGGAGTGCCAAGGGACCTCCCGTATATATATATATATATCCCCTTTGCCAATGCCGTGACAACTTGAAATCACAATATACATTCCAAGACTGCGATGTAAGTCTGCTATCACATCGAGAAATAGATAGCAGGGCAAGCCAACTGTTTGTTACCAACAAGATAACGGTGGATTCAGGGAGCCTTCTTGCACAACGGGCCACTCACGCTAGTATTTTGTGCATTTGCTAGGCGTCTGATAACCATCCTGTCGCCCTGGTGAAGAATATTTCAACCGTAAATGCTGATGATAATAACCGGCATTGAGCATCTAAAACTAGCGGGCTTTTAATATTGTTTTAATAAGGAAGATAGATGGAACCTGCCACCCGCTTAGGATCCGGTAATTAAACAATCCAGCCGAGGGGGCAGCACAGTCCTACAATACTTCAGGATACGGTAAGTTCTTTCTGCGTGGATAGGAAAGGATGATAGTTAATCACGTTAAGTGACGGTTGTTGAGAAAAAAAATTACGTTCTTGACAAATGATAGCTGTGTCATCCCGTGATCACGGCTGCTGAAAAGGAGTCGAACCGTCGGGTTAAGAAATGTAAAAAAATATTAATTCCGCGAGTTAGATTAGTAAAGTTGTTTCATTTCAATGCATATGTATGCAATATTGTTTTGCTTCGGTATGATACACAGCCAAGTTGCGAATCGCGAACGGTTCCTACTCAGTTACGTTTCGGCGCTCCGTTTGAAATATGAAGGCTTTGCTCCGTTGTCTGAATGCACCGCTCTTGCTGCAGAACTGCATGCAATTATTACTAGGAATTAGCACTGTTGTTGGCTAGTTTTTGAATATTATAGCAATAAAGTTGCAGATTTATAATGAAGATGCCTGATAATGGAGACAACAAATGGGCGTAGTTATGCAAACTAGAACCAACTTACAAAATGGGATAAGCAGAAAAGTTGGTAGGACCTGAATATCTCTGATTCTCTGCTAACTCACCAACAAAATGTTTGAGCTGTAAGTTGTAAGTATTTTAATACTGTACCGATCAGTAGCCGAGTTTAAAAGAACGTCAAGTGCACCAATCTGATTGGCCGGTCAATGCTGGCAGCAGGTACGACCCATAAAAGTGATGCGTAGGATACCTCATATGATGAATAGGTGTCACCTGCCCTGGATGCTGACTCTAGTGCCTAGGCCTCTCAGAACGGCAATTTCGCTCTTTAAAGTAGGAAGGTTAACTGCCTCCTCAACGAACTGTGAACGTACACTCAGAATAAGTAAAAGTCCCTTTACCTTTCAGTGGCGTAGGCCTGTCCAAAAAGCCAGTGATGCAGCTCTAAAGAAATCAAGTACAATCCTGAATTAAATTCCTTTAAATAATAACCAGGTTATTGGCATATCAGACTTTTCCCCTCCAAATTATTAAAATAAAAATTTACAGACTCAAAACTTCCATAAACCAAATTGAGAGGTAGAAATCCAGAAGCAACGTACAGACAGTCTGCAACCACCAATTTTGTAGCTTAGATTAGTGCAGTGCAAAACACGGCTTAATTCGTCGCCTAAACTCCAGCCAGACTCCTACCTAGCCTAGACCAGACAAATTAGATAACGCTATGCGGAACTAAAGTTTGCCTGGATACGATCACTGAACATTGATGAAATATACTAGTTTCGACAGCGGAATTAATCAGAGCAGGCACTCGGATACAGATTGCGAGTGCAGTTTCGTCCACTTTTATGGACGTGGTTTTGAGGTCACATCCAAAGAAATACTAGAAAAAATAATGGCCTTACAAGTGTCCAGTAGGGTCCACTCCTTGACGATGGCAAGCGGTGCTTAGATTGAAAATATCTTATCAAAGTATCAGTTCTTCTGGAAAAAAACCCGTCTAAATAAGGTATTTTTGACTTTATAAGTCTCCAATAACCTCCTCGATTGTGACTATGTATAAAAATATTCCCTAGCAATAAAAAAAAGTTGATCTTCCTTGCTAAGTAATGTAAAGAATGAGTTAAATTCCTCGTTTGGGCATGAGAAAAATAGTCAGCGTAAGACAAAACTGGTTCGATCGAAAAAAGCGATCTCTTCCAGATGAAGTTCGGCGTTCCGCCGTACTAATGAAACTACACTCGCTTAACTGAATAACGAACATGTCCAGTTAGCAGCGTTCGACAGTTTGACGACCTTATTCCTCAGACAATAGGGTTGAAATTCGGGCATACGCTGCAACAATGCCTGGAGTTTTGTATGAATGTTTCGCATAGAAGTTTTGGCGTTCGCTTGAATACAAATGGTGACAATTTTAGAGTTAAATAATTAGTGTGAGTGACACAGCAGACAAAGTAAGAATTAAATACCATTTTAGTTTAAGTATAAAATGCTGGTGGCAGTTCTATTGTTAATGTGTGTATGTCTCTCACATTTTATACTTAATTCATGACATGAGACAGACCAAAACATCTACCTTTTTTAACTAAATGTGAGGACAAATAATAAGCTTTCTCTAATTTTTATCTTAAAGAGGTTGTTGCTCAAAATATCTATTTTTTTTTCCTGATATTGGCGTTCTTCTTCTGTTTTATTGCTTTTGATAAACAATTTCCTTAATTTTCATTCCTTTAGCAGTACAGAGAGAGTTTAGAGACAAAAGTCCTAATTTTTAACTGGTGAAGAAGAGGTGGGTGGATGGATGGATGAGGAAAATTAACGTTTATTCTTACTTAATATAATCTGGGTTCTAATACAATTGGTGAAAAGTGGGCTTCTGAGTGTTCCGTTCACCATGACGGCAACAGTCACTTGCCTCTGACTACCCCGTTTGGGATAAAATCCTGATGGTATGTGTGTAATATGACATTGGGTAACATTTGCTTTTCTTACTACCAGTGACCTTTTTAAGCATATATTTTAAAGACCCCCCTCCCCCCTCCTCACCTTTTCTATTCAATTAAAATCAAATTTCAATGGAAAATCACACTATCCACTTCAGTTTCTATTGACTAGTCCCATCTTCCCCAAAAGCACTCATTATATAATTAGCATTGAACACGGCTATTCAATTAGAGTTTTATCACAAAGCAGTGCATTTGCCTCCGGCTTGAATTGAGTCATTAAATAAATTGAACATTTGATACAGAATTCGGACATCAGACGATAATTACTTGCGGGTCATGTAAATGTTTGAACTGAAATTCAGCGTGATAATCACTTATAAGCTCATGTTGATGCTGTATTTTGATCCTTCCCTTCAATTAAAATGACACATATTTGATAAATTAAGTTTCCAATAATGTTGACGATTACATAAACTCAAACTCAAATAACTTTATTTAAATAGACTTTCACACGTACTTTTAAATCGTCAAATTTAAAGCAAAATATACTAAATAATAGACATAAATACTATAATAATATAGAATGTAAACACACAGCATACATACATAATGCGACTCTACCACCGCGTCGGAGTTGTTTCTTGCTGAGAAGACCCGGCGAGAAACTCAGCAGTTACTCTTTTAAACTTGTTTTGGGTTTACAACAGGCGTTAGTAAAGTACAATGTGTCATTTTGATACAAATAAACCTACAGAGTGTCTGATCTATAGAATATAAAACAATGGAAAAAAACAAACATAAAAGAATATGACCTACATAATGTGCTTCTCTGTACACAATTATTATTTGCTATTTGAGAACTAGGTGATTTAAATTATTGTATGTAATAACCAATGTTTAAAAGAGTAACTATCGAGTTTTTTATCCTAATATTTTATTTTTATTTAGTGTTATTTTTTTAATGACTTTTAACAAGCTTAAAATTTTTTTCTTTTTCTTTAATTGTTCCAGACAGGCCAGTCCCTATTTTTAGTTGTCTGGTTTTCTAGGACATAACCTTGGAATATCTCGGCCTTGGAGCTTTTTAATTGAATTTTAATGTCCACTGCATTCACACTAAACTATTCAACAGAAGCTAAACTTCGTCAACACAAAGTCCTGTACATCAACAGACACGACAAGGACTGTGGACGTTATTAAATCCCGTCATTTCCATAAACAGTGGACACCGGACGGGACTGTCCTGCATATTTTATGCGGACACAGATGCCACGTCACGTGGTCCTTGTTTGGCCGCTTTGGTGCGATCTGCGCAATTTGACACGTATATTTTTTTTGGAAAGGATTTCGTTGAATTCAAATAAAAATAATGTTATTTTCGCTACCATGTTCTGCACTTTGTTATTTAATAGTTGTAACTGTAATTTTTCATGATACCATAACATCATCCTGTACGACACTACAAGGAGCAAGTTGCAGCAGGTTAAATTCCGACTTAACTCCAAGTTGTAATCACTACATGGAACTTCAGGAGCAATTCTAGAAGAGCCAGTTTGAAAAAAAAATGTTAGAAATATGCAAGTACAAACTACTCAGCCACTGGGTGCATTGTAATGTAATGTATTAATATAAAGTCATATAAAACAACTTCTGCCCGTGACTTCGTACGTGTGGGCCGGTTTTCACCGCTGTTGGTTAATTGTACTTTGCTTCCTACCTAACTTAACTTAACCATTGCAAAATGGGTCTTGTGTCAGCAGCGTAAAGTGTCCCTATGTTAAGGTTGACGTGAACGCCTCTGTACTGAGCACCTAAAGATTAAATTTGTTTCCCTATACAATATTTCATAACAAGTTCATAACAAAAGGTAGTCTAACCCCTGTATCCACAAACGCCAATCAAAAGTTGAAGACACCTCAAATTGATGCTGCCCTGTCACACGTCAAAAGAAATGAAAGGGACAACTATACATGTAAGGACTGCTCAACTTTGATTGACGTTTGTGGATTCGGGCGCAAGTTGTTCCCTAAAGTCTATTATTATGTATATATATTTATAATTTCTTTGAAATCTTATTATTTTGATTTAAACCATTTCACCTTCTTTACACCTAATTTAAAACTTTTATCTCTAGCACTGCCTATCATATCTCTGTCTGACCGTGTGGTTGACTGGTAGAGAATGCCTCTAGGCATTAAGACCGCCCTTTGTAACATAGACTATGTGCAATAAAGAATGAATAAATAAATAAATAAAGTCCAACCTAGATCTAATACGAAAATTCTTTAGTTCACAATTAAATTGGTAGTGTTTTTTTATTTTATTTAAAATGGGTTTGCGTTTGGCCTCAGTCTCGCCTGCGATGACGAGGCCGATGGTGGTACACGGTTACCCAGAAAATGCCTATTCACTCTGGCCTTGAAGACACCAAGGCCAAGGTCTTGGTGTGAAATCCCAATGGAGAACTTAGAATTCGAGAGATATAACAACACAACACAACAAATCAGTAAAAAAAACGTACGAAGGCTTTTGTCCAGAAGGGAGATTATACCGGCTTGCAAAAAATAACAATTGCAATATCCGGGTCATTATTGACACAAAAAACTGGTCAAAACAAAGCTGGGTCATTTTTCCGCTATTAACAGAGTTCAATCACAATATAGTATATATTTTCACGCTCGTCTGTAGCAGCCCCGTTCAAAATTGACATGTCGTTTTCACCATGCAAGTTTAAATCAATGTTGTTGGATTTATTTGTGTCAAAATTTTAGTTTTTTTTGATTTGAATTGAACAATACATGCATTTTGTATATTTTTAAATATTAAAATAGTTTACTTTCTTTAAGCTTAAGGTGACCAGCATGTCGTGGCAGCCTTTCAGTATAACAGCGATTTGTAGTGAAACATATGAGTGTATTTATGTGTAATATTTGGTTGTCCTTAAATAAATAAATAAATTTCTACAATTGGATATCATTAATTCTAATGAAAACGGGTTTTTGCAACGAAACAAAATAACGGTAAATTGTTTTACCTATTTTTCTCGACGTTTCGGCGATAATTGCATGTCACCGTGGTCACGAGTGGACTGGTGCATGGTAGTGCGCGGCGAACGATCTTCATCCACCCGCACATTCTCAAATATTCTGTCCATAGTACAGTCAGGTCGACAAACTACACTCAGTGCCCGGGTTTTTCGAGACGGTCCAACTCGCGTTTTACACTTTGTAATATATATCTTAGGATATCATTTCTAGAACTTTATATCGGATTTGTCACCGAAGGCGGTAGAACCAACTTATAATCATGTAATTGGTTTACAGAGTTGAAGTTTGCGCAACAACTACAACTAGTAGATGCAGGTAAAATACACCAGTATAATAGACGTGAATTGGCGTCCATGATTTCGTCGATATTCCAAGACACCCATCAAGAAGTCAAGGAGGATAACTCTGCGATAAAACTAGCGCTTCCAAGCTGTGGGTCAGTTTATGATAGTTTCTACTAATTACGCATGCGGCGCGGCGCCCTGTACAGATGGTCCTCTTAGAACAAACCGCCATTTTGATCACGCACACAGACACAGTGAGTTTACAGGCGAAACCGGTCAGAATCGGTGTAGAGCGTATACCATGTCCGTGGTAGGAACGTCTCAGGCAAAAAAATATTCTACACCATTCACGTAGCGTCAATAATTGTCGGCGAGAATATTTTGCCGGCCATATGCTACGAGCATGGCACGCGACGGTGTTGGTCAGTGACGGAACGATCTAGTGTGCATAGTCTCATACATTTTTTGCCTGACACGTTGATAGCACGGTCATGGTATGGTACGGTGTAATGGATACTTACAATCTTGGCTTGGTGTCTTCAAGGCCAGAGTGAATAGGCATTTTCTGGGTAAGCGTGCACCATCATCAGCCTCGTCATCACCATCAGGAGAGACTGAGGCCAAACGCAAACCCATTTAAAAAAAAGGCACACTCCTTAAATACCAACGGACTGACTTGCCTTTTCTATTTTGATGTATGTCCGTCATGAAGCATTACAGCAGCACCAGAGCGCAATTTAGCAGCAACAGGTCGCTTGATCGAATGCGTACGCGACTCTGTATGACTTTGATCGATTAGCTTTGCTATGTTGTCGTGTTTGTGCTGTGTGAAGATGCGAAAGTGAACTCTAATGCGAGAGAACAAAGGTTTGAGGTCAACAATTAGCTGGGAAGTTATTACCGTTACATTATCCCCTTTTGGAGTTACAGGAGAATGGAAAAAAAGTAGTCTGTATATGAAGACCCTTTTGACCGGAACGCTCATAGGTGTGAAGTTAAAATAAATATCTTAAACTCAGGTCTGTGATGCAAACACAGAAATATTGCTTTTTTTGGGACTCGCCCCTTATTCTGTAACTACGTGAATCGATTGCTAGTCCCTCACATTTTGACAGCTTGTCAGCAAATGACGATGCAGAATTCGACGTCAATTAGAAATGATCACTGTCAAAATCACGATTTTTTAGCGATCGAAGTAAGCCCTACGGATACACAAACGAAATAAGACTTTTCACAAGTTTGGGCAGACCAGCCCCCCGATTCAAAACGAAGTTATCGACCGATTCGGTAGTTTTGTTTTAATTATAGTAAATGAACCGCTTAACGGTGGCAATCAGTATTTGTATAAGTTAAAGCCAAAGGCCCTAAGTTTTCATAAACTAAATCATATAAAAACAACCCATCTTAAAAAATGAATCAAAAATAAAAGAAAATAACCGAATCGGTCGATAACTTTGTTCTGAATCGGGGGGCAGAACAGAAACAATTAGCTATTATAAAGATTAACTTAACTTTAAGTTCCGGTCCAGCATTCATGTGTATGAAGCACTTAGCTGTAACCCGGTTGCTTTCGCTTGATGGCATTAAAAAAAACAGAACAAAAACTCAAAATTGGAGTAAATAAGTTGGCATAATGGCATTGAACCTTCGACCGTTGCGGACCACTACTCACTAAAGTTTCATGTTAAAATACAAGCAAGCACCCCTACTCGGATTATGGGTCGTGTGGTCCCGAGTTCAAATCTGGCCAGACCCATCTTTGTGTTCATTCTTAAATCTCCGACTTCCGGTGATGGAAGCATCGATAAAAACAAATCAACCTGGATAACGGCGGAAGGCTCACCACCTACCACGTTGGGTTCTAATACCATTAGTGAAAAGTGGGCTTCTAAATTTTTCCTTCACCATGAGGGCAACAATCACTTGCCTCTTGCTACCCAATTTGGGATATAGTCGTCATGGTATGTTTTGTATGTTAAACACAAGAGATTGGATTGATTGATTGCAAGCGAGTCAACTTAATAAAAACGCAAATTTAACACTGTTTTTATTGTTTTCACAAATTTTTATACAGAATGATAAAAACTGCACACAGCTTCGTATACGTAAACAGAGATGTGCGTGGCGCCGGTGCCAAATGCGACTGGCCTGGAGCCAAGTGTGCCGCCAGGCCTTAGCTGGCCTAATAGCGAACGATTACTATTTTCTGTTACGCCTACAGTAATGTAAGTGATTGTGTTTTTGTATACGCGATTGAAACATTTCGAGGGCTGATACACAAAATTTATAGAGAAAAACAAGGTTATGGAACGAAAACGACTTTGTATTTAGCTTAAGGATATTCGACGAGCATGCTAGTCAAGCATGTATGAAAGGATTAATGAGAGTGGAATAAGCGCAAGAGGTGTGTCAGGACCGTAGCAAGAGGAAAGATGTGGTCTCTGCCTACCCCGTTAGGAAAAAGGCGTGATTGTATGTTTGTAGCTTATATCTGTAGCAAAATCCAAGTGATGGTAGACCATGAGTTGAATTTACTACCATTTTGTATTCCATTTTAGTAACATTACTTATTCCGAGCGGCGCTGTACCGAAGTTCCATACAAATTACTTTACTCCAGACGTTAGCTTGTATAGAATGTATACTAAAAATGCAATATTTTCCATCTAAAGCTAAAAACTAGATAAAATTAACAGGGTCCTTAAAACATCGATGAAACAACGTTGGCATACAACTTAGAATACCCCACACAAATTCGCCAGAGGCTATTACAATTATATCCAGTCAATTTAATTCCCTAAACTGAAGGTAGCAAGCATTTTTGTCGGTGAATGTCCAACCTAAAAATGACGTAAGTGCCTGGTAACCGCTGACTGGCTGGAAATGATACATCATGAACTTGAAAAGTTATAAGGGCTTGTAATGAGGAAACTGGTCCGTTAATGGCCTCGGTAGCTCAGTTGAAATAGCAGGCACCCGGATCGTAGAAGGTCGCGGGTTCAAATCCAGCTTGAGTCCCTAGGATCAGGTCGATTTTTTCTAGTTTCTATCTTTAAATGGAAAATGGACCGTAATTATTTTATTTGCCATTTTCATTATTACGAATAAAATTTCTGCATTCATTGCAAATCAACATACTCTTAAGTTTTCAATCTTCTCGGCCCTACTTTTTGTAAAAATCAACATCCCATACACAAATCTCGCTGCGTGCGCGCGGACAGACAGGCAGACAGGCAAACGCCAATTAGGCCGCAGCTGAGTTATTGTACTGATGCACGCACTGCAACATGTGTATGTTCAAGTCAGGGTGCCAATTCATGCAGGATGTAATTTGCCCGGGTCCTTTCAAGACTGAGATAAATCCAATTACCTATGCATAATTACTGATAAATATCTTTAACGGTATCTGTGTTTTATGTGATATCATTTGATACTTCTGTTTTTAAAGATTCAAAATTAAAAAACCAAAAAAGTTTTTGTTAAATGGGCAGCTAGCCTACTCGTACATCCATCGGAAACTGGAGGCATCTTGACAGGCCAGACCTGATTGATTGATAGTTGGGTAAGCTAAGCTATAATGTAGGTTTGTCTAATGGTATTAAAAAAAAGATGTTTGGCTACTGAACTGCACACTTTAATATGAAATAGCAGCTGGATTATTTTAATCATGTCAATGAAATGCAGCTCGGAGTGCCGAGTGCGAGTTGCAGTGAGAGAAGTGAATGACTTCACCATCGCGTTTTGCGAGCACGTAAATGTCAAATAGTATGGAATCGAGTCAGCGCCATCTAGCGGCGAATTCGGGCAACATTCAGGCCGCTAGATGGCGCTCACTCGATGCCATACAAATTCGCGCTTTGTTTCTCGCAAACGCGATGGTGAAGTTATTCACTTCTCTCATTGCAACTCGCACTCGGCACTCTGGATTCTGCCGGCATACCGAATTATTTAAAATTACGTTACTTGTCCTTCATATGTCACATGATATGTATTTACTTAAAGCTTGCCCACAAGAGTTGTATTTAGTGACACTACCAAAATCCAACAACATTAAAAGATTGAAACTAGAAAAACTCGACTTGATCCTAGGGACTCAAGGGGGGTTTTTCTAGTTTTTACCTTGTGTAGATAATAATGCATTGTTAAATGATAAAAAAGAAAAAAAAAACACTTATCAACAGTACTGGTTTAGCGGCTTACACATGAAACCCTCGTAACAGATAGAGTTACTATGGATATTACAATGGATGGTTGTTTTTGAAAAATGCGCATTTAACATTTTGCTGCATCTGTTGTCAATGGAACTAAATATATTTCTGAAGAAAATATGAAATAGCCTTTCATGGATCTATGATAATCTATACTAAATAGATAAAGAGGAAAGATTTGCTTGTTTGTATTAAAGGCTCCAAAACTACTGGACCGATTTTAAAAATCCATTCATCAAAATAAAGGTAACTATCGGGAGTGACAAAAGCTATATATTTTTTAATTTGGGCTATATTTTGACGGGAAACGTGGGCGAAGCCGCTGACGGACAGCAAGTCATACATAAAGGAATAACATATTTTGACTGGCCTGTTGGCGCAATGGCAGCGATCCTGCTTTTAGCGCCGGAGGTCGTGGGTTCGATCCCCACACATGACAAATATTTGTGTGACGAACATTTGTATTTGTTGTGTGTCTGGGTGTTATTATCTATTTAAGTATGTATTTAGAAATATTTAAGTATGTTTATCAGTCTCTGACGCCCATATTACAAGCTCTGCTTAGTTTGGGGTCAGATGATCTTGGTGTGAATTGTCCCAGATATTTATTATTTATTTATTTATTATATTGAAAGTTAACCAAATGATTGCCCTCAACATACACCGCCATCACAAATCGCCTCCATTTCACACTCCTGAAGCTAAATATCGCATCAGCCCATTTAAATGAGCCTTCACTTCTACCCGTGACGGTGCACGGGATTTAATTCCGTCGGGCGAGCGATAAAATCTAAATAGCCTGGGACGAGACGATCACGAGACGGGTTGGGCAGCAGCCAAAAATGTACAACACCTATGCTCAAGGGCCAAAGTTCAGAGTTGTATAGCGTATATCATAGCTGGGCCTGAAGATCGATGGGTATAACGTAGCGGCACATTGTTGACAGTTGGGCGAAAATAGTATGTTGTAGAACATTGGAATTATGGTTTACTAGCTTTGCTTCAATACCGTTAATGTGCGAAGTATTACTCGATTGGCGTAGTGTCCCGGGTTCGATAAGACAAGCACAACTGATGGGACTTCGCAGGTGGGCTAAGCAGGATACACCTTGTTCTTGCATGACTGATTCACTCAGGTACACAATGTATATGCCAGTATAATGCCAATATGCGGGGATGTATGTGTGTATTTGCTGCCTGCCAACAAAATACTTATTTTGCAATATCTTTGTTAAATTGCCATGTAGAGGTTGAACTTCTGCCAGACGTCTGCTGCTGAGAGGACGTCAATTCCTATTACTAGACAATTCTTATTTCTGTTACCCTAGCTCCCCAGAAATGATGAGGAGAGACGTAGGGCACAGGGAATTCCCCCACACGTAATCAAGCTGCCCGTCTGGATGTATGTGATGTACCAACGTTGCTGAAACCCTAGCTAAATAAGCTTAGTAGTTCCTGATGGTGAGTAAGGTAGCCAGAGTTCATCAAGGAGATTTTGTTCAATCAGAGTTTATTGAGGACTAGGAGACTGTGTGAAAGTTTCACTTAGGCTCGCAGGATCGGCAACAAGAAGCTGAAGCCTCGTATCCATTAGGCAACATCTGACGCGCGCCATTTTGCACAACGTTGTTCCAGCAAAGCGGAACTTTTTTAGCAACGTTGTCGGTCCTCGCAACCACCACAATGCTGCCGATCTTGTTGAGCGTTGTGTTGAGCGTCAATTGTTGTCTAGTGTATACGAGGCTCAATACTTCTGTTGTTGCATGAGCTCATGGCTCCGGTAACCACTTCGCATTTGCTTGTTGCATAAAAAATTACATGAAAAGCCGAGCATATGCGCAAAGGGAACGTAGTCTATTAAACAGATGATTGCGATATAAGAGATTGGCACCAGGCCAGTTCCCAGAGGGGCGTATTAAGATGCTATCCGAGACCTAAGGAGTTGGGGAAAGCACTTAGGTACAGTCGAGAAATGCGGTTCATGTACCGTTAGCTTAACTAGCAAAGCGCCAGTCAGACTTTAAATTAAAATGAATTTTAAATACATTATTTAGATACTTGTTGGGGCTTCCACGCGTCTGCAGTGCATCTGGCATGTTTGCCGATGCCAGTACCAATGACTTCTATGCTTAAATGCGCAGAAAGTCTTATACCATCATCAGAAGGATACGAGGGAGCTCCAACTCTATTCTGAGGATGGTATCGGAGAGATTAGATTCTCCATATTTTGCAAGGTTCACCGCTTTGCATATGAGACATGCGAAGAAGTGAAACTTTGTGTTTTCATTTTTAATTTTCTGTCTTCATTTACTAACATAGCAAGTAAGTCAACTATTACTAACAATCTATGGGCATCAAAGGCCTGAAATAAAGAAAATTTATATATTTTTTTATATTTATTTTATTTTATATGTGACGAAAAAAATTTTACTCCATGGAATTTTTATTTTCACATTACAAATAAATTGTATTTTCTATGTCAATCGGACTATCGCCACCCGGTGTCGTGGTCTTCGACAGACAAGTGGGAAGAAGTACGCAAAAGCTATGTAAATGTCGGATCACTAAACTTAGTTTGGCCCTACTGATCAAATATATTGCCAAGACCATAGAGTAAGAGAGAGCAAAATAAAAGGTTAAGAATTTAGCCTATACTGTCTAACTGCTAGGAAAAATTAATGGTTCAATTAATGGACATTGACTTAATCCCCAAGATTGCCAAAGGGATTACAAACCTGACTTACGTCTCGGAAAACCAGAAATATTTTGGTGACCCGGAAAATGAACCCAGGAACCGATCAAATACATACATACCATCACGACTTTATCACAAACAGGAAAGTCAGAAGCAAGTGACTGTTGCCGGCATGGTAAACGGAACACTCAGCAGCCCACTTTTCACCAATGGTCTAATACCATTTGTGAAAAGTGGGCTTCTCACCCAACGTGGTAGGTGGTGAGCCTTCCGCCGTTATCCAGGTTGATTTGGTTTTTTCTCAGTGTTTTCCATCACCGGAGAGTTAGTCGGAAATATAACAATGAACACAAAGATTTTAGCTCTGGCCAGATTTGAACTAGGGACCACACGATCCGCGATCCGAGTTGGGGTGCTGCTGAACCACGAAGACGCTCTCAAATACATAAAAATATATTTCCTGCAAAGATAATCTTTTTGTTTTTAAGGCAGTTCCAAAATACATGAAAGTCATTTAGACTTTGCCTTAGAACGTCATATTTATTAAGTAGTAACTTAAAAACCAAAATGGCGCCAGCACTTCAACAAACCACTTACAAGGAAGCGTTTACAACATGTTTTCTTACATCCATACGAGTGAAAAAAGTGCGCACACATTGTCCTTAACTCGGGAGAATAAGGTTTACATTGGTAAAGCTTATTTACGTATGAGAACAACACCGCTTGTTGCTTGTCAGGTTAATAAAATATTAATATTGGTTTTGTTTTTTTAGTCATGTCCCAGGGGCGAGTGAATTAATTTTTGCGTTTGTTTTTTTAGTTGAAGAATTTATGGTTGTTCGGAGGCTTTGGTGAACTCGGATTGAGAACATACGAAACATTTCATGCGTGTACTGACTTCTTCTGGTTTCTTTGAACTTGTTTTGTTTGATAGAAACGTATATATTTACTTAATTTGGTTGAGAAAAGGATGTAAGCAAAAAGAAGAAAGAAACGCGGCAATACGTTGTTTCTATTTTGCAATTTTTAATATGTACAAGCTTTTATCTTGAAGGGCCTGTTGGTGCAAAATGGAAGAGAGAGTTGCTAAATAGTGCTGTAAGTCGTAAGTTCGATCCTCACTAGAGAAATCTAAGGAATTCGGTAAAACGGTGTATTTAACAGACCTTGACACCCTTAGTTTAGACCTAGGGATTTGAATCCCTATCTTCTAGATTTTACCGTTAAGTCATGGTTGAGTGAGTGACTGACATCCAGAACTACTGGACGTAGGAAGCTATAGTTAGGCATGCAGGTTCCTTCGGGAGTGTAGGGAAACACTAAGTGAGGATTTCCCGAAATTCTTACGGCATCGAGAAAAAACGGGTACGTTGCGGGTAAAAGTAGCGAAGTAAAATATGAAGTTACGCATAGCAAACCGCCCACACGAGCACGGATAATAGCAGCCTACAATTTTCCACCGAATGACATCACCGCAAGATTACCACCAATGTCAATGTTGGCTTAGTTAATAACTTACCCCGCAAACAACCCTGCGGTTATGTAACTGTCAACCCTGTAATGTAGGGGGTAGGAGCGAAAGTTGAGGCACATTGTGATATGGTTACAATGCGTGTGTTGGTGTTTAAAATATACTAACTAGGCTTAACTGCTGACTTCTTTTGCAAAAAAATATAAGTATACCCAAACAAAACTAAACCTTTATAAAGGCTCCTTTAAGTGGAGTGACAAGATGTTTGCGGAGAAAAGCGACCAGCAATGGAAATTAGCGTCAGTTAGCGTTTCATGATGACGGAAGATCAAATTCTGCTGGCAGAGACTGTTGTAAAAAAACATTTATACAGTTAATTACTCTCGCTTCATACGTTTTTGTCATCATTCGGGTTGTCCATGGCAGAACAGAGGTAATCATATGTGCTAGAACAGCTGGTGCACATGATGCGTGGGACTACTGACCTGATGAACCCCTAGACCTTCATCAGTTCAGGAGTCAAAATAAAATAGTCTACTTTCCTGAAAATTTTGCTACAGCGGTGCAAAGCAAATACGACGATCCAGAAATCGAGTTCTATAAACACAGATCAACCAAACAACCACGAATCTGGGCCAACTATTTAACGCAGCGAATCGGATAAAGTTGCCCAAAGTAAAAATTACGTAAGTAGGCTGCCTAAACATCACTTTACAAGTAATAAAGGGGGTTAATTTTAAATCTCCCAACGTAAACTCATTAAAGAGGATTTTACAGTCGGATGTGGTGCCGTACAGTCGTAAAGATGTTGCGCAGTGGGGCGCGGCTGTGTGTGGTCGCCCTTACGACTAGTTTGGGGCGTGAGTGAATGGGTGAAACGGTTTTGAACTTTTTTGCGTTAGCTGATGCAATTGGGAAGCAAAAAACACTAAAACAGGCTTAATGGGAAAATATCTAGGACTACCAAGATCATCTGAGCTCTGGGCTTGATAGACACTAATGTACTTCAAGCTTGAAGTCCTAAGTTATACATTTGTCATTAAATCCTCTCAAAAACACATATTGAAGTATATTTTTAGAAACGAACGCCCCTGTGCCCTAAAAAATATCACACTTGCCAAAAGTTGTGTTCGGATTTTTTGAAATATAGACGAAAATTGTGATCACCAACCCACAGCAACAATGGAGACGCAGCAATAACATATTAATTGTAACGATAACTTGATTTTATTAATAAAGCTTCACTCATCAGTGAAACAGTATATTAAAGGCTAATTACTTTCCTTTAGATACTGAAACAAAATATTATTGTTCCTTACCTAACCCAAGCCTTATTTTGTAAAAAACAAAACACAACGCACGTATTAACATAATATGACTCAACAGGGAATCGAATCGGATTACACTGCCATATTGGCCGGAAACTAAATTATCCACCACATTGTTGAACCTAAAACTCGATACGGAACACAAGAGATATTCGATACTCCCTGACTTCAATATGATTATATCATAATGTCGGTCCGTCTTTATATTCACGGCTGACCGGGTCCTTTGCCATCATTCTAAGATCCTAATACAATAGTGATCATGTTTCAAAAATATATTTTTTTATATGTAAAAATTATGATCGGATTTTGAAGGTTACATTATATTTTTGCAAGAAAGTGTTCCATTAATGACTAGCTTTTTTATATACCAGGTGATTAGTTATACTGTAAGAAAATGATATTACATACTTAGGCGGTGAAACACTATTTAGGTAAAAAAATAAATGTGAAGCATGACTTTCCTTACAATGCTGCCAGCATCTTGGGTACCTTACCACAGGTGCAAAATTTTCTTAGTAGTTTTTAGTTATATTTATTTTAAGGTTTCCTTTTTAATTTTTACTGTACTGTATATATTAATTATTTAATCGTTCTGAATAAATTACTCTCAACCGGTATCTCACTTATGTTTTGAAATGGGGCAATCTGATTGTAAGAAGAACCTATAATAAATATTACTGTCATATTGTTACAATACCCCATAGTCGAAAATTATACATAATATATCTTTTAAGATTTCAGTGACCAGTTTACGCAATTTTACAGCTTCAAACCAGATTCGATAACCAGTTCCGATAGTCCTGACCAATAAAATTAACAGGCAATGAATTCTGTCAATTAGTATTTGAGGAAAATGAATTGTTTTCAATTAAAAATAAATTTCATTCATCACGCACATTAATCATTAAAACAATTTATTAAATTCGCACCGCATTTCAGATCGCATTCGAACATCATTTACTCATAATTTTATCAACCTCATGTCGAAGTAACTTGCCTAATTGAGAACCAAAATAACCCGCGGCGTGTGTTCCAATAACGCCGTTATTTCCATCCCCATAAGTCTTATATTACCATAAATCTGTCAGCACATCTAATAAGGGCGCTAGAAAGCGGCGTATTTGTGAAATATGCCTCACGCGTGTTTAGAAAAGTAATAAAGAAGCAGCAAGCGTTATTGTTGTGAAACTGAAATTATGCTTCTTTAAAAGGGGTGGATAGCGTTCACTTTAGGCATGAATATGAAATGTTTCTCGTAAGGTATTTTGGAGACATTTTCGTTTTAGGGCCTGATAAATAACAAATTCACAAAATGGAAGCCAATTTCCGTCACTGAATTGATAAACTATCTGCACTGATGATGATACACATTGCGAATGTTGAAATGACGGATGAATAGCAATTTTTTATTTGAGAATACAATCAGAATAAATATTTCGGTTACTTGCTTGATCTCATTTCAATATGAGGTTAATTATACCATTTGGCGAAGATTTAAAAACCTAGTTTGATTTAACGGAATTGTCTAAAATGGACTGCTTTTCGATTTTTCCACGTTCGCGATTATGTGATTTAACGTGACACACGTACATTAACTGAAAACCTTCATAAAATATGATGACCATGTGCCACGAACACCCTATCAAAAGTGCTCAAAAGCTCCACACTAATTATAGAGGAGCTTTTTTTATTGTTTATGTTGTAACGGATTAACTCAAAAACGAGTGGACCGATTTTTTGAAATGCAGAACCACAGTATATAGCAAGCAATGCAAGCATGGGCAGTATATAGCGAGTATAATATTTAATGAATATTTTCATTACCCAGTGAACCAGTATACGCGAACGAAGCCGAGGATAGCAGCTTACTTCGCAACTGTAAACTTTCGATAATTTTAAGTGTAAACCTTTTTTAGAAAATGTCACTATCATTTTTATGTTAGCCTCTTTCTCGTTGACATATAATTGCAAAAATAAAATTATTACAAAGTATACCCCATTCCAGCCCCCAGTACTACCATATGCGGCCGAAGTCACAGTATGACATATCGCTTCCTCCACGTTCGCGATTGAGTGTGTAGCTTACGAGTACCATAATTGTTTACGGAATGTTGGCTTTCATGACGTGTTTGACGGATGACGCACTGACTTGTTGAAGGGTGTAATGACGGGAATGGAGTCTGTAGTGAAATTGGATTGAATTGGTTGACAGGTTTGAGAGTAAGTCACGTAACGAAATTAGTCATATGCATAAATCAAACTGATTACTTATTTTGAATGTTGTAGCTGTTGCCGGCGACTTTCTCCGCCGCGGCATAGCTTTTAGAAGTTAACACCCTGTATAAATACTATATCTTAAGCACACTTTACTTTAATCTTGCCTTAAAGGATAATTGTCCATAGTGTTTAACAATAAAATTCAACCAGTATATATTTTTCACGTCACGCCTAACTATGATGTGGTACTAACCATACTTCAACAAGTGAGCTAAGGTGACGTATACAATCAGTGAGCTCAGGTGACGTATACAATCAGTGAGCTCAGGTGACGTATACAATATTTTGGCACTATCGCAGCGTGACCGTTCAAGGTATTAAAAATGCTCACTTTTTATTGGTACCTATTACGACGTCACTTTTTTAGAGCTACTTCTGCAAAGCTGTCTATGGTTTACGAAACTTAGCTGGCTTAGTTACTTAGTAGACTAACAATTTGCCGGTAAGTTACGGTTTTTGGTTTTTATACATGACTTTTCATTTTTTATAGTGGCCGTCAAGATGACCTCACTTCACCTGATGGAAAGCGGTCGTGAGGTCCAGATATGAGGCTGACAAGCGCAGTAATGAAAATCCATCACTGAGCTAGTCATACTCATCTTGAAGGCCTGCAAAAATGCCTTTTCACGCCCCGCTTGAAGACCCCGGGACTGTAAGAGGAAGGAAACACATGCGCTGGGAGAGCGTTCCACGTCTGGATGGTTCGACAAAGAAAAGAGTCACCGAATCTCTTTGACTGATGAAACATTATATAAGAGTTCGTAGTACAAAAACGACGCGCAGAAGTAGCGATCACGTGACGTATTGGTCACGTGACTGGGAATAAGAGATCATAATACTTGTACCTAAATATGCCTGGACGCTCAATTCACGGACAAATTTTAAGAGATCGTGATAAGGCCCAGGTGCGGATACTTAGTTGGAGGGTAGTGAGTTATAGTTTAAAACATGTTTCGTGCTTACAACTCCCGTGGAAGAAGAGCGCTAAGCGACAAAAGGCCGGAGGGCGTCCTACACTGGCTACACTACGTTTGCCGATACGCGGTCTCCACTCTGGAACACGTTATCTGTTCTACGGTATAAACGGCCGGCCCAAGGCCACTTCAGCTTACTAATCCTGGAACAGGGGTGCATGTACCAATTTAGCCCTAAATTCACTCATTGCGCTGGTCCAGGGAATTATACCTATTTGAGGCAAGGTTCTTGATCACACTAGTTCTTCTCTACGGATGCAGAGGCTCATAAGCAAAATAATTCTGTTATGACTGGCCTGTTGAAGCAATGGTAGCAATACCAGGCCACTGTCACTCCATGTACTTGCGCGCGATAATACCTACTAGCCGCCGGGTCTTCCGAAGCCCATTTGGCAGTTGTTTGTTAACAGCCTTTGTACACGAATCTTGCGGTACCCAAGGACATATCGCAAGAGGTACCCCTATTCACATGACAGCCCGCATTAACAAATGAGAAAATTCTCGACGAACATTTGTGTTTGTTGTGTGTCTGGATGTTCTTATCTATTTAAGTATGCATTTAGAATTATTGAAGTATGTTTATCAGGCTCTGACACCCATAGTACAAGCTTTGCTTAGTTTAGGGTCGGATAAAAAAACCGGAGCGTATTTCACACGTGCAACATCATAATATCCCAAATCCCACCGTATCGATTAACCCTAATTACGCAGCGTAAATATTTGGACACTCGTTAACACGGATACCGGAGCCGACGGAGAAACATTTGCATAACACACCCGATTCAGGGTTAAGCTTGGATGATCGACTACTTTCTACGGTGAATCTCTTTTGTTGTGTATAAAAGTTAAAGTCAGATCGTGGATCGTGTGGTCCCGAGTTCAAATCAGGCCGGAAACAAAATCTTTGTTATCATTGTTAAATATCCGACTAACTCTCCTGTTATGGAAAACACCGATAAAAAAACCATAATTTACCTTATAATTTTTGTTTTTTGATGTTAATCTTTAATTTTTAAATTTGTAGACTTATCTCTTATCTTATCTCTTTAATTGTAGCGTTTCCTCTCTTTTATAACCTTTTTGCGTGCCCGACAGGGTCCATATTGGTCATGTATCATACTATAATAATTTACCATCTTCTGTACATATGGCTTGCAAATAAGATATTGAGTATTGAGTATTGAACCAAATCAACCCGGATAACGGCGGAAGGCTCACCACCTACCACGTTGGGTTCTCATACTATTGGTGAAAAGTGGGCTTCTGAGTGTTTAGTTCACTATGACGGCACACTCACTTATCTCTGACTACCCCGTTTGGAATAAAGTCGTGATGGCATGCTATGTTATGTTAAAAGTTAATAGAGCTTTGGCACTGGATCAAAAAAAATGTAGTTATTTACCTCTCAAAAAATATATCAACGCCTCCATCATCGAGTGGTTACAGAGGTCGGTCCAAAATCCCAAGGGCCTTTGGTTTGTGATCGCCAAACTAAATTTGGCAAGCATGACTTCAAGCATTGGGCTTGGTATCTTCAAGGGCAGAGTGACTAGGCATTTTCTGGATGAGCGTGTACCACCATCGGCCTCGTCATCGCTTACCACCAGGCGAGACTAAGGCCAAACGCAACCCATTTA
The DNA here is from genome assembly GCA_947369235.1 of Udea olivalis. Lineage (NCBI taxonomy): Eukaryota > Metazoa > Arthropoda > Insecta > Lepidoptera > Crambidae > Udea > Udea olivalis. The sequence continues at coordinate 9,671,947 of OX376366.1, forward strand.
AAAAAAAAAAAACAACTCCCATCAATTGTAGCGATGACTTAATTTCAGTGATGTAGACCTTTCCCAGCAGTGGAATAGTTAGTATACAGGCTAGTTACAAAATACACCACATAGTTTTATTAGGAACCAATGCACTTTTCAACGGCCTCGACAAGGAGCTCATTCCACAACTTCAGCATCCTCAAGCCACGTCTTTAAGAGTATATAATAAAAAACTTTGCTTAGTTTAACGACTAAACGTTCTTCATTCAGTATTTACCCCTTCATCCCAAGTTCGTATTTCCCTGCTTTGGTAGAAATAAAACGAAAACACCTGCCGCCTGTTGCGTGGTCTTATTTTTTAATCGTGCTCTGAAGCGATAGTCATGTATTCAATCATTAAGATCGATATCGATTTAAACCAGATCGCTTTTAGTTTATAATTTACATTTTCAAGTTGACAACAACAAAATCTTAATGTTTCATCAAATTTTCTAGTTTTGCTGACATTTCAGTTATTTAATTATTATACATTTGTTGTTGCTCTATCATAGGGCCGGTTTCTAAAGTTGTTATTTTAAATGTCTCTGGGACATTTTCAAACATAGCCATCGGACTGAAAACTTAGTTTTAAAGACTGATATACACACTAAAATGTATTGAATATACGACTATCATAGCCAACAAGCCAGTTAATTTTAATTGACACAAAAAAGCGATGTTGCTCAGTAATAGTCGTCAGAGTATTTCTGCATGCTTGATGCCACGATAGTTTAATGCCTATGCCCTAGGGCTCAGAGACTATTTAAAAGCTGCTCAAATGCAGTGTGAAAGTGTTAAACGAACAGCTTTTAGATAATAAACATACATTCATACATGTCATCACAGCTTTTTTCAGACGGGGTAGGCAGAGATCAGAGACCACATCTTTGCACCTGCTACGATTGTGACACAAATCTTGCGCTTCTTCGACTCGCACTTCTTTCATGCATGCTGCGTCAATTGTGAGTACTCTTGAACTTTTCCTAGGCCCTTTTAACAGATGCATCGACTCTTGTCTTATTTATTTGTTTCGTTATAAAACTTGTCAAATTGTTTTTTTTTAAATAAACTCAACGATAAAATCCCGTCCCATCCCTAAGCTGCACAGAAGCGTGCAGCGTGTTCACGACACAACGGATATCGCTCAAGATTCCTCGTTGCTCCCTTTGTCTTCTGTAATCGATAATTTAAAACGCACGTCACTAGAGAATGCGCGGCGCCGCGTCCCATCCCCGATATTGTCTAGGTGGCAGCTTTAATCGGTTAGTGCTTTATTTTTCTTCAGGTAGTGAGGGGAAATCTTTCCAGAAATCGGAGATGGGTTTTCGCCAAGAACATGTTTGAGTCACAGCTTCTGTTTGAGAGTGAAAGTCCTAATGAATGTGGAACGAAGAATAATTCACTGGTCCGATCACGCGATCGGAAGAGGTCAGCCTTTCAGCCCCGAAGTTCGAAGGTTTGATTACCGCTCAGGATAAATATTAATATATACATGGTAAAAAATTGTGTTTGTTATGTGTTATTATAGGTACGAGTATGCATTAAGCATGTTCCTAAATATTAATATGTTTTAGTATATTTGTCGTAGTCGCTCATTAACAGAATAACATCACAATTGCAAATTTTTCCACGTACTAAAAAAAAAAACTATACTTAAGGATTATTATAACATTACTCACTCAATTTTGGAGTCAAATAGTCTTGATGTTGTTCAATTATTCTAAGTATACTTTAAAACAAGCTATTAGATGCTTATTAGCAAATCAGAACTGAAAGGGAGAAGTATCTGGCTTTATTATTGGATAATTACAAAACTTGGAAACTTGAACTCGTAAAACTAAGATTCAAAATAACAACCCCCAAGGGAGCTCTGGGAGGTATTGTTATAAGTCATTTTGAAGGCCATATCTAAAATAATGGTTTGGAAGCACTCACATCTTGCCATTCAAATAAGGACTTTAAGTTATATTGTGTGAATACACAACAGCAAATAGTAGTAAAATTATTTAAATATGTAGGTATAATGTATTTCAATTATATAATTAGTAACTAGCTTTCAGCCCGCGGCTATGCCCGTGTGATCTAATTTTTTTCACACGTTGGGTTACATATCAAAATTTTCATACGGATTCCTAACGTCTTTTAAAAATTTATATGCCAATAGCAATCAGGGATAATGTAGCTTCTTAACAGTGAAATAATTTTTGAAATCGGTTCGGTAGTTTCAGAGATTACCTACCTTAAAATACAAACTTGACTTGACTTACAAAATTGAAGACACGGTTGGCGTAGTACGGTTTCTCGCCTCGATTTCCGTAGTGTCCCGGGTTCGATTGCCGGTCGGGTCAATTTAGGAAACGATCTTTTCTGAATTGACTCGGGTCTGGGTGTGCTGGGAGACGCCCCTAGCTTATTTCCTTGTGTGGTACCTCGTAACACAGGGATATTAATCCCTACTTCGAGACCATTACAAGAGGTGTGTTGTCTGGCGCATATTTATTTTAATTATTTATTTAAACTCACAAACGCTTACCTCTTTACGAGTACAACATTCGTGTAGATTTTAGTGTCAAATGGAGGATTGAGGAGACTTAACCTTGAAGAACGAGTTTGTTTGTATTGTGCGACAGTTACAACCAAACCTTTTTATGCAACGTCTGCGGAACCCCAAAATCACTGACAGCTTCTGCCGTACACTAAGCCTCTAGTCTACTAGTGACTAAGACGGTCACTGTGGCTTAGGCACAAGAATGCCAGTGAGACGTCAGATTGTATGGGAAATCTCGTCCGCTGTTTCTGATGGCTAAGTACGTGAATGAAACACTACATTACCCATTACCACAAAATAAAGAGTTCACAGAAGGACCGCTCGCACCTTTTTCCAAAACTTGCGTGAACCGCCTAGGGTTACTACTATATTCGCTCTGAATTTTTAAAATGAAGTAAGTAAGTTATACCTACTTGACAGAACTGGCCAAAAATACAAAATTCATCATGTGGACCAAGTTCGACAAAAACAAAAACACTCGCGACAGTGCGACTTTCCGACTCACCGAAGCTCACTGACTTCGTTTGTAAACTCATGTTTTTGTGTGCGTGCGTCAAAAATGTCGTGTTGTTCTAAGCGGGCTATCTGTCAAAGCGCCGCGCATGTCTAATTTGTGCCATTACTAGGTATTTTTATTTAAGTGGGGAAATCCTTGAAGTTAGCTCGCCACCTAGGTAGACGACAAGGATATACTGAGTATAGTATATCCTTGAAGGAACCCCGTGACGTAATGAAAGGTTTCGATAAGCCCCCACTAGTGTTTTTTCTCCAGCTGATCTCTCAATAAAGAGCTTTATTAATCAAATAAGAAATCAAAGTGGGTGGAGGAAGGTTTCTCCACCCCCTTGAGGAACTCCATACTAAGATGATTGGTAAACCATGTAAACATGTAAAATGGATGTTATTATTATATCACCAAAACATCCCTAACGTGAGTTCGTTACTACCTTATTGTTTAACTCGAGTAATTGGCAAAGGGGGTTGGGGGTTGATAAACCAATTTCACTCCGCTGCATTGTGTTCTCGATTAGTTTTGATTCGATTACTGAGTTATTGTTTGATGTGACATTCATTATTAAACGCATACGTAGTATGCTGTATTAGTTAACTTCACTGAGAGAGCTATTTGAGTTTCACCGTCACAGAACGTCGTTGGGACGCTCAATGTCAGAATTCTTTTTAATTCATCAAATTAAAAACTAAGGGAACAAGGTTCAACGTTCTCTCTAGTGTAGTAACACACTGCTCGGTCTTTTTTTTATATTGCCCGTCAAGATGACCTCACTCCACCTGATGGAAAGCGGCCGTGAGGTCCAGATATAAGGTTGACAAGCCCAGTCATTTAAACGAATCACTGGGCTGGCCATCCTCACCTTGAAGGCCTGCAGAAATGCCTTTTCACGCCCCGCTTGAAGAACCCGGGACTATAAGAGGAAGGAAGCACATGTGCTGGAAGGTCTTGATGGTGGTTTTGTGGAATCTTGTTTGCGGATCCGACCTGACATAGACTTACCTAGAAAATTTTGTAATTTCAAATAAATCTGTGTTTTTTTGAAATTGAAATAAATGATCTTTTAACCGAAATTGGTGGTTGGTTACCAAGAGGTTGCGGGAATGCATCCCATCGGAAACCTTGTGTCTTTAATAGTATTTCATTCAATAAATTGATAAGCCGGCTGATTATTGCCGACACGATTGGCGTCGTGCGCTGTAGCACGGTTTCTCGCCTCGAGTTCCGTAGTGTCCCGGGTTCGATTCCCGGTCGGGTCAAATCAGAAAGCAATCTTTTCTTAATTGACTCGGGTCTGGGTGTGCTGGGAGACGCCCCTGGATTATATCCTTGTGTGGTACCTCGTAACACAGGGAAATTAATCCCTACTTCGAGACCATTACAAGAGGTGTGTTGTCTGGCGCATATTAATTTTATTCATTAATCTATTATTCAAACCTCTAAGAAAATGATGTGTATGATAATTGTTTCTTGTATGAAAACCTCAAAACAAAAGTTAGTAAATGATATATCATCACCTACCGAATATGACATAATAATATCATTTTCTACAACGTTTAAATAATCAACTCGTAAAAGTGACATATACGCTCACGGCTCCTATCCTAAACGGGGAAGTCAGAAGCCAGTTGACTGTCGCCGTCATGGTGAACGGAAAACTCAGTAGATGGAGAGCCTTCCGCTTTCATCAGGGTTGCTTATTGATTTTGGCTGACATAAAAAAGGCTGTCACACGCATCCAGACACGACAAGCAAAGTTGAGCACCATTCAAATTGATGCTGTCCTGTCACACGTCAATAGATGTGTTTTTTAATTTAATAATAAAAAAACAAAAATTTTAACAAAAAAAAACCAACTGCAAAAAAAATAATTATAAAAAAAAACTCAAAAAAGTTAAAAAATAATTGCGTATTCTTCTAAAACTTAAACGATAATATAATGTAGATGATAACACATTTTTTTTAAATTTAAACAGATATGGAACGGACAGGCATACATTTGAGGTTTGCTCAACATTGAATGTCGTTTGTCGATACGGGCGTGTTTGTCATAGCACTGAACTTCACAAAGCTGATAAAAAAGTATGATTCGAAATAAATAGTTATTGAGCTTACCAGAAATCACATTTAGAAATGCTCACGCAGAAAAAAGAGGCCCCACGTATGTTATAAACAAAATACTCGTATTTCGGAAATCACCGCAGGCATTCAATACGCTTAATTGGCCTATTTACATAAATACAACCAAAATTGTACATCAAAGAGCAAGCAATTAAAAATGAATATAACTTGGTATTCTTCAAACAAATAAATCACCTAAAGGTGCTGGGAGTGTACGCGTAATTAAAATTAACTAAGAGGTTCAACTCTCGTAGACTGAACATTTAAAATAAACAGAGCGTTTATGGACTGCCTAGGATTCCACTGTTATCTATGTCAGCACGAGCTGAACCGCAATTATTGAATGTAAATGTTAATTCGATGACATTTTTTTAAGTTAGACAGTCAGAATTCATAACGTTATGTACGGAATAATATTTATTGTAATTCTATGATAAAATTTGTGTGTAACAAAAATCTAAGATATACATTTCTTTAAAGTAATATTCTGCATATTGATTCAATAAAAAAAAATATGAAAAACAACTTAAGTCAGACGGAAATTATATGTCTATTTTTTGTAAAACAAAGTTCAACCGGCCGAGCACTCTGACCATTCGGCCAACGAGACCTTGTCGTAGTACCGTAGGTTTTTTTAAATAATTTTCGCACATAATTGGCACCTCTGCCATTTCATACCGTCTATGGTAGAGCGTGAGCAGAGAACATTTTGAAGTATCTCCTTAAAGGAATGTAGCAGTAATTATTCCAGGCGGGTTAATTTTACGGCCGACTTAAATCAATTACAAACGGTTTTAATTAGCAATTGTTTGTAATGTATGGAAAAACAGTACCTATCCTTTTTGCCCTACAGGGCAGACTAGGGTTATCGACAGTATTGTTTGAAGATTTTTAGGAAACTGAAGGTTTTGTTAAGCATACATTATTTTTGATTTAGTAAATCTCAAATTTGGGGCTGTTTAGTTATTCAAGGTCGGATGAATTATATCATAATTAAGTAATCTCTTGTGTAAAACATGTTTACGCTAGCAATCCTCTATTTTTTTAAATTTTAATGCCACTCAATGCTTCGATCGAAAGGAGCTTCGATTTTTGGATTGATGTTAGTAAAACTTTTATACAAATCGACCTTGAAAGGGTGATAAAATCAGTGCATCGAATACTGTGCTGGTGTCGTGTCTCTTATAAAAAAATAGTTAGAAAAATATATTCGATATTTTTTAAAATTAATTTTATTTTCTAGCAGCCCTACGCTTCTAAAAACCCATTTTATCCAGAAATATTCTGTAATACGAACCTTTTATTGCCAGAAGTCTAATTGTATTGTCTGAAAGGGAATTCATTTTCGCAATAAAAATTATTAGCTTTTGGGTGATAATAAACCCAGCTATATAGATGAAATATTTGCAAAACAGGTACTGCTCTGTGCAGAGGCGTCAAGTAAAAATAACGCTAGATGACAGTAGACAGACTCGTGCGCAGAACCATCCCTCCTTCATAGAAAACCCCCTTCATACTGTTATGAAGGCGGTTTTCTTACCACCAATTTGGTCTTAAACTTCTGAGCCTGACCTCTAAATCGGTTTTCCTAAGGTCGACATAAACGACCAACATCTTTTTTTTAAATTGGTTAGATATTTGTATCGATAGGAAAAAAGCTAGAGATAGGATTTTTAGGGTTATTGCGCAATGGCAAGGGGTCAGAATTAACTGATGCCTTTGTCAAGGAATCGTAGAAAGAAAGTTAATAGTTAAAGTAAGTTAATAAGTTAAAGTTAAAATTGATAAGTTAAAGTAAGAAAGTTAATTTTGAAAAAGAAGTCACATGCCCAAAATTGTTTGGTTTTCACTCTAGAAAAATATAAGGCCTGTAGAAAAAACCTGCGCTGTATAAATATTTTTCTAGTTACTAGTAAAATACTTTTCCACACTGAGGGGAAGAGAGCACGAGGCCGGTCTCCGACTCGCTGGATCGACCTTATTAGGAAATCGACGCAGTCGACCGCGGTACAGTGTACTCGCAACGCACAAAGTCGACAAAAGTGGAGAGAGATCGCGAGCCGCAACCCTGTCCATCAGCAGCCACGACCACTCTGCCAAAAGTGCCCGACTAAGAAGAAGACTTTTCCTTCTTTTACGGAAAATTATCAGCTATAGGTCAATTTTATTAAAACATTACGGTAACCTAGCTCGTCAACTGTTGCAAACTGATGAAATATCAGTACTGGCACCTTATGATAGTAAAATGACCTCATGCTAATTATATTAGGATTCAGAAATGCACTTAACGACCATATTTGCTCTCTGCCACGTGTAGGAAGATCGGCGATGAGGTTAATTTGTTGAATATTTCTGGCATTACCTGAAACAAATAACAAAAAAATACATTAAACAAGATAATAGCAAATAGTATTTTTAGTTTTTAAACTCTTCCATATATTATTCCTCCCAAAAGACCCTTTTCATCATCGAAGTATCAGTGGAAGCGATAGTGGGGATGTACAGAGCTGACATAAGCCCTATATTTGCAATGGTTGATGCGAACGTCTCTGTACCTATTTGTGTGAATGTAAAGCGTTCTGTCCCTTTTGCACATTGCACATTTATCGCACGACCATCTGACTCCTAGTCCAACAAAACTTAATAAATATAAATATGCGCCAGAAAACACCACAATCGTCATGTCCTCAAAGTAAGGATAAATATCCTTGTGTTACGGGAACAGGGAAATAAGCCAGGGGCGTCTCCCAAAAACTTGTACTGAGGGAGTATTGAAAGAATTAAAACTAGATTAACTGATAGTCAGAACAATGTATATCTGTCTCTTTCTGTCCTACTAGGTAACAGGTTTTCATTTGAATTCACCTTAACTTAGATTTACATATCAGATTTCGGTGGAAAAACTAACAAACTCGCCAGCAGAAGCTTGTTATCAATAACTCAGTCGAATTATCCCACCGCCTATTCCCGTCCATCCATTCCAGCAGTGATAAATCAGGAATGCTGATGCAGTTCAACTGTGTTTAGTGGCCTATTCGATTACTCGGTAACTATCCCTGATCAGATTGCGTTATGGACGAACATTCATTGTTGCGTTTGCTATGAATGTTTCTGAAATTTCGTATGAAAGCATTGTCTTTTTGCGTCATTTACGAATACGAAGGGCACAAAAACTGGCCACTACAATTTCATCATCTAGTTCGCCGCTGGCCATATGCAAATATTGCGGCAAGTCATCTTTTCTTCCGAGGGTGCTTAAATTGTGAAAGCTACCTTCCGTGGTTTGCATGGAGCATGGAGTTCTTCAAGAGGGCTTTGGAAAGGTTTTTCACAGGGTTGGTAACGCGAGAGCGATGCCCCTGTAAAAAACCTTGCCCTAGCCACAACGTATAGGTTATGGTAACATATTATAATCAAGCATTTTGTATGCCTGTTTCCACTGACGTTAAAGATGTATTTCGGCAACAAAAAATAGCGCACAAAAAATATTTATGTCAATATCGTAAGATGGCGCTTAGCCCTGCCCGGGTTTAAAATGAGACACGCCAAATAGCTTATTTCTTCACATAAACCTTAAACTTCGGTACACAGCACCGTTCACTTAACCCTTAACTCCCAAATTAATAATGTGACGAACTCGGAAGTTCGTTCCGAAAGAAGTTTGTTTGCGAACATGAACGGAAAACATTAACGTAAACGTTATATTTAAAGAGACGTTCATGAGTGGCCCGTTATTTAGACTCTTCTTTGGTCGGTCGTGGTAGCGCCGACTTTATCATGATGGAGTAGGTACTTGTCTATTTTGTATGAGTGCTTAGGAAAGTAATAAAGTTGATATAACCTAAACAAACAAACAAACAAATTCTACCTGGTCCTAGGACTCAGGACTCTTTTGCAGGCCTTCAAGATGAGTGTGACCAGCTCAGTGATATCTTTGCATTACTGTGCTTGTCAGCCTCATGTCTGAACCTCACGACCGCTTTTCATCTGGTGGTGTGAGGTCATCTTGAAGGGCACTATAAAAAAAAGCTCGAGGGAACCCGCGACCATCCACTATTCGGGTTGTTGCTCTTGCAACTCTTCCTAGGATCAGGTCGAATTTTTCTAGTTTCTATCTTCGTATAGAAAATAGTGCATTAAAATGCTTACAAATAAAATACACGCTAAAAGACCAGTTAAAAAAATACACCATATCGCCTGAACGTAAATAGATACTTTTTCAAAAAAGTATTCTACATTTCTTAACGGTAGTCGAAAAATAAAATAAATTGCCAAACAAATTCAACGTCCGTCACTATAAAGCCGGATATTTTCATTTCCACCGCTAACGAACAAAATGGAAACACAGATGGACAAGGCACAAAGAAAAAAATCTAAACCACAACAAAACGGAAAGTGGACAAAAAAGCTTCCTAACCATAGCAAAAATAACGGACGGTGCGGATTGTGGAATCGGAAATTGAAAATTTCGAACGGAAACGCGATCGGTCCGACACGTCTAAAAAGTTTGAAAATTGAGAATGTCTTTTTCAGGGTAGTCAAAACAGAAATGTAAAATAATACCGGGTAGTATGCACCAGTTATGCCAATTGCCCCACAAGGCTGTTACTAAGTTACGCTCTTCAGTACTATTGCTTTAAAAAAAACAAATATAGAAAAAGTGGAAAAAAACGATTTAGGACCTTGATGATCTCGAGCGGGAATCGAACCCGCGTCTCTGACAATCCGGGTGACTGCTCTAAACTACTGAGCTACCGATACCTCAGAGGGCCGGACGAATTTTTCTAGTAATATGCTTACGTTGCAAGCCAACGTTATTCCAATAATGTTTCAAGGCAAGTAGAAATATTTTTACATATATTTAACTTTCGGTTAAGATGAAATATGCTATTTGATTATCACTCTAGATTATTTTAGCATTTTACAATACTTGTTTTTCATAAAGATGGAAAAACTGGGAAAATTGGATTCCGCGCGACGCGGGTTCGATTCCCGCTCGAGATCATCAAGGTCCGAAATCTAATTATTGCAGTTTTTGTATCTTTAGATATGAAAAACAAGCATTGTAAAATTCTAAAATAAAAACTAATCACTTGTTTTTAATCATTCCTTTTTTTGCTCTTGTTTTGATACACGGGCAAGCTTCGTTCTGGTTCGTTTCGAACCCACGAACCTTATTAGCGAACCCACGAACCTTAGCGCTGTAGGAAGGATCGCTATCATTGCGCCAATGGGCCTGTTAGAATGATATGCGTGCATTGTAAATGTCAAACAAATCAAAATTACTGACCTTGTACTGACTAACAATTTTTCTCTTTTAATTGTTTAAATGACCTTGAGTTTATATTACTTTATGTTTGTTATTTTTCCATTGTTTTATATTCTGTAGATTAGACACTCAGTAGTTTTATTTGTATCAAAATGACACATTGTACTTTACTAACGCCTTTTGTAAACCCCAAACAAGTTTAAAAGAGTACTGCTGAGTTTCTCGCCGGGTCTTCTCGGCAAGAAACAATTTCGCGGTGGTAGAGTCGCATTATGTCTGTATACTGTGTATTTATATATCTTTATTACTATAGTATTTATGTCTATTATTTAGTTTAACTTGCTTTAAATTTAACGATTCAAAAGGACTTACTGTGAAAGTCTGCTTGAGTTAGGCTGCGTTCCAAAACGAGTAGAATTTCACTCAGAGGAGTGAAAACAACCCGAACCCGATTGAGGCCGACCGATCTGTCACCTGACAGTTTCCTAGTTGTTTAGGGAAGGGTTCAGGTGAAGTTTATAACTCTGACAAGTGCGAATTCTACCGGTGCCTGAAGGCAGATGAAATTCACCTGACAGCAGTCACACGAAGGTTTTGCTCATTTTATCTCTCTTTTAGACGAGGGTGAAAATCACTCTCACGACTCATGTCACCCGAACACGACGTGGTCAGCCTCGATTTCACTCGGGTTCAATTTTTTTTTTTTTCTTTATTAAGGAAAACAAACAGCTATTTCTAATACATTTGCTCAGTTTAACTAAAATAGTACATTAGCATTTAATGTTCTCACTGTTAAGCAATACATAAAGTAGTGATCTAGAAAACACTGCGATCAAAAAGAAAAAGGCTATCAAAACAACACATGAAGACATTAACTAAGTACGTATATGTTAGTTTGCATGCTATTACTAGTGAGGCAAGATTTACTAGATAAGATCCGCTGGCCTTTTCAATAGGCCACGGAATCGTTCTATTCTTTCATGAAATATGTCGATGTTACTGTAAGTGCTGTTGTACTTGTTGCAGACTCTTATTAAGAAACTGTTTTTCCTATAATTGGACTTGTAAGACGGTGTACTGAAAGCGTTACGGTGCCGTGCGCTAGGCCTAGGACATTTATAAAAAACTTTACTTAACAAATATGGAGAGTCGACTACGTTGTTAATGATTTTGTAAAGTAGAACTTGATCCCTGTGCTCTCGTCGAGTTACCAAATTCTCAATTTTATTGGTATCAAAATCTTTGAACCGGTACTTCAAACGTTTTTTAAACTTATTTTGTATACTTTCCAACTATTGAATATACTTTGCATACATAGGATTCCACACAGTGGAAGCATACTCAAGCTGAGACCTCACATAAGCATTATACAGTATTATTATTAAATTTTTAATTTGGAACGGATTCTTACTAATCTCACTTAAAATTATAAATGCGAGAGTTTGTGATGTATTTATGTTTGTTAGTTTTTCAGGCAAAAACTACTCAACGGATTTAGCTGAAACTTTACAGTAATATGGCTTATACGTCAGAATAACATTTAGGCTACAATTAATAATGATTTTATAAATGCATGTTTTAGGAATGATATTCCCGCGGGAGGAAAGCTAGTTGGTTTTATGTTGGTTGGCAGAGAAATGTTATTTAAATAAATAAATAAAAAATCACTTTACTGGACTATATTTCGTGACACGTGGCGCAAACTTGAGGTTTCACATGGACATTGACATATAATTATGATGCTAACACAACTCATTGTAAAATGATTGTAAAGGTTTAAATGTACAAAAGGTTGCTGTCGTCCATACGTACAGGTAGGTACAGGTTACACGAAAGAAAAGTTTGGTAACCCGTATCCGTTCACCTCTAGTTCAACAACGGAACTTCATCTCTGCAGAGGTTAGCTTAATTCTTTAAAACCGTATTCTTTAAAACTGCGCTTAAAAGTTGATTCCGCTAGACCTTTACTACCGGCCATTTTGGTAAGTTTGGCTTTGGTCTTTTCTGAATTGTCTGGTCTGGGTGTGCTAGGAGACGCCCCTGGCTTATTTCCTTGTATGGTACCTCGTAACATAGGGATATTTATCCCTACTTCGAGATCATTGTAAGAGGTGTATTGTCTGGCGCATCATTATTTATATAGTAAAAAATGCTTAGAAAATGAAGTCTCTTTTATAAAACGTGGCCCAACTTTATGGAGCACCCTTCAATTTATTTAATTTATGTCAATTGCCTGTTTTTAATCCAGTTCATTTCGGCTCTTTCTCTAACATCACCTAACCAAGCTGTTTTTTTTTAATAGTGCCCGTCAAGATGACCTCACTACCCCGATGGTAAGCGGTTGTGGGGTCCAGATATGACGCTGACAAGCACAGTAATGCAAATCAATCACTGAGCTGGCCATAATGCATCTTGAAAGCCTGCAAAAATGTCTCTTCACGCCCCGCTTGAAGACCACAAGAGGAAGGAAACAAATGCTCTGGGAGAGCGTTCCACGCTGTCTTTTTTGTGATCGTTTTTCTCCACTCCACTAATGCTTAGTAATTTATTAGCTTATAAACTGTCCCACTGGGAAATGGCCTCCATCATTCAAGTCAAGTAATCACTTTAAAAGAGGTACTGGCTTAATCACCACGTTTGCAAAAATCGGGTTGGTAATCAGAAATCTGGGCAAAGGAAAAACTCGAAAACACTGGCATTTGAACCCAAGACCTCTAGTATTCGGTCCGAGCGCAATAACTACTTAACTGCGATGGTTCTAATCTGATGGAAATAAATAAATATTTGGGATGTCACCAAGATCCTGAAGCAAAGAAAGCTGATAAGCTTCAAATTTGAATCTTCGGTGCAGTCACGCGGAAGACATTCAAATGGGTAAATCCAGAAAATAGTCAAAAAAGCATTCCTAGCGGGTTCTTCTTACAATGATTCACTGCAATTACAAGATCCAACAAATTGCATAGTAAACGGTTACCAGAAAGTATGTAGTCATCAAATACTTGAGAAACCACAGAAACTTCGAACAATGCCACTCGCGTTTTTGTCCGAATGCCGAATCCACTCGTTGACACATCACATATTCTCATCAGTCTACATGAGTCAATGTTGAAGGAATGACGGGACTCTCGTCAGTGATTCACTAGCATCTACTGACACGTTGTGCTTTGTTGAGTGAAAAAAGTATTTAAATTCGATCGAAAGTTATTAAAAATATGCAGCGACATTCAAATATATACTGTTTTGTGTAGTTTTTTCTATTAATTGTCTTTCACTGCTAAGGAAAGGTTGTTCTGTTTACTCCATGAAGATCAGATAACTTTGTTAAAGCCTAGTTACGAGTGATAATAACTGTATGTCTAGAATGCTAAGTGTTTATTACACAGGTAGACAAAAAGTCTTTGTTTTAACTTTCTTGTTCTCAAAGTTGTCTAGAAGAGAAAGGCCTTTATTAAAGGCTTCTATATTCGATAAACTGTACGTTTATGAATGCCGTTTGTCTTTTTGCATATATATTAAATGATTTTATCGTATATCAGTATCTGACACTATATAAGCTCTGCCTAGTTAGTCAGAAAATGGTCCCAGATTTTACTAAAATTCAGGTCGACCTGGACTATTCAGCTAGCTATTTAAATATTGCACGTCACTATCAGCAAGCGTATTGCAAATCCCCCCTTTTGTATGGGTAAAAACTTAATCAACTGCGGGTCCGGAGGCGCGTAGTCAACACGCTCGCGGGTATGCAAAGTGACGTTCTGCATTTGATGCACGCTCGTGCAGCTTTGAAGCGGTTGCGATTAGACCGAAGCGAGCGGAGTTGAAGTTCATGGTCTAATTGAATGAATGAACTCATGATTATAACACCCATGATAGCAGAAGGGCTAAGATGCGCATCGGGATAGGATTATTACGTTTTGACGGAGCGTGAGAAAAAACAAGAGAAAAATTTGTCGCAGTCCGAGCCCTGCGGGATAAACCTTCGTGTGACGAACATTTGTAATGAATAATGTTATGAATTGAGTAGTATTTATAAATATTTAGATTTCTGAAGCTTTACCAATCTCTGACACCGGTGGTGAAGATGATTTTGGTGAGAACTGTCTCAGATGTATGATTTTAAATACTCGTAATTAATAACACGGATGGGTATAAGTAAACAATATACATGACTGCTCCTGCTCCTACCTGTATCCATCAGTAGAAAAAGGTAAGTGACCAAAGACGTTCACGGGTTGTGTTATGATGATCAATCATTAAGGCCCAGTAGTACAGTAGTATTAACAGTGGTATATTTATTAATAATGAGCAAATCAACTGGAGACAAGGGCACTAGCTTTACTCGCGACACAATTGATACACAAAATAACAAAAATGGCGCTGCCCACGCCACTTTGCACTTTTCACTGCCATTCGTTCATTTCGGTGTGATTATTCCCGTCAGTAACGTTTCCCTTTAATATTCATGTTCGTAGCTTATCCCAAAACGGAGTATGCACATCACATGGCGTAGGGGACGAGTAGGTATTATTGTGGCACAGATTCAGGGGAGAGGGATATGACAGCTTAAGATCTTAGAGGAATGTGGCCTTGATGTGGTTCATTTAGAGGAAACATAACAAAGGCAGTACGAGGATGGTGTGGAATTGTAATCATGGAAAATTAAAAATACTATACAATATCTACTGAAGTCTGAGTATCTACTGAACCCATTGTGTTTGCTTAATGCTTTGATTTTAGCTTGAATCTTAACTTAAGAATCTACTTTACTATAATTGATTTTTCTAACTATGACATTATTAGCTTATCGCTTATAACGGAAGTAAAAGTAAAAATGAACGATTTCTAATATCTACCCAAAATTGGGCCCGAATTCTTAATTTTTCAGTGTTACAGCATACGAAAGTTGAACCCTACAGGTCGAACATTAGAAAACCATTGCATTTCACCGAATTTTTTGTTCAATCATATTAAAATATAGCCTATAACACTCCTGAATAATTTAGTTTTCTGTTAGTAAAAGAATTTTCACGATCGGATCCAGTAGTTTTGGGGCCTATTTAATACAAACAAACAAACAAAAACACAATCAAATCTTTCCTCTTTAGAATATTAGTATAGATAGCACGAAAGCTACGCTTCGTAGACAGTGGCGCTTACAAAACCCACGCTTCGATTTCATAGTTCGCTTAACTGTGATTTTCAGTAGATAAAAATGAACCCATATAAATTCCATTAAGTCTAGCAAGCAAGCCTTAATTTTTCCATTAAACACGAACGTTTTGCTGAAACGGTGATGAAACTGTACACTTTGAAGCAACATTTTTCAGTAGAGCAGTTTGTTTGACGCCCGATAAACTAGGGAAATTTTCGCCTCAAATTGTCAAAAGGGCGACCAATTAACACTGACACTTCATTTGGGAAGTGGGCAAGCGCGAGACGCATTAACAGCAAGAGTTCCGTCGTAACTGAAAAAATACCAGTACGTCCAAAAATGCCACTAGTAGGCAAAGAGAATCTTGTGTCACAATGCAGGAAAACATTACTATTATCATGACTTGACAAACCGATTAGAGTACTTTAGAGCATCAGTTACGAGCTTCAGTGCAGACCTATGTTTGATCAAACAAGTATTCGGGTAGGGTGCTGGTAGTTCATGTTTCTGTTTTCTCAGCACAGAGGAAAACCTTGCTGTATGTATGTTGTCTCTTACTCGTATTTCTTCATTAAAAGTTTACTCCATTTCTTTTATCATTTCTGCTGGGCGCCATGTTTCGTGACGTTCATGAATGTTGGTTTTAAGTGTGTCTGGAACAAAATTGTAGAAGTAGCATAAAGAAAATGGCAGTGTTCAAGACAGATATTGGCAAAGTCTAGGGCATTTTGTTTTATTGATTTCATTAGGATTACCTAAATCGCAACTAAAACCTCGACATCATAATTATCTGCCTAAATTAGTCCACCGCTCGAATAAACAAAAACCTTTCACTGAATAAGAAAAATACCTACCATAAGGTTTCGAATTCTAAGTGCAGAACCCTAAAAACAAAAAGGAAAAGCAGTCTGTGTCGTTGGAACGCGAGCACAAGGAGTTCTTTTGAACGTCGATCCGGAATGAACAGGTTCGCACTGGATCTTATCGACTCATTTAGGGATTTTTTTCGTTACTAAGCTACGTTACACATCCGAATGGATACTTTGTTATTTTTTAGGTTTTTTTTAACATCCAACTCTAAAAATCGCACTCGTACGTATTGTCAATGTAGTTGTCGGTGCTCAATAGAGTTACATTCCCGATTCGTTCGTTCGTACGTTAATAATAAAAAAATTGAAATTGTCTCAACGGCTCGAACTGCAGTACCCTTTGCTCAGCAGTTATATATAGCGCATAAGTTTGTGGGTTCGGTGTCAGGCAAAGACAAACATTCACCAGATAAACATTTGAGTTTGTTCTGAGTGATTTATTCAAAATTAATAATAATAATGCTTCATAATTAATAGGTATTATTGTAAATAATGATGTTTAGTTTAGTTTAGTTTAGTTTTATTTATCTCATAATACAAAATTACAATATATATTACATTCGATGTCACATATAAGAATTTGCATTATGATTGTCAAAATTATTATACAAATTACAATTAATAAAATAAAGAGAATGTCAAAAACTAAGATAAATACCATAAATGAACAATTAAATACAAAAAAATAATAATTCACATGTCAACAAGAAATAATACAATTCAGTCAAAAATAACAATAAAATAGTTAACAAGTCATCCAAAGTTGCAATTCAAATATTCTTTAACCCTATAAAGGGATTTTTCTAACAAAAGGTTTCTCAGCCGACGTCGGAATGTTTCGTCAGATTGTACGTCTTTTAGCGCTATGTATGTTACTATTGGTTCGAGTCTAGCTGTTGAATCATTTTATTAAAGTATTCATAAGGATTCATGAGTAATAATAACCAACCCTCATAAGAAACTATTAAGGGACTACTTAATATTCCGCACGGGTTCCGTATGCCCTATGATTGGGGATCGTTCGTCAAATGAGCAAATATTGTGGCTATAAGTTGATTACGTCACGATACGTCGAGATGGGAGAAATAAATACAGGAAATCCTGTTTGAAAAGATGAAAGTTACTAGCTGTCCATCAGAGGCTTCACCCGCTTAGACTGTTAAAATATATAGCCTATGTCACTCCCTGATAGTGTAGCTCTATATTGGTGGAATAATTCTTAAAATCGGCCCAGTTGTTTCGGAGCCTATTCAATACAAACAACAAATCTATCGCCTTTATATAATATTAGTACACAGAAAACATCTGTCTAGCAAAGGGAGTGGGACGATACATTTTTTGGACTCCAATGTGATGTCATTTTGAATTCGCAGTGTTAATGGCAGAGTTTAAGACCCCTTACATGTACAACCGTCTGTCTGTTTGATTTCTTCTGACAAGAGACTCCACTGTGATTTAAGGCCTTTTCCTACAATCTACAACACAAGTTTCAACTACGAGTATGTATGTGCATCTGTGGCCTACTTTCGTCACACCCAACTTTCCATACCAATATCACACAAAGCCATCCCTTCATGAAATATAAGACCTTTCAATACACATCGCACACAATAGTTAGAGGGCCCTACGTCATATTTTTATGACTACTTAGATTAATCATTGTATGTTTTGGGGGTCCGCAGACAAAAGGTTTCTGCGGAAGCTCAAGCGATATCAAGCTTTATTTCAAGGATTGAAGAGTGGGTGTATGTGTATGGATTAAGGGTATTGTTCTGGGTATTAGGAGGGATATTTGATGCGTTGTTTGTTAAAGTGCCTATTTCTGCTAAACGTTTTTGTGGAGCGCTTTTTATGACCATAATTATGATGTAGGGTAAGTAAGTATATGACATGTGTGGGTTTGATTACTTATTATTTAAACTACTGTTTTAAAATAGGTATAATCCTACAGCAGCAGATGATATCAATGCAGGAGGAACCTCACATATGATCAGTGATAGCGCAATGGGTAGTATTTATTCATTTATTGATTTTTGTAGTCATGCCACATACGAACGACCTACAGCCCGATCAAAGTCGGAGGATCACGCAATAGGCCACCACGGACCGTTACGGAACCATTGACTCAATTTAACCGGTTTGTATCTCTGGACACAACGCCATACAACTCATAAACCTATCTATATTGAAAATCAAGATGGGTTTTTATCCAACTCCTCAGATGGTTCCCACAATGACGTCACACTTGCAAATGGCCGCTGGTAATAAGGACCTCGCTTAGCGGAGTGCGTGCTTTGCTTCGAAATGTACTGAAGAGCAGCGGGGGCTGGGTGATGAGCGGAGCGGAAATAAAAAGAAGTAAAAGTGAAGTATTTAGCCTTTAAACGGCCTGAAATCTTTCATCATTTAAATAAAATCGTCAATTTGCTTGATTACCAAGCTTGCCAAATGCAAGTCGTTGATCACAAGCTCAGGCTATGCTTTGAAAACACGCTTTGCGCTACCTGAATTTTGTATATTAAAAAAAAAGAAATTATATATTTTTGAGTCTGAGTCTTATACTCCTTAAGGATGTAAAAATATTTGAGTTTGTTTGTCAGTTTCTGATACCTATTAGTATAAGCTATTCTCAGTTTGGAGTGAGATATTTTTTAAAGGAACTAAAAGTATCAGCTTAAAGAGACAACGACACGAGACGACCAATGAAATATGAGCGTCCTTTCTCCGCCATCGCTTATGCCGAGCCTACGACCACTACGACTAAGACGACAAAGGATTTACACCTCATGTCATAGTTCCCAGGTCGATTTACACAGCCCGAACACTTGACGACTCAACCTGTACTTGTAATTTGTATCCGCAGCACGTTAAAGCGTCGTTTTCTTATCGGAAAGATCATTATGTTAGGAATTTGTATTAGAATGTATGCAAACATGCAAGTACGAGTATCTAGAAGTTGGAACTAAGTTGCAATAAGTATGCAACTGAGGTGTAGGGTAAGGAATATCTTTCGCAGAGCTTTCTTACTCTGATTTCCTGGCAAGATCATGTTTGGATTACATAAAATGCCCTAGCGTTTTTCTCAATTATTGAGCGCGTTGAGCAAAAACACGACACGATTGGCACAGTGCGCTGTAGCACGGTTTCTTGCCTTGACTAACGTAGTGTCCCGGGTTCGCTTCCCGGTGAAGCCAATTCAGGAAATGGTCTTTTCTAAATGGGCTCAGGTCTGGGTGTGCTGGGAGACGCCCCTGGCTTTCCTTCTCTGGTACCTCGTGACACACAGGGATATTTAATCCTACTTTGAGACCATGACAAGTGGTGTGTTTTTGGCGCATATTTATTTATTTATAACTTTAGTTCCTCTACGGATGTCCTTAATTCAGGACAATGCCTTTTAAGCTTGCTTGTGAGTTTCATCTTCCAATTATTCTAATACCATTCATTAGATATTCCGGTCATTTTTGGTTATAACTGAGCTGTTTACTATGTACGTACCTAAATGACGTATTTTTAATGTGTCAAATATTATTTACTAGCTTTTATTCATTACTTTTCTTTTAGACACTTACTTGCTCTTCTTGATAATTTTCCTTTGCCTGTGGGTTGCTTGGAAGATATCACTTTTTAGCGATAACACAACATAACATACCATCACGACTTTATCCCAAACGGGGTAGTCAGAGGCAAGTGACTGTGTCGTCATGGTGAACGAAACACTCAGAAGCCCACTTTTCACCAATGGTATTAGAACCCAACGTGGTAGGTGGTGACCGCCGTTATCCGGGTTGATTTGGTATTTTTATCGATGTTTTCCATCACCGGAGAGTATTGTCGGATTTTTAACAATGAACACAAAGATTCGTGCCTAATTTGTGGGAGGCATCTCAATTCGCTAACGATCTATTTTGCAATAGTTTTGAAAAGGTTTTTAAAATTCCTCTTTAGATATAACTATCACAAGTCTAAGACTGCTTTAAAAGGTTGTAGTACCATTAGTAAATCGGCATTTGAGAGTTGTCCAATTCCAATCTATTTTAATTCCAATAAAAAAATGTATCCAGATTTTGACAGCATGTCTTAGAATGGCAACTTTAAGTGAGACTTGGTACTTTAACTTAACAACAGTTACATATCAACAAAGCTCTATTCAGTGGCTTAACAATAGGCTAGTAAAGCTGGCAAAATGCCAGGAGTTCGGGCTTCAAGTGCCCTGACCCGTTGTTTGATATGTCATAGTGCTACATGATTGAACGAACTATCCAATCCAGCTTTGGATTAGGTTCTAAAACATACTATAAGTGCAAATGAAAAACCCATGGCTACGTACAGAATGCTAAGTGCGAGTGGCAGTGAGAGAAGTGAATGACTTCACCATCGCGGTTTGCGAGCACGGAAATGTCAATTACTATGGAATCAAGTCAGCGTCATCTAGCGGCGAATTCGGGCAACATTAAGGCGGCTAGATGGAGCTGACTCGATGCCATCCAAATTCGCGTTTTTTTTTATCGCAAAACGCGATGGTGAAGTCATTCGCATCGCTTACCCTTGCTTCGGGTTCAACTTCACGATTATAATAACGATTTAAAAAAAACTTTAACAATAAGAAGGTACATTATCAGGAAGTGACATAGCTTAGGCTATATTTTTTTCAATTCAGGCTATAATTTGACGGGAAAGTCTACGCGGGCGAAGTCGCTAACGGACAGCTGGTAGAAAATAAAACGTAGGATTATGCTTAATTCCTTGAGTCTAGGCAAAAATTTGCCATACGTTCATAGTCGTTAAATATTCCTCTACCTACACTATTTCAGTTGCAAGTACAGTCGTGTTCTAAACGTTGAACCTGAAGAAGGTCGAGTAACTGGCCTTCGAATTTGGTATTCGTATCGCGTTCCAAAATATTCCAAATAATTAAAATACAACATGACATGAACAAAAACGGCTGCATAAAAATACAATCCGGCACAAAATTACTTATACTTTTTTCGTTGGTAACTGTGCGGTGTTAAGTTACATCCAATAAATAACATTCGGAATTCGAAGCCGTAAATGTGATGGGGAATTTATCGAATCGAACCCGGTACTTTAATTGATTAATAAAATAACAAAAGGATTATCGCACTGTCTTTGGTTGGTGTGCCTTCGATTAATTGGGGGATATAAGACGCAAAACTATTTTAAGTTACCGTTAAATCTTTTGCGTTGATGAATTTTCAATGAGTTTTTCGTTAAAACAAACATGGATAAAAAACCAAATTAACCCGGATTACGGCAGAAGGCTTACCACCTCCCACGTTTGGTTCTATTACCGTTGGTGAAAAGTGGGTTTCTGAGTGTTCCGTTCACCAAGACAGCAACAGTCACTTGCCTCTGACTACCCCGTTTGGGAAATAGCCGTGATGATATGTATGTTACGGCCTTAGTGGCAAATTAGCTTTGCATGATGAGCAGGTATCGCAGCATGTAGGCGATGGTCTCCTTTTGCGAAAAGGTGATGTCGCAGAAGGAGACAGCGGAGAGGGCCCAGGAGGAAGATCCTCAGGCGGGCCCTCTCCGGCGCAGACGGCGGGGAGTGAGGAGACGGCGGTTTGCACGCCTTCTCCCCGCTCCCTAAAAGCAGCACCGGGGTGAAAGTCGGGGGGCTTTCACCCCATTGCACGGTGCTCCTGTCTGGGGGTGTCCCCGTATACCGGGATGCCTCTGCTGCGTGAGGAGGCCCGGCGTGAAGGCTGGGCCGTCTGCCAGGGACGGCATGGTAATCCGAATTAGGCACCATGTCGTCCCGTCAAGGCGATGAGGTATACCGGGGGTCTTTTTAGTGGATATGCCGTCACCTTCAGTGACGAAGAGTCCCACACTTGAACAATTTTATTGTGATGAACAATTTTATTGTGTTTGTTACGTGTGTGGGTTTTATTCAAACTCAAATAACTTTATTCAAATAGACTGTATCAGTACTTTCAAATTATCTGTTGAAGTATATATTTCGTAATATTTGAGTATTTATACGAGGGGAGGTCAATAAGTTAGCGGGGAGATCAATAAGATCGCGGAGAGGTCAATAAGTTCGCAGGTGAAGAGTAAGAAATTAATGTTAAAATATTTTTTTAATATTAATATATTCTTCCTTAACTCTAATTCATTTGTTAAATCCATAAATAAATGTATGCTCACGCTCGAAAATAAATATTTTGTGTTGTCCTCCAAATAGGCTGAAATTGCGTACTTCACCTCTTCATCGCTGTTTTTTTTTTCCGTCGAAGCTCTTTTTTTGATATCGAAATAATTCCTTGGGGATAAGTCTAGCCTACATGTGGGAAGTTCTAAAATTTCGAAGCCCACTCATTCTACAGCAGCCATCGCAATTTGCACCTTGTCCACGCGTTGTCGTGCAGAAGGAGCACACCTTTGGTCAATTTACCCCATCATTTCTCCCTTACAGGATCTTGGAGACGTTTTAGTAGCATAGCGTAGTATACTCCAGTTAAAATGACACCCTTTTTTGCAGTCTATGAGAATATGTTTTTCTGTATCTCAGAAAACAGTGGGCAAAAGTTTTCCAGCCGATGGACACACTATGAATTTATTCTGGGTTGTTTTACCCTCTTTGTGCCCTTGCATTGAGTTCTGCTTAGGTCCATGGTAAAAATGATAGCTCAAGTTTTAATTCCAATCACAATCTGGTCTAAAACTTTGTTTATATTTTCACAACAGAGAGCCAAAAACTTACGCCAACTGAGTGTTGAAACTCAATTTCCACTATGAGAATTGTCCTCCAGATCGACTGGTTTTATGACTTGTATCTCAGTAGATTATCTCCTGATTTAAATAAAACTTCGTATTAATACCGTTTATGCCCAAACTGGTGTATTTGAGTATATAGTACAAAGTCTGCTGAGTTTGTGGTTATATAGATATCTAAATTAGATATTCTTTACATATTTTATGTATATTATTTTAAAGTCTCCCTTTTAAGGCAACCCTCGGGATCTCCAGTTGACACAACAGCTCCCTGATGACCTCAAGCTACCTCACAGCAGGAAAAATATAATCCACTGCCCATTGAGGTATGGTGTTCCATAAGGGGTATTGGCTGGCATTCACGGGCAACAATCCATCCACTCTACCCTACCTCTTTTGTCCTTACAATACATAAACACAAGAAAAAAAGAACAACAAGCTCGTACAAATCCATATTTCTTTTTTACTGCATAAACAAATACTTTATTACAAAATGAATAAAGAAAGATCCCTTAATATAAAACGTCGAGAAGAAACATTATTTTACAAATTAAGTAATAAAAACATTCCCTTAAAGGTCTTGTTAAGAGCCGCAATTCATTCACACTCGACAGAAAACTTTCGCGTATTCTTAAATTATCATAGGTATTCGTCGCGAGTGAACGCATATACGAGTATTATGAATAGAGTGAACTTTGTCACTTTTATTTGAATTATGCACGAAAGTTATTTTATTTTTAGAGTGCTATTTGGAATATGTTGAAATTTATTGCATGAATATTTTAACGGCAAGGTAAGGCATTTTGGAATAATTTTTATCAAATTGTGTATGAAATGTGTCGTGATAAGACTTTCTACATGACAGTGTTTTTAAAGAGTTGTGCATTATTTATGGTCAGTGCGAGACT
Source organism: Udea olivalis (assembly GCA_947369235.1). NCBI lineage: Eukaryota > Metazoa > Arthropoda > Insecta > Lepidoptera > Crambidae > Udea > Udea olivalis. The sequence goes on from OX376366.1 coordinate 9,696,090, forward strand.
AAAAAGAAACACAATTGCAAAATTAAATTGACTGGCCTGTTGGCGCAATGGCAGCGATCCTGCCTTTAGCGCCGGAGGTCGTGGGTTCGATCCCCACCCATGACAAATATTTTGTGTGACGAACATTTATATTTGTTGTGTGTCTGGGTGTTATTATCTATTTAAGTATGTTTATCCGTCTCTGACGCCCATATTACAAGCTCTGCTTAGTTTGGGGTCAGATAATATTGGTGTGAATTGTCCCAGATATTTATTTATTAAAAAAAAAAAATACAGCTTAGGTTCAACATCATTTATGAAGTAATAACTAAAGCAGAGATCAAATTTTGAAATCATAGCTTAAAGCACGTTTATTAACGACGTATTAGTTCAAACGTCGAATGATATGCATGAAAAACATGCTTAAAAATGTAATATTTAGAGAAGTTCTGGAAGTTTAATTTAATTTCGGTGAAAGATTTATGTAAAAGAACATAATCTGCTTTACTTCAATAGGAGTACAGCGACGTCAGAGCCCGAATTTCCGCGGCTAGGACGAAATGGCGTGAGGTGACTGGTGTCATTTGCGACCCCAAAATGCCGATCAAGCTGAACGGGCAGGTCTATAAAACCATCATTAGGTCTGTCTTTTTATATGGCAGTGAAACATGACCGTTACTAAAACGACACAAGCAGGAGCTGCGCGTCACGGAAATGAAGATGCTGCGGTGGATGTGGGGAGTCTCACGCAAAGATCGCGTGCGGATCACCCACCTCCGCGGCAGCTTTCGTTTACGTGACATCGCAGACAAGCTGCAGGAGTGCCGCCTTCGTTGGTATGGTCATGTCTCACGTAGATCGGCAAACTACGGAGGCAACAAATGCCTGGCCATGCCGCCCCCGCCAGGTACCGGCAGAAGAGGTCGACCCAAGAAGCGGTGGCTCGACGTCCTCGTCGCTCCATGCGTGATAACAGACTCACCAGCCACCACTGAAGATGCACATGACCGCGCGAAGTGGCCCAAGAAAATAATAAAGGCGGACCCTGGGACCCAACACACCAGTGTGGGTTGACAACCGGGATAGACCGCACGGATGATGATGACTTCAATGGGAATATTAAATGAATTCAATCAATTAATGTGTAGTAAAATTTTGTTGATCAATCATTTTTAGCTTTTGTCTTGACAGGAAACCTTTATTTCATAACTAAATACAGCAAGTAAGAACATTACTTCAAAAACGATATACAATGCTCAGACTGATTTAAAATCATATTCTAGTTAAATAAAATATGAAACCACGAACTGTAAATTCTAATATTACCCAGATAATCTCAGTCATTTCTTAGTAAAGTAATCCGAACGGGTGTCGTTATAAATCAGTTTGTTATCTTGTTTGTAAGCCGGAATAAGGAAATAAAGCCTGATAATAAAGAGCATTCATTTTAATTATTAAACGCTGAAGATTGTTAACGCTTTTGTGCTTCTCTGTACCAAATGCGAGATAAGTAAAGACAATGCCTAAAGTAGTGATTATGGAGTGTTAGCCCGCCTTTTAGGCTGTATCTAGAAAAATAGGGTCCTTCTCCACTTCACTTTCATAAAAGCAAACACAATAATAACAGTAATAAACGTGGATCGTGTGGTCCCTAGTTCAAATCTATCCAGGACCAAAATCTTTGAATCCATTGTTAAACCGACTATCTCTCCGGTGATGGAGAACCTCAATAAGAAAACCAAATCAGCCCAGATAACGGCGGAAGGCTCACCACCAACCACGTTGGGTTCTTACACCATTGGTGAAAAGTGGGCCTCTGAGTGTTCCGTGCATCATGACGGCAACAGTCACTTGCCTCTGACTACTCCGTTGGGGATAAAGTCGTGCTATATAGGTTATATATTGACATTTAGTGCTGTTGCACAGTAGGCCAATAATTTCTAAGCCACCAGGCACGGCTACTAGTGGTTAATCTATGGTTGAGCTGGGCCACAGGCGCAGCTTGTGGCTTGGTGTATTCACGTCTTATAGACCCCTTTTCAAAGAAAGCGATGTGAAACTCATAACTGTAGAACAAGATTTCCTGATAGATTGATTCTAAGCAAGGCTACAAACTCACTTATACAGCCAAAATAGTGATCAGATGGCAGTAAAAATAATCTTTGTGAAATATTTGAAAAGCAACTAAAAATTTGGTTGCTGCAGAACTGTTTTTACTCTGTAAATGAATATTTTGAATACTACAAACCAAAGTTTTGACGTACTTAATTTCGATCACTGACGAAAATTTAATGTTTAATTCCAAATTGTACAATTTTGCATGCCAGTTTCTGGAAAATTGTGTGAAACTATTATTTCATAAGATCTGTATGTACCACATTTGTCTTATCTTATCTTGGACGAGGCGACTCAAACGTTTAGTTTTGCGCCGATATCAATAAAGTATAAAAAATATGGTCCACTGTTTGCGGCAGTCATTTGTGGCTACTTGCGGTGGAACTTGTGGCGCACAAAGTTCATCAATCATCAATTTCAAGAGGACCTTTACTTCAAACTTGAACGTGAAGAAGTGTTTTCGGATCAAAGCCCTTAACTGTGATCACCATTCGGCAAGCGTGGTGATTATGGATGATACTAACACATAAATTATGGCTTGTTTCGAACGATGAAGGCAGCCTAGCAGTGAGACAGTAAAAAATAATTACTGTAACAAAAGCTACGCGCGAACTGGGGGCTTATCACAATCGCTTATCAACTCAAGTTAATTCCCTAAACTTAGGGCTGCGAGTAATTTCGTCAGTAAATATCCAGCCTGGAAGATGCGTTGGTGCCGAGTTACCACTGACTGGCTGGAAATGGAAGGTCATATTATTACGAAATTGCTCGCCACGCTTAGTTTACGGAAATAATTTGATAGGTAAGGGATTTTAATGAGGCCCTTGTACTAATTTATAATTTTGTGCTTGATCTTTCACACCTTTACAAAACCATAGCAAAATGGGTCGTATGTCAGCAGCATAAGGTGCCCCTGTGTAAAGGTTGATGTGAACGTCTCTGTACAATAGGTAATTCACACCTTCCTTTGTTCACACACATTATCACTTTAAATACTATAACTCTTAGTAAGGCATATTTTACACGTATCGTGCAACCGAACAAAGGCGTTTTCTTTCGGCCCTAAGCCGGCTTATCCCGGGATCAACATTTAGGGATCGTCCCGTAACTATCCAGGGATGTTATGAAGGCTGTACTAGGGGGATTTGGGAAGACACTTTTTAAATATCTGAATATAATGTGAGTTTCAAACAGTAGAGCAGTCGCTCGTGAACCTTTGTAACGGAAATGGTCGCTGGGTCGAATGTCTGTTGAAGAAACAAACATTTGTGTTGGATCTAGCTGTTTGTTTGACGACACGATCGGCGTAGTGCGCTGTAGCACGGTTTCTCGCCTCGATTTCCTTAGTGTCCCGGGTTCGATTCCCGGTCGGGTCAATTCAGGAAACGATCTTTTCTGAATTGACTCTGGTCTGGGTGTGCTGGGAGACGCCTCTGGCTGATTTCCTTGTGTAGTACCTCGTAACACAGGGATATTATTCCCTACTTCGAGACCATTACAAGAGGTGTGTTGTCTGGCGCATATTTATTTATTTATATTTATAGCACAAGGTTGCAAACAAGCTTACGGCCCGCCCGATGTTAAGCAGTTACCGAAGCCTATGGACGCCTGTAACACCAGAGGCACAGAATAAAAAAAAAACCAGAGGCACTACCAGCGCGTTGCCGACCATTTAGGAGATACCTAAACTAAAGGAAAACTTTACTTTATTCACAGGGATACAGACGATTTACTTTTTCAAGAGTCCTAAGGCTGCAGACTTGAGTATTTGTTATCAATTTCAACTTGATACCTTTTCCCATTTTATCTAAGCAACAAAGTTATAATCTTAACAGACAGAGGAACATCAAAGTGATCCAATAAAAGTTCCTGTTTCTCTTTGGAGTTATTAAACCCAAAAAATGACAACCAACTTAACATATAAAACCACTTATCTCGAGTTATTTCAAAATACCCAAACCTACTAAATCATACATGCATTGTTTACCTCACCCCTTAAATACATGACGTCACAAAGAGGTATTCTCCAGTCTGCGTAAGTCCGAACAGTAATCCCGGAGAGATTCGGCGCATAACTCGACAATACTTTATAAGGGATTGGTTTGCTTATGCGAATAAACAGATATTCTTTTTTTGTATAAAACTTCGATTTACATGTGATCATGTAGGGTTACTAATGGTTTCTTTTTGGCATTGTTGTTAAAGTGAGATGCGTTCGAGATTGGATCGAGTCCGGAGGATGTGATAAATTTCAATACTAGTATATTGTAACAAGAGGCAAAAAAACTATAAAATATATCTGATACAGCTCCGAACTAAGCACAGTTATTTTTGTGCAGCTAACATAATTATTCATGTGTATGAATAAGGCGGGAATCAACCGGAAAATTCGGTTCTATCGGGAGGAAGGGACTCTACCAATTGCACAAAAAAAACAAGAAGATTAATACATTTCAAATATCTTGCAGCTTGGAAAGGTTTGTGAATGTAGTCAGCTTGTAGAACTTATTTTCAAGTTTTTCTAGCCTAAGTGTCGCGCCAGAGACTCATCATCATCTCTTAATATCAAGTTGCCCGCATGCTCTGTTCTTAATCACTAACCCCCGTATCCTTGTAGATGGGCGTAAGTAATATAAAAAAGAAAAATTCATTGTTATTCCTGGTCCTCGTGTTGTTCACTTCTTTAAAATCTTGAATCGACATATGATCGAGAACAAACGGTACTACCGAGGTAATCCCACGAAATCCCTTCTCGTGAAATTTGATACTTCACCAGAATATCGGCTGATCATTGTCTCGCTCGTTGTTTGCTGTGTACGGATAACAAAGGTAGGTCTCGGATGTCATTCGTCCGTTCACCTTCAGCGGCTTTATCCACAGGTTATAGGAACTAATCTCGTTAGCCTCAGATACTGTTTCCTTTCAGGATATCAATTGACCAGAGTGTGGAATTTGTTTATATCGTGGTTTCAATTAATGTAGGTACATCAACAGGAACATTAATGTCATTCATCAATATCATTACACATATTCACACTAGAATATATCAAACGATTGGCATTAAAAAACGATCTACTAATAAACGAGGACGGAGGAGGTTGGTAGAACCAACTTCACTATCCTACTTCCTACTTAATATTATAAATGCAAAAGTTTGTGTACATGTGCGTATGTACATACACACATACATACTCACAAACTTTTGCATTTATTAATATTTATAATAATATTAAGAAGTAAGAAGTAAGGTGTATGTTTGTTACTCTTTCACGCAAAAACTACTGAACGGATTTAAATGAAACTTTACAGTAATACAACTTATACATCAGAATTACACATAGGCTACAATTTCTAAAGATTTTATGTAATTTGGCCATAATATATAACGATAAGTTTCGTAAGTCAAAAAAAAACCTGTCCGCTGAGAGCTGCACGAAGATAAAGTATCGTAGGATTGTTTGTCTTAAATAGTTCTGAATAAAAGTCCGCGAAAGCATAGATCTACCTGTTAAGTGGAAGCCACTTTATCCAAAATAGTGAGCCATCAAAACAATTAAATTTGATACTTTTTTACAATGCAGATTTTAGAATATTGATTAAATTCTTATCAAAATTGATATATTTGTTGCTTTAAGTATTTAATGCAGATAAAAATTGTCTTTCACACTAAGCGATTTGGTCGAATACTTTAAGAGTTATCACGATAAGATTGAACTGGATGAAGCGGCATTAAGCGCCTGCCTACTTAAAGTAGGCGCGGGCGGGCGCGTAAAGAAGGTAATTAAGAAAAACTATAACTGGGGACTTTTATTGACACAAAAGAACTGAAAACGATGATTTTTAGAATTTTTGTCTGTTTTCCTATATATCTGTCTGTGCGTTTGTGCGCTAACCTCTGAAACTGCTCAATTAATTTGGATGCGGTTTTCACTCATTGTGCTGAGCTTCACTAAACCTGGAGTGTATTTAAGTATGTTTCATTTCAATAAATTCATAAATAAAAAAGTTATGTCAGTTTAATGAATCACGCGGAACCATAGTTGCTAAAAATGACATGAAATAACTGGTCAGTTGAACTTTAGTTAACTTTACAACTTTTTAAATTAATTTATTAACCATAATAAACTTGATGACAAGAATCTGAAGATTGTGAAGCGAAACTTCCTACATCTCAGGAACGTCAGGCCAGGTTATGTGCTACAGAAACATGGGTTCAGTGGGAACCTCGACTGATTCACATCGTACTCTCGAATGAGGGCCCTTTGGATTTAAGAGAAACCTAAAGAGAGATCCCTCCGCTCATGCACTATCGCGTGAGTCTAATACCTTTACTGACAAGGAAACTCGCGTGAAGTCTCAGAGTTGGACTGCAAATGCTCGGTCTCAGGAGGAACCTCAATAACAGGAAGCACGTCTTACTGCCGATTGAGGCTCACGCATTATCACATGAGTCGGAGACCTTTACTGACTAAGAAACTAGCTTAGCTCTTAGACAGTTCGGAGAGCTAGCGCTTGGTTTCAGTTTCTGTTGAAAAACACGAAGCAATTTGTAAACTTACTGTAAAATTATCATTGTATTATTATGAAAAATAAGCAGACATTTATTTCTGCCACCCTCTACTGTGTATTTTCTAATTAATTTAAGAAAAAAAAATGCATGACAACTTTTAGCTGTTAGGAGTTGAAAAAACTCTAGAGTTAAAAAAAACCCAGGCGCTACAGTCGCGGGCATCAGCAATAAGAGATAATGTGCGTGATCGTTTCTGAAAATACCAAATACTTTTTAGAAGATGAAAAACCGTCTAGGTGTTTTTCACTAAAGTTCAACGGGCAACAGACAACAGTAATAAAAAAGTTTACTATAGTTGTCAAAGGGAATGAATGGAAAGTTCCATAATGTAGAAGATTTGCCCTGTTGTAGTTAGCTGCTCATCACAAATAGAAATTCAATTACCGCGGTTAGGATTTCAACCCTCTGACTCTACGTTGTGGAAAAAAGTATTCAAAAGCTAGTTATTATTAAAAAAGTAAATGAATAAAAATAAACAACAGTTTCAGAACCAGCTAGTTAGCTTGTTTTACTTTAGCTAACTTAGTAACACTAGTTCAGCCGACTTAGGGTTCAATCTTGAAAGCGTTGAAATTGAGCAGTTATCGGTAAAATAACACTTTAAAAAAAAATGATGAATAATAATATTTGTCCATACGCTGAGGTAACCGCTAAGATAAACATATACTTGTTTGCTACAAATGTTGTATTTAAAAGCGGTTCTTGCTTATCGAGTTCAGAAAAGAGGTTTTTTTCAAGAGTGCTATTTTTAAGATCTTGTGAACGTATCCTTTGAAATAGGAGTAACTTTTTATAAAAGGAATATCGTTATTATATCAACATAAAACACTTAACCTTTATTTCGTCATTATGTTCCCAAAAATGTCAGCTGGGGTAGCAAATGTATTGTTCGTATAAAGTTCTTTTATGAACTCATAAATAAAGGATTTCTAAATATACTTTACCTTTTCAGGTAACCTACGTCATTGTTTGATAATCCCAAACAATGAAAATAATTCCTTGATAATGATTATACAAAACGTATAATGTACCAACCTACTTAGAAATGTTCGATCTTATAAAAGTAGGTTAATGACGTAGACAAAACTTTCAATAAGATCTTTTACGCATATTCCTTAGAAGCAAGCTAAGTTGAAAAAGGAATAAAACTTAATAAATGGCCTTAATACTTCTTCGGTAAACGGATAAAAACAAAGCTCTGGAAGTTCTTGGCGCATATTTACTCGCTAGATAGAAATTCACAATTAGTATTTTATCTCTAAGTTGGAAACATACGAGTGGGATTTCCAAGTTTAGCGTGTTTGAAAACTTGAGACGAGGCTTCATAAAAAACCAAGGCAGCCATTATGTCTACAGACGCGTAATTTTACCCGTCTACACATCAGACGCATCTGTCGACGTGTGGAGCCAGCATAATGCTATTTTTTTTTCTTGTCTCTATTCTACTTTGTTGTGTTTTTCCATGTTTAGCTTGCATCCACCACCTTCTTCTTCCCCATGTTTTTTTAAAAATTCTACTATGATGCACACTCAAGCAGTAGTTATTTTATTTTTATTTTATTTTATTTTATTAAGAACACATTACAGGTAACAGTTACAGGACATTATCAATTTAAGCATGCAAAAAACTTACAGACTAAACTATCACCCAAAAACATGTGTCCCTGACTTGATGGGCAAAGAAAAACAATATTTACTAGGCTAAATACTTATAACTACATAGTTTAAAATAACAGTTTCAATTTAAACAGTGCATTCACTGACTGATTCAGTACATGTTTGAGTAGTTGCACTTTAACGTGTACCGGAGCAAGCAATTTGAGGGTAAAGGGCTTAGTTAAAAGCAGGTACTAAACAAATAAATAGCTGCAGCAGCTACAGTCTCAACATCCACTTTTTTAATTATTGCGTACATGATCCGTCTGTCGAGAGTTAACACAGACTGATCGGCCCACGGACGTGTGGACGGCTCGCGGAGATCCACCCGCCAACGTCCGCGGACGCATCTGTCGACGTGTGGAGGAGGTGAGGCAATGGTGTTGCCCATATAGGCACCAGAAGTTTACAACTTATTCAGATTTGTCATATGGTCCTTTCTCGTTGGCATCTAGTTTAAAGAACAAGTGTCCCAAAATTTAAATGTTTTTTTAAATATTGGATTAGAACTGTGGCAATTGTTGTCTATAAGATTTTATAAGGAAAACTATGTGATAACACGTAATATTGACTTCATCGAGATAGTTTATATTCTGCGACAATATTATCTTTAGCAGCTGCCTTTGGCAAAGAGTTTCGAAAAGGGGGGTTCCTACTCTGATGGTTCCACGCTGCATTTATCATTATAGATATTCATATCAGTCAAACAATTATTCCAGAACTTAACTGCCTCGCGAGTCATTACCAGCTACGTCATTGGATTGAATACTTCCATAGTTTCTTAATCAACTGGATATCAGTCTCGTCACTTCTGATACCATTACCTTTGAACCACAGAGTCCATAGCCAAGACCCACCCCTCACTATGTTTTGAAACTTCATTTCATGTCATTATATAAATAAATGAATATGCGACAACAAACCTCTTGTATGTAATGGTCTCGAAGTAGGGATTAATATCCCTGGAATCGAACCCGGGTCACTACGGAAATCGAGGCGATAAACCGTGCTACAGCGCACTACGCAAATCGTGTCGTCATTAACACTAAAGGTTTCTCTACATGTCGAAATCTATTCCTCTGTTGCTCTTGGCTACAGCCTTAGAGGTTTCTACACGTCGCACAGTGGTCCGGATTTTGAGTATGGTGGACTTAGAACCTAAGGTCAGTATTTCTGGCTGAAAAAAAACATACGGACAGTTAAGTAAACGCTCATCAACGTTTGTTTTAGCGATTTTCATGAAATCGTTTATTTAGCGAATAAAAATTATTGAAAAAAAAAATGTATGGAGCAAATCTGAAATTATTTTTTTTCTCAAAACGTTTAAAAGTGTTAGCAACGAAACCTTATGTAAATTATTGTAATACATGTATTTGTTAATTTCACAGAGAAATTTTTTGCTTGTACTTGCAGTCTTGGCGTTTATATAGGGTTTAACTTAAAATATTTAATTAAATAGAAATAACACGAATGATCTACTTTATTTCGTCTGTTAAGTGGTTTCGGGAAAGTAAAACACTAAACAAATATATTTATATTAACACAAACATCACTTACAAAATAACATAATTATTAAAAATATTTGATGTCCCATAACTTTTTTTTTCTGTCATCATAACATAAAGCACGTACTCTACATAACGCCCCGAGCAATGTTTGATCTATAACTTTTCTTAATAAGGCGAAAGAATAATTGACTTCCCATACAAAATTAACTAAATGAAATCAAGTTTTGTATTGAAAGTAGATTTTTTTGTCAATATCTGAAAATTTATTTTGTTATGAAAAGGAACAGGCTGTTAAAAATCGAAGGTCGTTAACATTTCTAATTTCATTTAATGCATCTTTAAAAATTACAAATTATTTACTAAAATAAATTTTTTACTATCTAAATTAAATTAAAAATAAAGTTATTGACCAAAACTACCTATAAATAACACACAAATTAATATAAAGAACTTAAAAATCATTCCAAAGGATCTGGCATATTTTCTGTAGCTTCTTCATCAACTTCTATTTCTTCTTCTTCTTCAACTTCTTTTATTTCGTGTTGAATTATTAACTGCAAAGCTTCTGGAAACATGCTTGATGATTTAAAATTGGTGTATTTAGGTTTCAAATGGGATATATATGGATCTGATGATATCAAAAAATTGTGCATAATGTCTTCATTATTTTGGAATCTTCCCGTTTTTCTCGTGTGGCGCTCTCTGGTATTTCGAAAATCCTTATTTCTTGCTTCTCCTGCTTCTTCTGACAAAATTCCGATAGGAAGGCAAGAGAAATGTTTGCATATGTCAGCGCCATGTATTAACATTTTGTGTACGCTGGAAGGCATATTGTACCAGGGGTAGTGATGTACAAAGATCTCAGCAGTCTCCTTGCAGTATCCACGGAATCCATCGATATTTACAGCCTTCCCACAAGATAACACTTGCAATATGACTGCGAAGTGTTTTATCAAATCAGCATCAATCTTTGTTATTTGAGCACTTTTTTGGTATTCCCGAAAAAATCTTCTGGCCGTGTTTCCATCATTTGTAGTTCCAAAGCCCTGCTTGACAACATCAATCAAAAGTCCCATTTGTTGTTTGAACTCCGATTGCACCATATCCTTCTTTAACTTCTTAAGGTTCTTGTTGTCACCTCGTGCACTCCACATTTTGAAATCTAAATTATACGAAATATGTAAAAGACACTCCATGCTACGAATCCACATATGGAGTGTTGATAGTCCATATTGATATACATCTTCCCGTACAGGTCTTGAAAAAATTTGAGAAAGATTATTCATCTCACTAGGTTTTGCAAGACAAACATTGCACGTAGCTGCAGATGGAGTATCTGTAATAATTGTAGTCACTTTCCCATCAATCATTGTCATGTGCAACTCATGAGTAACTTCCAAGTTTCCGCAACTTGAAATAGTCAAATTTCGTATTTCTTCCTCCATTGCCGCTTGTTCCTGCTTAACAAAGTAAGTCGTTTCCTTCGCAAACTGAAATTTAATAGGTCTGCAATAAGATGTTGAAGATGGGTTTGGATTATTCCAAATAACAACATTTCCGCTCTCTAGCTTCAGAGGAACGAGACTCGTCATGAACACAGAGGAGTCGTCGAATTCTGCCAGTTCACTTCTTTGCTTGTAGTTGCTCTGTGCTGAAGATCCATCGAATCCCCATTTGGAGGTTAGCTTCAAGTTTCCACTGCACATATTTAAATCATTACCAACGACTTGCAAGATTCTTCGAGTTGTCACGTCTAAAAGTGCTTGCAGTTTCACCTTCACTATATCTTCTGATATTTCAATATCTCTGGTATCTGGATAACACCTCTCCTTAGCTTCTAACAACTTGTGGTAAGACGGAAGCTTCAATTGCCGTGACAATGCAGACCGTAGAGTAAGATACTTCCACTTTGACAGATCCAATGAAGTAGTAAGGGCCAACGCTTGATCTTCCTGCATAGTGTCCACCTCTGCGTTTGTTAATAAAAGTGATTCGACAGCTTCAACCTTTTCAGGTTTCTTCATAAGATGATCGATGATGCGAGCAAGAGCTTCTTTCCCATTACACTTTAGCTTCGTGACAAAAGCAAAAGTCAGTTTCTTATTCCCCAGTCAGTGCTTATTCCCCAAGTCTTCAAATGGCTTCCTTGGTGCAATGTCTGTAGAAGTGCCCATATCACCAGTCCCCTTCAAAGTAGATGCAAAGGGTAGAACAGCTGCTTCTTCTTCTGTAAAACGAGAATCCACATTTTCGGTCCCTTCAAAAATTTCGGTAAGATTTACAGATTTACATTCAGGCCACTTAATTCTTGTTTCTAACCAGTCCATATGCTTCTTCATGAATGTTTTTTGCACCCTATGTGCATCGGTCCATCGACGATTTAAGTTCACAGTGAGAGATCTTGCAAAATTCAATATTTTTTCAGAATCTTCTTGCGAAATTTCAAGCAAAACGCAGTCTAAAATTGCTTGATGTAGTCGTTTGTAGTCCTTGAGGTCCCCTTTTCGCAGAAAAACGTAAATATCCAGGTTAGTACCAAATCTAGCCATGATCAAGTAGGTAGATTGTTCACGTTCAAAATTCCAGGTATGTTGACTCTTTAAGGGTTGAATGTCTAATGACGCTCCAACATCAGATTTCTTTCTTAATATTGCTATCTCTTTCAAAATGAAAGAGATAGCAATATTAGGGAATGGCAGGGGAATATTAGTAGGCAATGCGTCATTCGGTCACTAACTGCGCTTTGAGTAACAGCGCTAACAACTAAGAAGTATAATATTATTATGAAATTAAAATGTTTAATATTGAATATTTTTCAAAACTGATGTTTGTGTTAAAGTTAATAAATTATTCGTAGTATTTTATATTCCCGAAACCACTTAACAGACGAAATAAAGTAGATCATTCGTGTTATTTCTATTTAATTAAATATTTTAAGTTAAACCCTATATAAACGCCAAGACTGCAAGTACAAGCAAAAAATTTCTCTGTGAAATTAACAAATACATGTATTACAATAATTTACATAAGGTTTCGTTGCTAACACTTTTAAACGTTTTGAGAAAAAAAATAATTTCAGATTTGCTCCATACATTTTTTTTTTCAATAATTATTTTTCGCTTAATTAAACAATTTCATGAAAACCGCTAAAACAAACGTTGATGAGCGTTTACTTAACTGTCCGTATGTTTTTTTTCAGCCAGAAATACTGACCTTAGGTTCTAAGTCCACCATATTCAAAATCCGGACCACTGTGCGTCGTTGCGGCCCCGAACGCAATACAAAATCGTATGTTCCGAAAGCGGTCAAATGAAGTTTAAAACCATCTCTCTAGTTGCAATTCACTCACTTTTCTTTACTAAGCTGCACAAAGTTCCCTGAATGCAATACTTTGTGCGCTTTGAGCGTTCAATGCTTTTGTATGACTTATTTCTATGTTGAGTTGTTTTCGGGAAAGAGCGGAAGATAAAGGGCCAAGTTTTCAAGATAAACTGTGGCTGTTTATCTGATGAATGAATATCTGGGCTGTTGGGCCGCCTGATGGTAAGTGGGTACCAGAGAATATGAACGCGTGCAACAACCATAGACCACGCGCGTGGCCGACCCTCTGAAAAACCTTTTCAAACCCATGTACTTTGCATTTAGTTGTTTCATTACATTATTATAGCAAGAGTGATCTTATTAAATGCCTTTTCAGTAGGTAGGCTGCTACCAAGAGGTAGCAAAAAAAAACTAAAACTTTTACATAAATTTCGCATTCAATGGTTACCTGTGTAACTGTTTTTCCCATTAACTGGTTACCTGTGTAACTGTTTTTTTATGTATGCAAAACCAAGTTATATTGAACTGCAAACAGTATCTGGAAATAATAATAATATAATTAGAAAAAATAAATCAAACTCCAAAGAGAAAAACTAAAAACTATAATTTAAACTTGAAAATGATTTGATTCTGTGTTAATTGTAAAATAATAAAAACTTTTACCTTTTTACCGGGTACATTGTCCTCAGTATAATTACAAAAAACTTATTTTTCGATCGATCTGAGTAATTTCAGCGATTGGATCTTTCTTTATAATAAATAGGTTTGGGAGTGCAATATTTTTGGTGCCGAAAGATCGGAATATCGAGAGCCGTTAATCGATTCCCGATGCGATGGTCGAATTGAGATTAAGTAATCGAGAGTATCGGGCCTGCTATTTAAGATGGATGCGTGTTACACCGAAATTTTGCGTAAAATAAACAAATCGGAATATCATTTGAATCATAATGAGTAATGAATGAAGTAACAGTGTGTTTATGAGAATAATTTATTTTATGTTTTAAAATAAAAACCAAAACCATAATATACATGTATGATTCAGAATGTTGATTGAACCAAAAATATTTGGGCAAGAACGTTAGCTTACAAGGAATGTTGCCGTATTCTGCTTTCGCCGGCAAAGGAAGAGGGTGAACTAGGAATATTAGCGTTCCGGCCGGGGATGACCGTTATAGAATACTGTCTACGTTATTGGCTTAGTTAATAGTGGTGGTACTGTTTTAGCCATGGTTGGATTGGGTTCTGTTTGTTGTACCCATAACTACCTAAAAAAAGTTTGTTATTTTTTTCTAACTTTTAAAAAAGCTTTGGAATCGTGATGATGATGCAATGAAAGTCCATTACTCTAAGTAAGACCACTTAAATCATCATCTTTGAAAGAATGCTTCCTTCATTCCACGTCGGTGTCACAGGCAGTCCGTTTGACGAGGCCTCGCCTCGGGTCCTTTATTTCTCAGTAAGTTTTTACGCAAAACCGTTGATGGCTGTTCTTTACGACGAATCGCCACTCGGCCCTTCGCCCGTCTATCGCAAATATCTGAATACAGATCTTAATTATAACCCTCAGAATTACGTGTTGAGGTTTTCGAAAATTCGGTATCGGTATTAATTTTGCAACAAGTTAACGTTGACGCATGGAAAGATAAACATCCTACATCGAAATATCATGTTTTTAGGGTACAGCAACAAAATTACATGGTGGACTCATTTTAGCATGTACATCTCTTTAGTGCTACTCCGCTTTATATTATATCTTACTAGTTTTTTTTTCAAAATGCAGAGTAAGTATTTAGGGATATTTTATCGATATTTGTCGCTAGTAGTTCAAGCTCTGCTTAGTTTTGAGACGGAGAGCTTAGTGTAAGATGTCCAAGTTATTTATTTAATTATTATGGTCATAGAGAATCTGACTATGCTATAAGTAAATAAGCATTTTCTGAAAAAAAACTAAATTGATCATAACTTTTTAACGGTTAGAAATCGGACCAATATGGATAGAGTTAAAAAGGTCAGAAATGACCCCAGCTATGCGCTATTTTGATTTGATCCTTACTTCCAGCTTCACCCTGTATGTATATTTGTGGCTTATGTTTTTCTTCGACTTTTTGAAGCCTTTGAAACGTACAGATATTTATGCTTTTGACTGTATCTAAAGATTATATTTTGGCAAACTTAACAAATCAAAACGGATGTTCAACAGCTTATTCCAAAAATACTCAGAGTAATTACGAGAGAATATGTCAACTTGGCTTGACACACTGCCAGGTTCCTTAACCAGATTATTACACCTCAATAACACGTTAACAAGCCTTCATAAGTTACCTAAGATTATTAGTTACTCGTAGTCAACCCTTCATTGGGTAACAAGTTAATGATCCCAGAAGACTTTGAACCGTAGTAACACGGCATAGAGGCAAAAATTAATTACGATTATTACAATACCACGCCAAGTAAATGTAAGTTAATTATAAGCACGTATATTAATGTCTGATACAAGCATGCAAGATGATATGCCTTAATATCATGGTGCAGAATTCCGCCTGATATTACATTTTTAAATATACAAGTGATATACTATACTACTTGCGCCGTTTGATGGTATCCCTGACAGTTCATAATTGTCAATTATAGTGCTGTCCCGAATGTAATTTAATCGAGTTGGCGAAGGACATGGAATCAGATTTACCGATTTAACATAATAAACGGGTTATGGCTAATAAGTAATAGAATTTAACGCGGTATCTCGAAAATAATAGTTAAAAAATTGCACACAAGGCAGACGCACTGCGTACTGATGCGAATGACGTGATTACATATTACAAAATGGTCGTTCCTAATGATCGAATATTTTTGCCGATTCTGTAGTGTCAATACACTATTGAATGGCGTTCCTTTATACGCATCAGGCGCTATAAAGATATATTAATTTAATTTCGAATACTTCATTTATTAACGTTTGATAATCATAACAATAATATACTTGATAAGATTCGAAAGAACAATAGTTTTTTAACAGTTTCTTTTGCCAGTTTCTTTTTATTTAGTTTGTATTAGTATGAGTGATGCGCAACAATAAGAGATGTCATATTGTTTTATTGCAGTGACTTACCACCAGGTGCGATTGTGATCAATGATTATGTCTGGTAACATACAAAAGTAAAAGTATAATATCTTTATTCATATAGACTTATAAAAAGTACTTGTGACGACACGATTGGCGTAGTGCGCTGTAGCACGGTTCCTCGCCTCGATTTCCCTAGTGTCCCGGGTTCGATTCCCGGTCGGGTCAATTCAGGAAACGATCTTATCTGAATTGACTCGGGTCTGGGTGTGCTGGGAGACGCCCCTGGCTTATTTCCTTGTGTGCTACCTCGTAACACAGGGATATTAATCCCTACTTCGAGACCAACAAGAGGTGTGTTGTCTGGCGCATATTTATATATTTATATTTATTTTATTTATTTACTTATGACAAGTCAAAAAAAAAGCAAAGCCAGATTGAAAGTCAAATACGAGAGGCCAGAAATCAAAAGGGTAATTACTGGTAATTACAATAAGTCAGGCAATAAGTTTGTTTTTCGGAATTTACTTACATGTCTGAAATATACTAAGAATTAATTTTCGAATAACATTTCCAGATTTTTATTCAAAAGTTAAAACTTTTATTTCGCTGTTGTTAGCGGTAACTGGCGCTGATGGCATGTTACAGTTAGTAATAAAAATTGTTAATAGTTGGTGAATGTATACATTTCTAGGGCATATTTACATAACATTTTGGCCATTTAATTACTCCCATCCAACGCCCCATTCAGAAAATACAGGGTAAGTTAGATGAGTATTCCCTACTGTATCCACTTGGTTTCATCCAAGGCCCATTTTTTTTGAGATATTGTATTTTCGTGATTTTAACTTGTTGCGGGAGCGCCGCGGCGCGCGTCGTTGCGTTGAAGACGCAATTTTTTAAAGCGCTTGTGGTTAGATTAAGTTTCAGATATTCTATTCTGCAGTTCACTGATTTTTTTAACTCAGCTCACAAAATTCTTATACTAGTTGGTAATTTAAAAATAAATAAATAAATACAATGAAACACTCATAAACTCGTCTTTTATGAACTTTGACGCCCAGTCTAGTAATCAGTAACAATTTATTATTTTTATTTTACTTTTTTAAATTCTACTGCCAACCCTGCCGAAGTTGTAAACTGCCTGAGGCAAGCGAAGTTATCAGCACAAGTTCCTGCCTGTTGGAGCAATGTTTGTGATAAACTTCAGGATTGGGCAGGTGCGTCGGAAAATGTTATCATGTCAGTTAACATCACATGTTGAAAAGCAAGCTTGTTTTTGAATTTGAATTGAATTGTTTTTCGAGTTTACATACCCAAGAGATAAATAAAACCATAGGAACAGTTGGGTGACTTCGTTTTAACCCGATTAAATCGATTTTGAAAACGCACCCATGCGTGGCCTGTCATTGAACCAGTCAAGTCTAATCAAACTCAAACTCAAGTGCTTAGCTTAAACTTAGACTTATCTTAGACTTTGAACAGCTGTATCGTTCTATATCGGTAACTTATCGATATTACATTATTTTGGTCTTAGTTAAACATCAACTTAGTCGTTAGTAATAATTTTTACTATACTCAATAAGTAAGATAATATTAAATGTGTTAAGTGTGGCGTTGAGTTATGTAATAAGCTAAGCAACGACTATAGATCTCGGCCTCAGAGTATCAACAACAGGAGGTCTAAGGTTCTTGCAAATGTCGAAATCAAGCTTTTAGAATAGTACCTACCGTGGAAAAACACTTATTTCATTCAAACTTGACGCACATACTCATCACAATTTTAATAGCAATATATCAATTAATGTTCACTCAGTTGACTCTAACAAAATTATGCGTGGTTGATTGATTATTACAATAATGTATTAACGTAAAGAATCTTCTTGAACTTTTTAGCTTGTGTAAAGTGACGTCAGATACTGATTATCAAGTCCAATCACGGTTTAGAGCAATTTTTTTTTGACCTTGAGTCATTGACTCATAGGGTGGAACGTCCACCATAAGGAGGTCCATGCTACAGGAATAAGTTATAAAAATAAGTAGTTTGTTTCCTTTTTTTATTACAATATCAACTGTTACTGTGTAATCTGCTCAATAGATATAAAAGCGTCATTGATATTAACTGTGATTCTGCACATAGATTTAGTAAGATTATTTTGGAAAATATGTCTTTATGACCGATTATTCGGTTTCTTATGCTGTTCTTTTTTGAAATTATTTTTGTATGCCTTGGCAGAATTATGAAATTTGAGTTTTGTCTAGCTTGTTTTCAACTTTTTTAACTACGTTTTCACTTATATTGCTTGCATTAAGTTAAACTTATATTAATTTTAATTATAGTGCATGCTGTGCTTACTAGTAAGTAGTCACTATACAAGCATATAACTTTAAATGTATTTATTGATTTAAATCTGTAAAAAAAAAAAAAAAATGCCCGCGACTTCGTCCGCGTCCACGTGGTTCTCCCTATGCAAAATTTGAGACTTCTAACACTTGTAGTAACAAAGTTACACCAAAAACACATCCTGAGGGGTCAAATTCCCGTCTTAGTGAGCACCTACGAGTACGTCTTATAAAGAACCCCTATGCAAAATTGTTAAAACCTGGCATTGGTAGTTTCTTAAAACTTCATAACGAGTCACAATTCAAAAAAAGGTCACGTGATTTTTTTCTCCTGATAAAAAGGCCCTTATTTATAAAAAGCATTAATCATTAGCTTCGTTTTATTTAAACATTTACAGTACTTAACCATACGGGTCGTCGGTAACTTTCACCACAAGCAAATAAACCACAACTTTCATTCAATTCGAAACACAAAACGAGAATCAGCCGTCATTCAAAACATTTTATCTCCATTTCTTTAGCAAAAATAAATCGCACATTCTCGGCGGCCCGGGAACTGAACCTGGGGCATTAAGCCGATCGGGGATCCCTTTTGTTTTGTCTTAACTTTATTTATATCGGCCGATCGCCGATCGCGACTTTATTGGGCAGGGACGGACTTCAGGGGCATTTTTATTTATCAACAATTGTCAGAATGTTATTATTTATTTTTAATCAGTAAGTTGAAAGGTCAGGTCGGGAGTACCCATAGTCGACAAGCATGTATTAGTAGCATCGATAAGGATTAATGGGAGTGAAAGAAGCGCAACAGGTGTGTCAGGACCGTAGCAAGTGGAAAGATGTGGTCTCTGCCTACCCCGTTGGGAAAAAGGCGTGATGTTTGTATTTATTAATTAAATCGTAAACAAATAAACAAATTGCATAGAAAACAATAAGGACTACAAAAGTGCGAGTTAGCTTATCTTCAGAAAGAGGTTTCTTCCAGCAGACCATGGCAACAGGAAAGCTCATTTAAAATTGTGGTCTGATTTGTCGTAGAATAACAGCATTAGTGGGCGCCATGGGAAGAGTTCTTGTTTTATCTATTTATTTATTTGAAATCATGATTACAATTTAACAGATCGAATGTAATGTACTCGTATGTTGTAATTTTGTATTATGAAATAAATAAATCGAATCTAATTTACCATCCAACAAGGTTGTAAAATCACATCGTTTCTACACCACAACATTCTATCTTGTAAGTTCGATCTCCATCGCAGACGGATTCAGGTGTCCATGATACATCTGGCTGTGTGTTATTGTCTTTACAAGTATGAATTTAAAAATGTTGAAGTATGTTTATCAGTCTGGACATCTATAGTGAGCTTTGCTTAGTATGAGGTGTTAGCTGAGTCAGATACATTTTTAATTAATCGTAACGCTTGCCACTTTTTATTTTTTAGGAAACTGACATTTAAACCAGGCAGTTAGTCTGCTCCTCTATTAAAGTACACTGCAAGAATTCTAAACTGGACTGTGCTTTCACATAGGATACTATTTAATAATAAAATACTAATAATTGTATTATGAAATAAATTAATCTAATCTACATCTACATTGATATCACAAGTGACTCATCGTGATGTAAGGTAGGTGCTTATCTTCTGCGTTCTTTTGTAAGCTTCCAAGTCCGGCCCTGTGCTATAAATCGAGCTCGCGCGCAATTTATGCTATACGCCATTCCAGGATACATTTTACTCAGCCAATATCTCTAAATTCTACCACAGCCGATGCCTAAAAACATTCTTAAGGACTGCGGGCTTTTTCGTAGCCTTATTAATGACTAGCCGTTGCCAGTGACATGGTGCGCGTGGAACGTAAAATATGATTTTTTTAGGAAGAAATCTAAAAATATAATTATAGTTTATAATAATAGAGTAATTTGCTTTGCTTGATCACGCACACAGCGAGTTTACAGGCCCAGTGAGCATGGGGTGAGGAGAAGAGCGCAGGAGGTGCTCTTACGGAGGTGGGCGGAGGACCTGGCCGACCCACTCTATAGCCGCGACACCATAGAGGCGATACGGCCGGACCTCAACCAGTGGGTGCGTCAGGAGAAGTGGCCTCTGACGTACCGGCTGGTGCAGGTGCTTTGCATGCGTGCTTCGGGAAGTACCTGCACAAGCTGGCCCGGCGGGAGCCCACCCCGTGGTGCCACGAGTGCGGCGCTGATGAAGATACGGCCCTGCACACACTCCAGGAAAGGGCCCGAGAGGATGATCCTCTGGCGGCCCCTCTCCGACGCAGACGGCAGGAGCAAGAAAACGGCGCTTCGCCCGTCCTTCTCCTGCTCCCTAAAAGCAGCACCGGGGTGAAAGCCGGGGTTCTTTCACCCTTTTCCATGGTGCTCCCGTCTGGGGGTGTCCCAGTATACCGGGATGACGCAATAGTGTGACAGTGCGCAATTGCCTGGCGCGTAAACTGGGCCGACCGCTGGGACGATATGGTAATCTTTTTGCTCCATGTCGTCCCGTTCCAAGCGGTGATTCCGCCGGCTTCACCAGCGAGGAGTCCACATGCCTTCCCCCAGGTAGTGGGATAGTGCGTAAATGCATTTTCTTCCCGGCAAACAAAAAAAAAGGCCCATTGAGCATCAGTGTCGCGGCCAGTTGAACTGTCGCGAGTGTTTTGTTTTTGTCGACTTGATGCAATTTTTCACATGATGTTTTTGCCCGTTATGTCAAGTAGCTGTAACCTACCCAACTCATTTTAAAAATTCAGAGTGAATATAGTAGTAACCATGGGCAGTCACGCAAGTTTAGAAGAAAGGCGCGAGCGGTCCTTCTGTAAACTCTTTATTTTGTGGCAGAGGCTTGGTTACGCCAGAGCGAAACGATCATATCTCTACATGTCAAATTTTAACATGCATGGGAATAACATCAACACTATTTTGATCCAAATTTCATTTAAAGTCATCATTTTAGGGTTTCAACATGTAGAAACGCTAATAGCGTGTTGCTCGTGGTCACGAATAAGTTTCTATATGTCAAAATGTTGGCAAGGAACGGGATAGGCCCTAATAAAATGTAATCTCATGTCATTCGCCTACTTTTAAAGGTTTCCAAAGGTCGCAACTTATTCATGTGTTGCTCCTGGCTCCCCTCAGATGTTAACTTTACGGCAAAGTAAGCCGACTGCGGTTTTTGCCGTATCAACAAAACTTAGTAGCGGTCCAACTACGCCGAAACTTCAGAGACTGTCTAGATTCGGTACAATGAGACTCGGGCACTTTCGTAGAAGGCGAAATAAAGCAAATCCACACCACTGTATTATAGACACACACAGTCACTGTTTGAAATCTAATATTTACCGCCTTTTCAGCAAATAAACTAAGTTATGGCTTCACGAGACACGACAGATAATTTTGTCATTTTGTTTCTCAGCTCAAAATCACTTAAGCTACGGCTTTGTTTTACCTAGCGCCAAAAAACACCCTATTATGTGCATTAGATAATCATAATTTCATTTTTGGGACACAAGACGTTCTCTAGGTGGTATGAGTTACATTATTAGTTTGGCCATTAAATGGATTACATTCCAGTAATCTTTTGCCCACATTCGTGCTCCATTCCATCCAACATCAAATTTGGCAAAGCCAATAGTTTAAATGACGCAAACCTTTCTCCAGCTGTTGAACAGTAACAGTACTTCACTTAAATCCCAGAAACATAACCCTTAAAAGTAAAGTTAACTTCCCAAAACCCCTGGACAGCCATTCAGGAGTTCGGTAAGTAATATCGATGCCTTTAAGACATCGTATCGTGTCGCTGCACCGTTCGATAGCGAACTGAGCCACTTAACTCGGCCCCTTTAAGCGACTGGTCCAAGTAACTAAAGGATTCCTTGAGCCTCTCCAATTGCGTAGACATTGCCAGGTTGAGTGTACTCTATCGCTTTAACAGTGAGGAATGCTCTGACGAGTTGTTCTCACCCTTCCAGTCCTGTAACGAGTGCTGGCCTATGGTGTTATCCACACACAATCCAGCTTTGGTTGGGCCGCACCAAAATGTTCGGTAACTCGTTTCTTAGACCATCCAGATGTAGCACGTTCTTACAGCGCATGTGTTTCCTTCCTTTTATAGTCCCGAAGTCTTCAAGCAGGGCGAGAAAAGGCAAGCCATCAGTATGAGGTAGAACAGATCAGCAGCTACTACATAATTTGTCAACTCTTTCTGAAGACCTCGTGTCCAAAATATGAAGAAAGTACACGTTCAAACCAGTCGTAACATGGAGCAACTATTTGAGAGCAAATGCAGCGTAGGACGCAACTTGCAAGATAGACTGAAGGGAAGCTCTCTCGATGAAGTGAATAGGAAGGTCTGTGGACAAATTTCAGGATTTTTTTTCTTTTAAGTCTACTACCAATTCTGTGGACAGCTAATTCCAGAAAATCTCAAGGTGTCTAGGACAAATGCTTTTGGAAATGTTGTTGTGACTTTCAATCAATATTTATCTGGTTCAGAAACATTGATCGATACCTTCAGTCAGTAGCTTGGGCCACCCACTCGTTTTACTGCAGCCAAATGTTATGCAAGCGAATCGGTAATGTACACTTTATGGTCTAAATCGATTTTTAAATCGGTTTGCTTTCTTTTTCCATTCTGTGAACACTTAGTGCTTTATTATGTTGCTCTTTGAATTGTTTGCGAGAATGTGCTGGCATTTTCAATTTTACTTCCTGGTTAGTGGAATTATGTTTTCCGATTTTGCACTGGTGTTTTACTGAGGAAATAATGCAAGACTGTCTATTTTGTTCATGAAAAGCACTCATTGGCAAATTAAGATGTCTTAACACGCTATGGAGAAAGCAATGCTTGGTTTTTTTTCATGTGGCAAAGAACATTGGACATCATATTATTCCAAAATATAGCCGCTGTTATAACAAAACCTTGCAAGATACAGCAAAAGAGGGTGCCAAGTCAAATCAATGTCTGTGCTTTATGTCATATTTTTTATTGTAAGTTGTTGCTGCTGATAGTCACTCGGTTGTTTTAGGCGCCATAATCCTACAGATACAACAAGTTTTTTGAAGTATTCAGGTCTATGAAAAGTAAGTTAGTCTAAATAACCTTTCAACAATGAGTACGAACATTTTCCATTGTTAAAATACGAGTATCACGCGAGTATATTTTAGATAGGTTTCAGGTTAGAATAAAATTAAATTCAAATGAACCACGAAGGTCGTCGCCGCAGGCTGATGGTCGGCCATTTTTCGTAATTAAAAATGTTATGCCCTTCTTGCGAAATTAAAATGATTTGGTTTCAGAATTTAAAAGAAAACTTATTTTTTAGGTTTCTCAATACTTTTATTATTTTTCAAACAAAACGATTAAATAATTAATAAATACAGTACAGTAAAAATTAAAAAGAAAACCTTAAAATAAATATAACTAAAAACTACTAAGAAAATTTTGCACCTGTGGTAAGGTACCCAAGATGCTGGCAGCATTCCCCCGTTGTATAGAAAGACTCACACGTTGTGCGAGGAATGTACCAGCTCTTGGGTCACCTGTAGTTGAAATCAATTTTTTAGCAAGATTTTTTAAAAGGTTCTGTGCACTCGGACCCCACGGACCCAGGGTTTCGACGCCGAAAGGCACAAAAGTGTAACCGGAACCGATTTTCTGGTACTTTTGTGCCTTTTTGTATTCCGCCGCTTCAGCCGCCGCGCCTGCCCGTTTACTCGTAGCGGGAACATGGGAAGGGGCCAGCGTGTCGACGCAGGTCGCATCCCACACCAGCGGCCGGCCCATGGTCCATGGAACCAGTGTCATCCCGTCGGGCCTCTTACCGTCGTCACGTACGATACCTTGCGGCTCTAACATAGCCGGTACGTTGACGGAGGCGAAGGCCCGACGAATGACATCGTTCAAAGCGGCGTGGCGGGACAAGCGGCCTGCACTCTTAACACATGAGAGCCCGTGGTGTCCCAGTGAGTCAATTTCGCAATTAGTTTTAATTTCGTACATAAATGGTAATGGTTTGAAGCTTCACTCCCAGGTCTTAATTGTATATTTTCTCCCATCTCAGCATCTGAACAAAACCTACCACCTAGGTAGGACATTCGATTTTATTTTGGGTAGATGCTAACATTACTTATTTATGTTTATACATTTTCTTTACTTTCACTTTTTATGACTAAATAATAGCCTTTTTGAATTTAAGCAAAGTTTCAGAATTTGTGAGCGAGATTCTGATTTTGGTAAACTTACTTATTAAACAAAAATAATATCTGTTGATATTGATATTAGACATAACATACCATCACGACTATATCCCAAGCGGGGTAGTCAGTGGGAAGTGGCTGTTGCCGTCATGGTGAACGGGACACTCGGAAGCCCACTTTTCACCAATGGTATTAGAACCCAACGTGGTAGGTGGTAAGCCTTTATCCGGGTTGATTTAGTTTTTTATCGATGTTTTCCATCACCGGACAGTTAGTAATTCAACAATGAACACAAAGATTTTAGTTCCGGCCAGATTTGAACTCGCGACCACACGATTGCTAGGCCACGACGCCCTTAATCGTTGATAATAGAATTTGATGACAATGATGACATCAATCATCCTATGAGATAAATATAAACACTTAATACTCGTACTAAATTACCTAAAATTTTGGTTTCATAAACTCAATACAATCTACTGAACTCCAATACATACTAATGAACTAAAAAAACGTGATATTTATGCCAGACAACACGCCACTTGTCATGGTTTCGAAGTTAGGATAAATATCCCTATGTAACGAGGTACCAGACAAGGAATTAAGCCAGGGACGTACCCAGCACACCCAAATCCGAGCAAATTTCGAAAAGATCGTTACCCGTCCCGTATTCGAATCGAACACGGGACACCACGCAAGTCAAGGCGAAAAACTGTGCTACATCCTACAAATGAAGCAAAATTTCTCAATTTTGAACAAAAACCTTCTCAACTAAAATAAATCAAGTTTATAGATTCGCAAAACAATTTTATTTAACACGAAAGCGGAGAGTCCCAATCAGGGCGCCGGAAAGGACCCCTAATAATATTGTCGGGGTTCCGTCCAACGAAATTCGTCCCCAAAAACAAGGTTAACTTACTATTGCTGTTATTTTTGTGGTCTAAGTGTGAGGCAGAGCGCTCTTTGAAAATACTACCTTATTACAATCGCCTAAATCAGTCAAGTCAATTCCCTACACTGAGGGTAGCAAGCAATTTCGTTAGTAAATATCCAGCCTAGATGATGCGCTAGTGCCAGGTAACAGCTGACTGGCTGGAAATGAAAGATTACGAAATTTCTCGCTAAGCTCAGTTTAAGGAACGAACTTGACAAGTTATAAGGAATTGTAATAAGGCCCCTGCGAATGAAATTGAATGACATACGTCCACTCGTTCAGGGTCATCTGGCTCTAAATGTCAAACTAACATTTAAAGCTATGTTGATCATCGAAAAAGTTGACGATTCACTGTATACACCTACAGAGATATTTTTAAGTAACACATTGTTAAGTAAAATAATAATCAAAACGCTGTATTTCATAACTTAACTGGTAGCCCTCCAAGTGATGAAAATGAAACAGAGTGGAGCTTAAATTCAGGCTTCTGAGTTTGAAGATGTAAGGCGGACATCTTGATTGGATATGTCATTTGCAAGATATAAAAATCAGCCAATCTCTAAGACGAAAGCATTAGCAAGGAGCATTAAAATCTACGTAGAAGTTTATTTATTTTTCTACAGGAGATTGATCGATAATAATCCAGTTATGCCTAGACTCCTAGAATATATCAAACAATTCTAAATAGGATTTGTGAAAAGTTACTCGTATCGAAAGACTTCTTAAAAAACATGTTTAAAAGTCGGTTGACTACAAATTAATATTTACGCTTTATTAAGACATACAGATAAAAAATCAAAAATTTCAGGCCCTATAACACTGCCTTAAGCGACACCTAAGTTTTAATAGAGCTTGAGTAAATATTTGTTACAAAAAACATTACCAAATTTTACAACAAGATTTTAATATCTATCGTTGCAAGTCAAAAACGAGTGATACTAATAACAATCTCGGTGCGACTTTACAACGGCTTTCATAAAACTTATACAAACAGTGGAAGCAAGAAACAGAGGAGCTATTATAGTTAGAGACAATGAGGGCTGAAACGTTTTCTTGGAGGGAAATTCATTTCGTCGTACAATAATGGAAATACTTCCGTTAATGAGGGTAGTTCTTTCGCGTTTCGCTTCTCCTTCCACCTTTTGTACTGAATAATCGATTATTACGATTGTTTCTTAATTGTCATGATAGATTTCTTTGTATATGAAGTAAGACTTTTACAGGCCTAGCGTGGCCGGTTTAGGTTGAACCGGGCCGTCAGTTTTTGCACAGAACACGTTCTGTAGCTATTATAATATTAGTTCGCAGAATATATTTTGACTATTTATATAACTTGAAAAAATCATAAAATACCAGTCCACCATAGCAATCATTATTTATGTCGTGTGTGTCTTACTCCATCCTTCTATTTTTCATAGCGTCATAGCGTCAAGCTTCGAGTGACTTTGGGGGCACGAACATTTTCCAACTCATGCTTGTCTTTCTTTTGTTTTATAGTGTCCGAGTAAAGGAATTACCAAATCAACTGTCCAACTTCTGGGTAATCATCATTGGAATCAAGTGATGGCTACTGTCTCTTAAAAATCCGGCCAAGTGCGAGTCGGACTCGCGCACCGAGGGTTCCGTATAAACCTGCAGGTTTATTTATTGAATATATATTTTAATTATGTGATGTAACTAAAAATTTACGGTTTTCGCAATTTTTCCTTCATCTGTGCTATAAGACGTTGCTGCGTACCAAATTTCAAGATTCTCAGTTCACGGGAAGTACCTTTAGGTTTTGATTCCCTTGCAAGTGTCAAAAATTTGCGGCATAAACGGCTGTATCTTTTGATTGCGTTGGCTTAGAAGTTTGATTTTTTCACAGCTCCAAGGGACAGTAGACCTAAGTATTTGATATAAATTCCAGCTTGATACCTCCACGCGTTCCTGAGAAAAAGGGTCTTAACAGACAGACATACGGACGGACGGACCTATAAGTGATACTATAAGTGTTCCGTTTTATCCTTTCTAGGTACGGAACCCTAAAAACAGAAAAAAATCTGGCTACTATCCAGTCTCCGTTTACCGAGTTAACTACTTGGACCTGTCTTTTATTGAATTGCTGAAATCGATATTACTCAATAATTATGTATGGGATAATATAAAAACAGTTAAGTGATATTTTTCCTTTGAACATTTTCTTGTCTTATATCGGGAAATTGCGGGAATATTTTTATTAAAATGTCTCTGAGGAATCTGGATAGGCTGTCGTTTGCAATGGTTTTCGGAAGCAAGATACTCGTAAGAAAATAAAAGTTTAACGGATCATTTGCACTAAGTTACGTGATTCGCCATCAAAATTAATGGATATATCAGCGGGCAGACATCTCGATGGAAATTTAAACCGAGGAAATGATTTCGAATTTCAAATGATTATGTTTATTTAAGTTATTTGAATGTTTTTCCTTTGAAAGGTTAAAAATAGTACGACATCTATAATAACGTTGGGCGTTAAAGCTATAGCTGGTATACTATGATACAAGTATTATTCAGGGTGTTTGAAAGAGTATATAAGTTTTTAAAATTGATTTGGATGGAAAAAAATATGCTGCTTTTTTTTTAAACGGCCTTCGAAAGTCGGTGAAACTACGGTCCCTCTAACTTTTTCAATTTCATTTTTTTTCTAGAGTTTTGATGAACGCTATGAATATAGATGCTTCAGAATCCACTGAACTAAGTATTCATCTACTAGTGAAAAATAATCAGGGATTTATCTCAACAGATTGCGCCACAGTGACCAAAAAACTGACTCAACCCAAAAAATTCAAAAATTTGTAAAAAAAATATAACTCTAAAACTACAAATAATCGCCTAACATACATGGGGTTAAGTCGATAGGTAAGGTACTCAGCTATTACCCCGCTCCGTCTTTACACCTTAAAAGAAACAGCCTGTATAACTATTTACCAACTACTACTAAGTGAAACTGCGATTCAAGTACACACGAAATCACATTCAGTTTTAAATGGCCATTCGATATGACATTCGATTTATTTTGCATTCGTTTTGTAAAGGTTGACCTGTTCTCCCCCGTACATAAAAACGACATAGTAAATTGCTAATTCTAATGACTTCTATGTTCACTTCAGTTCCATTCTAATAGTTTAACTATCATTCTAATAGTTAAACTATTAGAATGGATCCAAACGGTTATTTAATGGCAGACGCCTGAATCATTTCACATCTCATCTTCCGACCGCAAATCTTTCGGTTCACCAGCTGAGTTATAGTTCATGCTGTAAACATTGCTAAAAATATCTTGAAGGTTTACACATGACGATTTTACTTTGAAGTTTAATATTATTACGAGCACATACGAGTGTTCACGTCAAGTTTTACATAGGGGCACCTCATGCTGCTGATTTGAAAAGGTTGATTTGTGGTCCTCCCTTCAAATAAATGATTCTATTGTTGATGCCACCGCTATCCCAATGAAGGAAGTTCTTGAAAATATCTATGTTGGGGGGGGGGGGGGGCAATTGTTTCGGGAAACCATACTCGCATTGCACCCTGTCAGGGCTAATGTAGCTCAATTTGAGTTCATTATTAACCGATTCCAATTGTCAGCAGCCATTTTTTTTAAATTCTTGTACAGAAGTTAGCATAATATCCATAGCTAAACTTTGGAGTGGCTGGTATTAGTTATCGTTCATTCAGATGTTTGATGAAGATCCACCATTAAAAAAGCTGAACTGTTCTGCAATATCCTGTTAGTTCGAATCAGGATAAAAATGTATATCAACAATTTTGCGTAGAGAAATCGTTACATGTAAATCGTCCTAGTTCTGTTTGATGGCTGCGCAAACGCTGACGGAGTTACGTCTGAGCGTGTGAAGTGACAGTGACGGTGTTGAGGCGCGTGAGTCGCGTGACAGGGTTGTTTGTATGAAGCATATGTCGGCGAACACGGATACATGTACTCTTCGTACTGTAGAGCGGCGATTACTTCAAATGAGATAGGATTTCGACTTGGTTTATTTATTCTTATAAGAAATGCCCTATAATGCCTTATTAGGTGAAGAGTTCTGATATCAAGGAACACAACATAATTGCCTACGTTCTTCAGTTACATGTGATAGCCTTTCTCCTATTATCTTTTATCAGCTAACAAGTCTTGGCCATTCTCAGATTAAGAACCCAGCACATTTGCCAATCCTTCTGGCCCTGCCACATCATTTATCAGTTACCCGCCCGGCACAGAGGATACCTCCCTCAGTAATTCTGCATCTCTCTTCTTCATCGATACACTATTGACAAAGCGGTCGTGTTCGTCATGTAGTCGTGTAAGTGGAGGGGGCAGATAGAACACGCCACACGATGCCTCGCCATCTCTCTCGGCTTGACGTCATCCTACTGCACTAGTTAATGGACTTGATCTGATCGGTCCATCGTGTAGGTGACCTCCCGCGCGGTGTGGTGCCCTCTACACCTTCCCTCGGCACGACAAGGCGCTCTATGGACAGGCTATCTGACCAAAGAATGTTAATACGCGAGACTGTACTACGGGAAACAGACGCTGCCTTATGCCAAGTTCTTGGAGTATGGAGACATTCGTGTAGTTACATGGTCCATGAAACTCCAAGCATTTTCCTCCAGCACCACATCTCCAGAGCGTGTATCTTCTGTCTTTCCACATCTCGTAAAGTCCACGTTTCGGCAGCAAAAAGAAATATGGGAAGATAATAGAGATATATTGGATAAATATTTAAATATCAAAAACAATAACAACAAAATAACATTTCTGTAATCTAGCCTGCTCTATATACATAAACATTACAAAGATTTCTATTGAAATTTAGTTTACGTAGTTACATTAAGCTGCCCTCAAACTCAAATATCTTCATTTAAATAGACTTAATCAGTACTTTCAAATAGTCAAAAAATATACTAAATAATAGACATAAATACTATAATAATATGAAGAAGTTGATTCTTACTGAGAAGACCCGGCGAGAAACTCAGTAGTTACTCTTTTAAACTTGTTGTGGTTTTACAATGCGAGTTAGTAGAGTACAATTTGTTTGTTGATAAAAAAAATGCTTAAATTCTTATTCCTATTCTAATTAAAAAATAAACAGAACAACCTAACAAGTACAGCAAAGCTACTTAATATAAAACAATAGGCTGTATCAAGTCATTTATAAAATTACAAAAATAAAAATTGTTAGTCATTAATACACTTAAGTCCGTTATTTAATTAAAAAGTATTACAAGAGGGAACTGATCCCGCACCACTCAAATTTGCTATACCTTCTGGGTAACTAGGTTCTAAATTATTTGTATCGTTATATCTACCACCTGTATAATGTAATACACCTAGTAAGCAAATGTGAATAAATAAATAAAATAAATGAGTGTGCGCACGAGCCTGGTCTGCGTGGTTTTGGTGATACAAAAATACAAAATACAAAAATCTTTATTCATAACACAAGTCACTATTACAATGCTTAATATAAATAAATAAATAAATATCCCTGGACATTATTCCACACAGCGCCATCTAGCCCCAAAGTAAGCTTATTAAAGCTTGTGTTATGGGATACTAGACAACGGATAAACATACTTAAATACATTTTCTTTTGTAAATACATACTTATTATACATAGGAGACACCCAGACCAGTACAAACAGACATGTTCATGCACACAAATGTTTGTACTGTGCGGGGATCGAACCCGCGACCTCTGGTGTAGTAGCCAACTTCTTAACCATAACACCAAGTCGGTCGTCAATATAGGTCTCAACCTTTTAAGTTTGGAAACCTGTATGAGGATGAGACCGCTCTTCTTAAAACAAATTAGCCATTACTATGACTTGTTTATTGTTACATGATTTTTAATTTTTATTAGTTGTACAAGTTTTTATTATTAATTCTATAAGTTCTTATTGTAAGTTCTATGAGTTATATTATTAGTTAAGTTAGTTTTATTATCAGTTCTATAATTTTTATTATGATCTAGTTCTATGAGTAATTAGTTGGTTCTTAATTATTATTATTTATGTGATGTTCCCATTCCTCCATATTTTCTTCATTTTGTCCATCGATGTCCTCGTGATAGCAATTCTGCATATCTGGACGCAAATAACAAATTGGAAAGGTGGCCAGAGCTCACCGGGGAGCTGTTGACTGGTCTGCTAGACCTACCTAGGACCTAAGATTTGCCATTGTTCGTTATCGAGAGAGAAGCCGCGAGAGAGGGCGAGGCATCGTGTGGCGTGTTCTATCTGCCCCCTCCACTTCCACGACTACATCACGACCACAACCGCTCTGTCAAGAGTGTATCGATGAAGTAGAGAGATATGACATTTGATGTCAGTTCGATACATTTTAAAATTTTATAGTCGAAACGAAAGTAGCATGTTGCTCTTGGCAAGCTCCCCTGGTGGTGCTTGTATCTACAGGTTTCTGAAGTACGGACCACTTCATCATCAGGTCCACTTCCCACAAATTTTGTATCAAAATAGACAAGAATATAAAATCGCCATCAACTCGACGAAATACAGAAGCAACTACGAACCACAACCGAATACATAAATCAAGGAGCCAATACGTTCAATTAGCCAATCAAGACGTAGGTGAGGGGTCGCGACCGGGCACCGAACGCGGAAAACTCCGGATTAATTCCGGATCGTGCAAGATTGATCGCTTGCGGAGTCCGGGCAGCCATAAACAACCGGACAACCGGACATATGGCCGAAGTTGGCAAGCTTTTCTAGCGATGTATAGCTGAAGACGGAAATATGCCAAATGGGGGTTTTGTGGGAAATATACTGTTATTGTTATGGAAGCTTATGTAAAATAGTAGCTTGGGGATAAATGGTATTCAAAGACAGTTTACACATGGGCATTGAACCCAAACTGAGCAGAGTTTATAGTTTTCGTATCAGAGTATTGACAAATGCTTTTACGGAATTGCCGGGCAAAGTACAAAAACATAAATGCTTTTGACATAAATATTCGTCTGGGCTTAGAATTATTACACCTAGAAGGATAGTTCCATACAAAAAGACGCGCCCGTTGTGATGCCAAAATAAACTGTCAACATAATAATTTGTTACACACATATTAACAATATTCAGTATTTAACATGCGAAGACTATTTGTGCTTCTCTCTCATGTCATCACAATCATTTACTGCACAAATGAACACTTTGAAGAAGCTTTCACTTCGAGAAATTAAATCGGTCAGTTCATATTTAGCCATGACGGCTAAATATTTGTGGCATCAAAACAGGTGCCGGACTCGCCTTCAATGTGCAATTATTCTAAGGTCCTAGGTAATTGCGTAATGCTTAAAATCACATAAATTGGGCGTCTATTACATGGTGATTATTATAGAAGGTAGGTAGGTAGGAGACGTCTTCGGGCTGCGAATGAAGATGATGATGGTGATGATGTAGGAAACAATAATCTAAATACATATATACATATTTAATAAAAATACTTTAAATACGCTTTTTGCCTTTTTTACACTCTGTAGCATAATTCAAAACTAGTAATATAGGTATATTAGTTTTGTATTATGTTAGAGCGTGTAATAAAGTCAAAAGCGTACTGAACTTTCAAAATCAAGCATCTGTAAAGGCAGGCACTCAAACAAGGCTTAAGGTCACGCTTAAACGCCGATGCAATGGCAAGTGGTCGTTTGGCACTCCGGGCGTGTCTCAACTTTTCTGCCGAATTATCGGACGAAAGTTACACGGAGCTTCTGAGAAGTTTTTTTGATGGTTTCGTGCGAGAGGAGCCATGCCGTTTTGGGTTAACATTATCTAGTATTTGCAATCAATCACTATGTACTGCATCATGAAAGGAAAACGGAAAAAACGCCTTTGGAAATAACAAATAAAAAAAATGGCGGCTATTAATAAATATGTATTTTTTTTAATTTTGCTATGAAAAATATCAATCTCTGGAAACAAAAGTCGTTTGAATGTATAAAAACTGTATTTGAAAGCCAGTCGTATTAGCCTATTTCACAAATAAAAAATAAACATGCGGTGACTTATAATCGCAGACGTCTGCTGCTAATCATAGCCCATCAGTGGACGTCTGATGGCAGTCAATGATGATAGTGATCAGAGTGCCGAGTGCGAGTTGCAGTGAGAGAAGTGAATAACTTCACCATCGCGTTTGCGAGAAACAAAACGCGAATTTGTATGGCATCGAGTAAGCGCCATCTAGCGGCCTGAATGTTGCCCGAATTCGCCGCTAGATGGCGCTGACTCGATTCCATACCATTTGAAATTTACGTGCTCGCAAAACGCGATGGTGAAGTCATTCACTTCTCTCACTGCAACTCGCACTCGGCACTCTGCACACACTTATTTTGTTTAAATAATCGTATCACAAGCCCTCATTTCTAAGAGTTCCTAAAAAGCATTTGTTGTAAACTTGCATTACCCTAATAAGCAACTTTATTTATGCAATAATAATAATAATATATCTTCAATTTCCACCAGCTGCTGAACGGCCAGCTGTTATCTGGCGATAATCATAAAGTTTGTCTGCTCCTGCATAACACCATCCATCTGTATTAACATGGCTAAGCTGGCGTCCGCGTCCGACAATATGGGATTATTGCTTCCCGACATTGATCTGACCTACGATTTATGGGCTGCAAGTGATTCTGACCCGTATTACCTAAACTGACGGTTGAGATCCTTAAGATGTAGGATGGATGAGTTTAGGCGGGATGAAGCGTTGTTATTGAATAGATACGTGGTTTTTCGTGAGGTTGGTGATGGAGGAGTTGTTAAGTAATGACAACATTACAATTACATTGTACGCTGTATACTGTCCAGTCATTAACACCCAGACAAGAAACAAACACAAATGTTTGTCTAAAGGAGGTAAAATCTCTTTCCAATATGTTAACGTTCGCGTCAAGCTTTATTTATGGATACCTTTTGCTGATAAAATAAGAGCCATTTTGCAATTGTTTTGTGAAGATTGAGCGTTCGTGGTTTTAGGCACTCCATCAGCAATTCTGCATTCAATATTGGTCCAAAAAATAATTAATGTTTATTATAAACTGGCAGAACCTGGCACAAAATAGAGAATTTCGGAAGAAATTGGGAGAGACCTTTGCTCAGCAGTGAGGCACAAGAGGTTAACAAAAAAAATCTAGCGGCTAATTCTTCTGTGATGGAAAATACTGTAAGCTAGGGGAAGGCATTTCACCTATGTTGGGTTCAACAAAATGTATAACAAATAGTCATCTGTGAGAATCGAACTCAGGAACTGGCTCAGAAGGCAAAGCCACTGTTCACTGTGCCAAAAACACATTCAAATTGTTGGTCTATCTACTCGTTCTTCCACACTCTTGAGCCAATAAGCTCGTTCTTTCACACTCTTGAGCCAATAAGCTCGTTCTTCCACACTCTTGAGCCAATAAGCTCGTTCTTCCACACTCTTGAGCCAATAAGCTCGTTCTTCCACACTCTTGAGCCAATAAGTCCGTTGCTACTTACTTACATCAATAGTATGATTCTGCCTTCTTGTAATATACTTCTTCACTAACCTGCAAATAAAAGAAAACATCCATTAAAATCAGCACAAAAGGCGTGTGGAAATGTATTAACATAAAAATATTGAAATTATAGCCGTGAACGTCAAACACACAACCAAAGTGTAGTCGTTCAACTTACATCGTACTATTTTAGGAAAAAAATAATATAAGCTGTGGGTCCTACCATGAGTTTCCGTCACATAAACTACGATAGTTGAGTTCAGTTTGAATGCCATTTTTAGTTCCATTTTTAATCACCAGGGGCGCTGTACCGAAGTCCCATACAAAAGGGTAGAGAGGGGTAGGTACTTGAAACAAGTACCTAGTAAATGAACGGATGAATGAATAGATTAATCATTTATCCGCATAAATGGACACTAAAGGGTTTGAAATGATAAAATGCAGAATTAAAATAAAATGCAATTAATGATGTTTTGGTATTTTTGTTTTGTGTGTTTTTTGTATTATTTTTAGTATCAAGCTGCATATGTATCGCAAATAAATAAATAAATAGAACACTCATCTGATTGCACGAAAACAGTTTTGTCTTTTACATTTACGGCTTCGCCAATTCAAGCAAGTGATATAACAATAAACTAAAAATAGAAGAAATATAAATAATTTATTTGCTCAAAACTGTGTCCATATTATATATAGCGATAGTCTGCAATATCACTAAGACTCAACAGTCTTCTGCCTTTAAACAGGTAGGCATGAAAATAATAATTAATTACAAACAACAACATATCATCACGCCTTTTTCCCAACGGGGTAGGCAGAGACCACAACTTTCCACGTGCTACGGTCCTGACACACCTCTTGCGCTTCTTCCACTCTCATTAATCCTTTCATACATGCTAGTCGATTATGAGTACTCCTGACCTGACCTTTTATGATAATAATAATATAATCATAATTTGAAGCAATGATGATCATTAAAAACATCACCTTTATGCAGACGATCTCCAAATTTACTCCCAAGGAAATCTTGTTGATCTGATTTGAATTTTATTTCTAACTGGAGCAAGTCTTTTGGGCTCACTGTTAACCCTGCTAAAACGCAAGTAGTAATTGTTCGTGGCTGATCTCTAGGGTAGACTGGGATGTTCTGCCTTCAGTTGTATTTGGCGGTGTGGTAGTTCCTTTCAGTAAAACTGCCAAAAATCTAGGTGTTTGTATTGACAATACATTAACTTGGACATCCCAGGTTGGTAAGGTTAGCCAGAGAATGTTTGCTGCTGCAGGTTCACCAAGTAGGCTTCGTAATTTTTTGCCAATACCTACCAAGATTGCTCTTGTCCAGGCCTTACTCTTTCCTATTCTCGACTACGCAGACTGCTGCTTTCTAGATCTTACTGAGAATCTACTTGATAAACTTCAGCGGCTCCAGAATTTCTGCATTCGCATTATTTTTGGACTGCGAAAGTAAGATCATATCTCTGAGTACAGGTCTCAGCTCAACTGGCTTCCAATCCGTCTTCGTCGAGATTCTCACGTTCTTTTTCTCCTGTATAACATTTTGTATAACCCATTGTCGCCACGTTATCTCAAGGAGCGTTTCCAATTTCTGCAGCCAGTACGGGGTCAGCCGTTGCGGTTATCTAAGAAGCTTCGCCTTGCATTCCCTCCTCATTCCTTGCACTCCTACACGCAGTCGTTCACTGTTAAATCTGTTCGTCTTTGGAATTCCCTACCCTTATTAATTAGGGAGTCAAAATCATTGTCTATTTTTAAAACAAGGATCAAAGCACATTTCCTCGCCCTTTACCGCTCCTGCTTAGTCTCCTAATCTCTTTCCTTCTTTTTTACTTCTCCTTTTCTGTTTATTTATATTCTTATTTTTTTTCCCTGATCTTTTTTTGTTATTGCTTGGCTGTTAGTTACCGATTCTATATTTTATTGATATTTATTTGTCATTTTATTGTTATTAATATTATTTTTTTAAGTGAATCGAAATTTTTAGTTTTTTGTACACTTGCTTACCTTTCCTAACTTTTTCCTCCACTTGGGTTGTCTGGAAGAGATTGCTTTTAAGCAATACGACCGCCTAATTGGTTCATCATAATCTTGTTATACCAACCTGTAATGTTTTAGTTGATGTGCAATAAAGAATATTTATCTTATCTTATCTTATGTTAAAAACTGATTTAAACATTATTTAAGTTAGTATTTACACCATTAATTATTGAAGAAATGTCCAAATTTGAAGCAATAACTAATAGAATATAATCAATTTATATATTGTTTTACGTCAGTTCAATTAATATTCAAAATATCAATTTTTAAAATGTCAGTAAACTAAAAAAAAGTTTATTACTACTATTTCTCATTAAATCAAGTCAATTTATTCAGAGAGCGTCGTGGCATAGTGGTTCAGCACCCGAACTCAGATCGTGGATCGTGTGGTCCCGAGTTTAAATCTGGCCAGAACCAAAATCTTTGTGTTAATTGTTAAATATCCGACTTACTCTCCAATGGAGGAAAACATCGAAAAAAATCCAAATCTACCCGGAACCACGTTGGGTTCTAATAACATTGTTGAAAAGTGGGCTTCTGAGTGTTTCGTTCACCATGACGACACAGTCACTTGCCTCTGACTACCCCGTTTGGGATAAAGTCGTGATGGTATGTATCAAGTCAATTTTTGCTCCAAATATTCATTAATTGAATATATAATATTTTTAAATATGCCTTTATCTAAAGGCAAATCCAGGAGACTGGGTTGGACTTGGTAATTACTAGCTAAACTAGTGTAAAACTACTGATTACGCCTCCATCGCATTAAACCTTAACTAGTATTAACTACACACTGGTACTGACGCGAATGAAAGTGAGTAAATCAAATAAGCAGTAAATTGAATCAGTTAGCTACGAGGCAAAGCGCGCTCTGCTCATTTATGTGACAACACAATTTGTGATCAACTGTACATTTACGGTGCGTTTACACCAAGCGAGCGAATGCTCATTCTCTCTCTCAAATTCTCATTGTGTTAACTGAGACAGACAAAGAAATTTTCATAGAGTTGGGATACGTTGTGTGTTGTGTCGATGTACCTTTTAATCAGGGTTACATTTACTTTTTAGCATCCTAAACTTAAGCAAGAGTATCAAGGTGTTTTTAGTTTCATATAAAAAATTGAGTGCGGTCCGCCGCAACAGCACGCCATTACAGCGTTTGCGGCTAGCCGCTAGTATAATATCAGCCTAAATGTTTTTTTTTTTAATAAAAAAATATGCGCTAGATAAAACCAATTACGAAGTACAAGATAAGAGCCAAGTCATTTTTCGTTTTCTTCAAAAAAAGTTTGTATTCTGTTTTTTTTTGATTATGTTCAAAAATACGGATACTTCGTCGCACGGCACGTCTAAGATGATAAAGCTATCTTCCTGGCCGCATTTAATTTAGTAATCCCACTTGTCCGAAATTCCGGCGTCATTGCCAAATTGGACAGCCCTGCCTAATCCCGCGGCGATGCAGCCGTAATACCACAGACATATATTGTTAGAGACAACGCAAGGGCGTCAGTGATAAAAAAAAAACTTGATGATATTCCTTATCTAATATAGATAATGCATGCCATACAATTGACAAGCTTGAACATGGCACAAGCGTCACTGTGACATCCTTTTGTTTCTTTCTGTAATGTATGAACGAAAGAAGTAGGAATACATTGTCACTAAGGAAAAAGTGATCTTAGGTACACTCTTTTCTGTTCCTTTGACGCGCTGATGCGAAGTCCTTGTGATTAAATTGTCATTGGTGCCATTTTTTTGAAGCTCGTTATAGCAGTTTAGTGGTAGGAATTCTCCTTTTTGCCCCCCAATTTTAAACAAGTTCACAGATGTGCAATGGCTACGTTGCTGTGGATGCGTTTGATATCCATCAATCACATTCATTGGTCCACAGAGCATAGCACTGGTGAAAACCGGTTCTACTAAGCTATGTTTTTGATATGACACATGGATACGTGCAGCTGTGCGTGCCTGCTCGAGCTGCGCATCTTCATCGATCAGCCTTGCGGCGGCGTATCCTACATGTTCCGTTGCATAGCATAGCTTCTGGGAAGACGGTCTAATATTTTCGTAACTTAGCTTGCACATTCTGTGGCGCAATCCTCGTTGCAGGCCAGCAATACAGGAGCCGGGGCGCCGGGATTCGTCACACAATATTTAGGAGTAGATGTAGTTATGGAATAATGAATAAAAGATCAGCCAATCCAGTGACTTGTTTATTGAGTAGGGTAAAAGTATAGGTAGGAAAGAAGAACCCGATACACGGGTTCCTGTTACATTATATATACCTATTTACAATTGGTTATTTAAATCATTTAAAAATATTTAAAAATCACGTAATTTAAACTTAAACTGGTAATCTGGTAAAATGCTCGCAAGCTCTGTTCAGTACGATGGTTTTGGTAGGACTGGCTTAAAAATGCTGAACGGGGAACGTGGAACGATAAATTAAATTTTGAAAGGACAGGTACAGAATACTATTGATGGCCAGTAAGTTAAACTATGAAGTTCCAGCCATCGTGAAGGTTCTAACGTCCATGAGACTGATCTACTCGGTTTTGACATCCGTTGTCAAGGCGCTAGAGCGTGGACTAAAAAAGGGCAGCGTCGAAAAAGGAGCATTGCTCTTTCGACAGGCGATACATTTGCGTCATCTATGCCGACTTATATCCATGGGTAATATTATCCGGAGAGAACCGGGATGTATCCGATGACGTCATTACTTACTGTCGAATCCGGACTCCCGGTTGAGGTAATAAGTCTTGATGCTTTAGGATTAGTGCTTGGCGACGGGTTAGCTGGTTTAGCTAAGGTAAATTGGGTACGGTTTGACTGCAGGTTTCCCAAGTGACGGTGACCTTGAATTAATGAGTTGTATTGTAAAATGCAGTGCAGTTGCATTTGGTATATTTGGTAGATCCACTTTCCATTTGCTAAACCATTAGACTTTGTAATCATCAAAATCAGTCATTGCATCCTCAAAGTTTTGGTTTTTGTCTGCCTTACCAGCCGGTACTTTGTAGTGTTTAAAAGTAAACTGATCTATTCAATTGTTAACGAATAGTATTATTTAATAACTGAACGAAATAAAATGTAACTACTGTACCGGTGACAACATAACCAATAAAAAGAAGTCGCAATCAGGGAACCGATAAGATACTTAGATATACATTATTGCACAAAATGGGAATAAAAACAGTTGTATTACATAAAACAAGCAATTTGTACAATTTAGGGGGCCTTATCGCTAGGGAGCGATTTCTTCAAGGCAACCTTTGGGCAGATGAACTTTTTAAAGCTTGAGCTTTGTGTGGAATGAAAATAAATCTATGAGAAAACAACAAAAAAAATATATATTAATACTTCAATCAATCAATATTATATACTTACAAATACATATATAATACATGTATATATATGTATATATAAACCAATAAAATGCATACATAATACAATAAACATGCATATACCATACACACATACAAAGATCTATTATGGCAAGGACGTCGCAGCACAGTAGACACCAAAATAACCATGAGGAGCAGAAGGTCATAGTGAGGGGAGATACGCTTTGACACGGGATTTAAATATAGGAAGGGATTGAGATTGCTTGATAGGCAAAGGCAAGGAATTCCACAGGCGGATGGATTGGATAGTGAAAGTATTCGAGTAATAACTCCCGACCGATAACCGATAATCGTTTTATTTGGCGATAGATCTCCCATTCTGAGCACGAAGCTATTATTTGAGGAATAAAATTATCATTATAAGAACGAAGTTTATATTAATCTAATGAACTACGATTTTATTGTTAATCCATCTCTTATTTTAGATATAATATATATTGACATCAATTTGATAATTCATACCTGGGGACACTTTTTGTTTATCGGAGAACGAAAATATTTCGTGGCGATAGATCTATTGATTAGATGATACAAGTTGATGACAAATATAAACTTTGGTGACAAGAAATATACTCCCCCTAAACATTAAACAGACAGCTTAGTCTAATCAGCATCGTCTATCACTTCTATAGCGGTATACCGCATTCAGCTAATCTCTACTCTGTTGCTATAGTTCCTACTCTAGTATACAGGGTAGTTCGTTATAGTAAGCATCAGCATAGTTTCGTGATCCGCAGCGGGTTTATCTAACGAAGGCCGAGCTGCGCGCGCGCCGTGTCACTGACACCGACTCGCTCAGGATTAGGTTATGTTAGTCATGCGAAAGCGTTTTTAAACACAAATAAATTGGCTTTTAATTTATTCAATAACTTACATAATATACAAAAAAAAATGCAATTTTTTATATAATGTGACTGCGGTCGGACTGCTTGTTTTATAATGAGAAACTCGTTTAAAAAAGGGGTTCACAATGCAGATTAGTCACTTCCAACTTTTATTGCTGCAACCAGAGTCATACACCCTTATTCATAAAAAATAGAGCAGTCCTGTATGTCTGTTTTCAAAATGGTACTGATGAAGTTTTTATGCATAACCGCCTATGCGCCCGAAAACGCACAAGCGGATAAA
Organism: Udea olivalis; assembly: GCA_947369235.1. Taxonomy (NCBI): domain Eukaryota; kingdom Metazoa; phylum Arthropoda; class Insecta; order Lepidoptera; family Crambidae; genus Udea; species Udea olivalis. The sequence goes on from OX376366.1 coordinate 9,737,884, forward strand.
GAGGATACAGTTTAAAATGAATACTAATAAAGCCTTCCCTTTAATTGACAGGAATTGGCTTTATCACCACGCTTGCCAAATGCCGGTTGGAGATAACAAGCCTTGGCTATATTTCGAAACACCTAAAAACACACTTCACTTGACGTCTGATTTCAACTCAGGGCCTCTAGATTTCCTGGCCAAGCGCTCTTACCACATGGCAGAAACGTTATAAAAATGTTAACCTTTTTTGCATTGTGGGACTTGCATCCCGGCAAAAAGTTGTTGGGTTCTTGTTACGTAAGTTATTCAGGTAGACTTTAAGCTAACTTACTCTGCAATACTTCGGTGGCCATGTGGGAACAGCGCTCGGCCTGAAAATCAGAGTTTTTGGGATTAAATCCAATAAGGCTGGCATATTATTTAAACCAGATCCTACTGAATTCGTCTTTTTATGATTACATGACATGTACAGTAAAAGAGATCAGGGTTTCCTTAAAAAGTGTTATAACAATAATGTTTGTAAAAAGCGCTAAATAAATTTCCACTGCCCGCTACCTCTCATGCAGCATATCCTCACCTTTCAAGGCAGTCTCCGGGCAATAAGCTAACCGGTCTTTCCAACACACGTACAGCTCCGGCTGTGTGAGTTTTGATTTATTGTTAATGGTTCAATGTTGATTTTTGAGCCTAAAGGAATTCTTGTCATCGCACGATTTGAATGTAGGAGTCAGATCATATCAGATGGAAGTTGGTTTCTTTTCCAGTGTCATTTGATTATTGTGGCTACCAGTACAATTTATGGGGTTTTTAAATCTTGAATTAGACAGTGAATTTATGATAGAAGTATGTAATAATTCTTACTAAGTGTTTTATGTAATGGGAAAAGCATATTTCTTAGCGACAAGAGTCACGTAGAGTCATAAGTCTAGCTTCTACTGTGAATAAAAATGTTAACTCATTTGATTCATTAACTGACTTCAATTTTCTTAGAAAGGTGTTTGATTAATTGAAGAAATATAGATAACCATTATTGTATTGGTATATCAGAAAATGCATTCAGGCGTCAGATAAAAAAAATGCTTATTTATTTCATTTAACAGTGGGATTTGTGCAAGTGAATTCAACTAATGCATACAAACCTATGTAGTGTTATAATGTTTTTTTGTACAATTGTCTTGTCATTTTTTATTTCCCGCAATTATTGTTAGTGGCGGGACCTGTATCTTTAAAACTTTGTTTTTAACTTATTTTTTGTATTCAACTTTATTTCATTTCTATTAAGTTATTATCACGCATACTATTATGTTTTTTCTAATAAGTAATAAATTGTTATATTCATTGGATTGAAGGAAATGGGGGTTTTGGTAATAAAAACTGTCATAATTGCCTTTAGGCATTAAGTACGCCAAATGTACTTTTTTTAATATGCAATAAAGAATAGATTAATAAATAATTGTTTGCTGGTGCAATAAAGTATACCTGATTCCGTCTGAGTCAAAGGACACCTCAGAAGAAAAAGACGAAAAGGGAAAGGTGTCCACCAAACACCGTGCCAACTTGGTCGTCTTTTTTCAGGCTTAACTGGGAATCGAACCATTCAACACGCGCCAGCGACTTCGCAAGATAAACCATTCCATCTCCAATCGATTCCGCTAAGTCTAAATTGAAAGGTAGGGGTGGTATCCCCTCAATAGTCTATTAACACGAGTCTCTGGGGATCATATTAACACCTAGCAAGGGTGAAAAGGGGAAAAGTCAATTATTAAATGGACTTTTTTTAAATTAAGTTGTTTACAAATTCTAAGGGGCTAGAACCGGCTTCTGTTTTAAAGGTGGAATATTGTCTAACAATATTTAATGGCTAGTAATGATGCCTTTTCACAAAAAACTTCGATAAAGTTTAAGAACTAAAGAGATAGTTAAGATTCTAAATATCCTAGTTTATATATAGTGTAAATATCCTGAGGGGCTATGATGCCCACGGCGAGAAAACTAAGTAACTTTTCTTCTCGCGCCCAGCACATGACAAAAAAGCGTGACATAATTTTCTCGTGACGCGCATTTAAGCACTTTAAACACTGTTAGCGAGAAAGTGCGTTAATTAATCTAAGAAACAATATCAGCCTCGAAAATCCTTGACCTGTTTTTGCAGTAATAAATAATTACACTTTCAGAATCATAATACTCAAAGACGCTGTAAGACAACAATTTGATAATAAGTGAGCTAAAAACTATTTGCTTGTAAAAAGCTTTACATAAGGGTTGTGCAGTTAAAAAACACCGCAATCACTTACGGTTATGAAGCAAACATTGTAACATTGTCGTATCGAACATGATTTACAGTAATTCCATGCCTCAGGACAAATTTACAGGCTGCTATCGTCTTCACCGGTACTAAATCTCGAAGAACAATCGAACTGATAATCGGTACAGTCGACCAGACACGACTGTCGTGTCACGATTACCGCGCTTCCTAGTGCAATACCACCTTAGGTAATTTTTCTTAGACACTGGTGGCAATCTTTGATTACTGTGTTATTCGTAAAAGCAGCAGGATTTTCGACTTAGAACAAACCGCCATTTTGATCAAACAGACAAAGTGAGTTTACAGGCGATACCGCGATTACTCGCGACAGTGCGACTGGCCGCGTCACTGATTCTCACCGTTCTTGCCTGTAAACTCACTGTGTCTGTGTGCGTGATCAAAATGGCGGTTTGTTCTAAGCGGACTATCTGTGCGTAATGTGTGTCGTGTGTGCTGGCCTTTGCTCAAACTGAGAGCAGGATGAGGAAATCAGACCGCAGCCTAGGTTTTTTTCGGCAAAGGTATTATGATTGATTATTTGCATTATGATTTCTAACACGGTTCGGAATTCGATAATTTATAATCAATAGGTTTAGATTTAATTTAGTAAATGTTTGAGCAGCTTCTCTTTGACGCAACTTGAACAAGACTTGTTTTCGTGAAAACCCAGGAATTAAGGCTCTCCAGACCAGTTGAGGCCTACTAGGAACCAATTTTAATCTTTAAAGCAACATTGCGGAGCCTATACCCGTTTCTGGACGGTACCGCTATCCAAGATAATCATTCGCCTTGCGGCTAAAAACGGGCCTAGGAACGGATGGAAAAGGTGGGGTCTAAGTATGAGAGGGAACTGGTATCAATTGTTTTATTACATAACATACCATCACGACTATATTCCAAGCGGGGTAGTCAGAGGCAAGTGACTGTGCCGTCATGGTGGACGAAACACTTAGAAGACCACTTTTCACCAATGGTATTAGAACCCAACGTGGTAGGTGGTGAGCCATCCGCCGTTATCCGAGTTGATTTGGTTTATTATCGATGTTTTCCGTCACTGGAGAGTTATCGGATATTTAACAATGAAAACAAAGATTTTGCTTCTGGCCAGATTTGAACTCGGGACCACAGGATCCACGATCTGAGTTCGGGTGCTAAGCCACTAGGCCACGACGCTTGTTTTATTACTTTAAGCAAAAGGCTAAGTTCTAACAAAAAGTGTTGCAAACGTATTTTTGTAAACTAGGTTTGCCTGACAGAAGTCCCAAATAGTTTATGGACAAGATTGTGAATTAATTCATAGGGCTTAAATCAAGATTTTGGGTCTCTATTGTATATATTTACAGGATACCTTTAAATTACTAAGAGTATATCTATACTATCTTTTTCTTCTACATTATAAAGAGGAAAAGTTTGTTTGTATTGAATAGGCTCCGAAACTACTGGACCGATTTCAAACATTCTTTCATCAATATAAAGTTACATTATCAGGGAGTGACATAAGCTATATTTTTTTTCAATTTAGGCTAAATTGTGACGGGAAAGACGGTCTACGCGGGCGAAGCCGCTGACGGACAGCTAGTGGTTCATAAATGTAATAAATATTGTTCACAAAACCGCAGAAAATGCCCCTAATCACTGCCAATTGTACTCCTAATGCTTACATACATACGCTGACGATTATATTCAAAACGGGGTAGTCAGAGGCAAGCTTACTGTTGCCGTACGAACTTTTTACCAAGCGTATTAGAACCCAACGTGGTGGATTGCCTTGATTTTTTCCGGTGTTTTTTATCACCGGAGAAAGTCGGAAATTTAACAATGAACACAAAGATGGTTCAGGGGCTTTATAGCTTGTCAGGTCCATTATCTGAACTGAGCGTAGCGAGCAATTTCGTGATGTGATCTTTCATTTCCAGTCAGTCAGTGCCAGACTAGCACAAAAGCATCTTCTAGGCTGGATATTTACTGACGAAATTGCTCGCTACCCTCAGTTTAGGGAATTAACTTGACTGGATTAAAGCGATTGTAATAAGGACCCCTGCCTGATTTGAATCCAGGACCACAGGTTCCGAGCTGTAGTGCTTTTATCCCTAGGCGCGACGCCCTCTAGCGTACGACAAAAAAACTAAACAACTTCTTCAAATAACCAAACCCGCTAGCACTAAGTCCCCACCCTGCAAGATATGATATCTGGTGCTCTGCGAGCGGAATCGTGATCCTCGGTAAATATTAATGCCGCAGATAAATGGTACCGCTCCCGTCACGTCCTCGAAGAACAGCTGCTGGCATCTTAGTGGAACTGATGCTGAGCCTACTTTGAAGATAATTTCGTGGATTAATGGTCAAACACTTCCGTTTTAAGCCAGTATAGTGACGATGCCAGAAAATATTCTTAAGGTGCTTAGATCAAACGAGCGATTGGTCATTCTACTCCCATTTTATCGAATTCTCACTAAGCAAACAGAGACTGAGCATTCTTTCGTTGTTCTATGTTCGCGGAGACCCTAGAGCATGAGCTAGAATTCAAGTTCTTGATTCCTCGTACTTTTTAGTTAGAATTATTTTGGTGTAAATGAAAAACTAATTATCATTGACACTTAAAAGATCACGACAGAACATTCTTGTTCTAGCTCTATGTTCGTTTGGTCTAAATGCACCTCGAGTGTTAGTTATAACACGAACCAGCATGACGTTAAATTGTAGCTATCGATGAAACAGCTGCTGGAATATTAGAATGCGTAACATCTGCCATGAAAAAAGGTGCGTTTCTCAACGTTTCATTTAATAAATGAGAATTAATTTCTTCTCAAAAGAGTGAAGAACTATCTTCACACTATGTTCTTGCCCATTTCCCGCTTGCCTGTACGTAAACTTAGCTTATAAAAAATAAGTCTGCATTTGCTCAGTTGTCAAGGTATGTTTTAGATTTCCACTCAGTGCTTAGGTTATTTAATAGATTCCAGCCTAGCCCCATTCCCAGCAGTGGTTCTCAGAACTGCCCACGCCCATCAGGCCGTGGATGTCGCGCCATTACCAATTCAAATAAGCTCCGTCGATAGGCCGACTGGCAAAGATTGTGGGAGCGCAGAAGGTGACAGGTTTTGTGCCTATATCAAATACTACATTAATAACGCCTAAACTGTACACTAGGATTTAAGTGTATTACTTTTGTGTACACTTGTGTATATTTTGTTTGATGTGCAATAAAGAGTAGGTAACTTATCTTACTTTTTCGCAAGCGACACTGAGTGGAAGAGTTTCGTCACACATCATAGGAGATATCCTACGTACGATAGTACATTTAGATCACATGACCCCAAAGCAAGCGGTTTTGAACTATATCACACCCATTATCAGATATATTATAACACCTAAACCTTATAAAATAGAAATTAACGTCCAGACAGAGGACAAATATAAATAATAATAATAATAATAAATATCTGGGACAATTCACACCAAGATCATCTGACCCCAAACTAAGCAGAGCTTGTAATATGGGCGTCAGAGACTGATAAACATACTTAAATATTTCTAAATACATACTCAAATAGATAATAACACCCAGAAACACAACAAATACAAATGTTCGTCACACAAATATTTGTCATGGGTGGGGATCGAACCCACGACCTCCGGCGCTAAAGGCAGGATCGCTGCCATTGCGCCAACAGGCCAGTCGATATAAACTTTCGACCCATAAAAATTCGTTCGCGGTAAGTTTGCGAACCCACGACCTCCACAGCGCCACAGGCACAATTACTAATCATTTGGCTAGTGTAACACCATAGCTATCTTAATCCTTATCTCAGCTCCAAAATACCTAGGTAGGTCGAGTTTCATTTGCCATCAAGTTCCCCGCGAATGAAACGTTGTATTAAAGTAACCCTTGTAAGTATTTCCTATGCGAATCCGCGTTAAATCTTTTGTGCGTTTGATCGAATAACACTAGCACTTGGCCTTCTGTGCATTTTTCTTTGCCATAAGGCCAACTTACAAAGTCAATGTCAATGTTAATAGGAGTTATATACTTATATCGGTTAGAGTAGGCAATCGCCATGACCAGGATTAACACAACCAATTAACATATTTAACTTGCATGTGGATATAATTTTTAGTTATCTGAACAAGATTTCATTTTAAAGATTATCATAGACAATCGATATAGCTCTCAGAATTAGCATGCTTAAGCAGCACTTATGATAACCAATAACCAGTCAGCTTGTTCTTGAGTTCAATAATACTAAAGGATTATTTTTATTGACATTGCTTCCTTGTGTTGCATTCTTAAGTATTTAATTACCTATTTTATTGATTTTCTGGATTGATACCTTTAATAATATTTGAGATTTTTTTAAAATTTTTGTGATATAGAGAAAAGATTGACGACACGATTGGCCTTGTGCGATGTAGCACGGTTTCTCGCCTCGATTTCTTTAGTGTCCCGGGTTCGATTCCCGGTCGGGTCAATTCAGGAAACGATCTTTTCTGAATTGACTCGGGTCTGGGTGTGCTGGGAGACGCCCCTGGCTGATATCTTTGTGTGGTACCTCGTAACACAGGGATAATAATCTCTACTTCGAGACCATTACAAGAGGTGTGTTGTCTGGCGCATATTTATTTATTTATTTATAAAAGAAAAACTAACATGTACTGTTAAGTGTGCTCAACGAGGACCCCATCTATGTGATCCGGTGCTGTCAATGATTTTCCATACACTTTTTAAATGTCATTGTGCACAGTTTGAAGTTTAACTGAAGTATTTAGTATTTTCTTAGTTTGAATGCCTTTCATCACAAGGCTGCCTTCAAATCAATTCAATTCATTTATTCATAAACATTATACATTGTGTTGAATATTACAATGAAATTAATGAAAACTAAAATACAATGAATAATTAGATACAAATTTCAATATTCTTACAAAATAAAATAAAAACGATTCAATAGAAGTCAAAAAACCTTTCCACCAGAGATGTGCTATGCTAGTTGCCGTGGCTTCGTTTGATATCGACACGATTGGCGTAGTGCGCTGTAGCACGGTTTCTCGCCTCGATTTCCGTAGTGTCCCGGGTTCGATTCCCGGTCGGGTCAATTCAGGAAACGATCTTTTCTGAATTGACTCGGGTCTGGGTGTGCTGGGAGACGCCCCTGGCTTATTTCCTTGTGTGGTACCTCGTTACACAGGGATATTAATCCCTATTTCGAGACCATTACAAGAGGTGTGTTGTCTGGCGCATATTTCTTTATTTATTTTATTTATTTTAATCACATTCATGGGTCCACATAGCATAGCGGGTTCTACTAAGCTAAGCTATGATTTTAATATGACACATGACACGATACATGGATGCTTTGGATGCGTGCTGTGCGCCTTCCCTAATGTCGACCGGCCCATCGCATAGCTCGAGTTTCGCATCTTCCTCGCACATCTTCCTCGCTCCGTTACATGGTATAGTGGAAACGGTCTAACATTTTCGTAGCTTAGCTATGCAGCTAAGCTACTAAAATGTTAGACCGTTGTGGTATGCACCACAGAATATGAAACAATAGGTACATTCCATTGTTTTATATTCTGTGGCTTTTGATGTACTTATTAGGTTGTTCTGTTTGTCAATGTTAGAATTTGAGCATTTTTTAACAAACAAATTGTACTCTACTAACCCTGTGTAAAACCGTACAAGTTTAAAAGAGTAACTACTGAGTTTCTCACCGTGTCTTCTCAGTAAGAATCAACTTCTCCGACGCGGTGGTAGAGTCGCACTATGTTTGTATCCTGTTTATTTGTATATTTATTATTTATTATTTGTATATATATTATAGTATTTATGTCTATTATTTAGTATATTTTTGGACTATTTTAAAGTACTAATTAAATCTATTTAAATAAAGATATTTGAGTTTGAGTCTTCTTTGGTGGAAAAATAGCCTACCAGAGGTATCGCTCCGTAGGTCCCCTTATTTGCCTAATGGCCAAGTTCTGCTAAGTCATCATAACCCTTAGCCAGGTTCTGGTAGATAAGCGACCACATTATGTAGATCTTTAACCCTCCTAAGTACAAGAGAAACAGTTTTCCGGCATGCTATTCTAAAAAAAAAAATCGATCTCGAACTCAAGTACAATCAGATGTACGTGTACAAGTACGTGTGTACTTGCGTAGTGTTGAAATCTCATATAAAATTCACAGATTTATTCTGAAAACTCACTTCGAATCTAGAAGGTAATAGGAATCCGTTGCGACATTTAAATTTCGTTTTCTGTGTCAGTTTCCGTCAGTTTTGCGCTACACCGCAAAACTGACGGAAGCGGTATTTAGAAAAATAAAACGACTTAATAAAATTGTGTATTGTGTGTGTGTGTGTATACTCCGTGTGAATACAAATTAATTTTCAAATCAACCGTTTGCTGCGTCTTTTCTGGTCCGCATCGCTACGGAGCGGAACCCTCTCCCTGCGTCTGTTTACGGATACCTTGGTGTCTTCAAGGCCAGAGTGAATAAGCATTTTCTAGGTGAACGTGTACCATCATAGGCCTCTTCATCGCTTACCACCAGGCGAGACTGAGGCCAAACGCAAAAAACAGCATTGCCAAACATATACGAGTGAATTCGAGACCGAATTTTCTCAGAATAGCCGCTAATGCAGCGGGGTTCTAATTGAGTTTTTCAGAATAACTCTACCATAACCTATTGTATTACAAGCAATTTTTCCCTTAATTACAGTAATTATCCTTTGCGTTTGACATGAACTCCTTAACTGAAATCGTATCAGTGAGTAAGTCAGGCCATCAATGGCCGTATTAAGGCGAAACCCGTATAAATTACGCTCGCACGGCTCGTAATGGGAGTGCGACTGATTATTTATCGCCTACGCGTGGCGCTGAGGAGAGGTAGGCTTGGGTCATAAGCGGAGCGGGTATCCTACTAACAGTGTTTTAGGGTAACAAATTAATAATTATCGAGGACATCTTATACAATTATACTATCTGATTTGGGTCTGTACTTTTAATTATGGTTTAAATTTTTAGTATGTATATTTGTAGCATTACCTACTTTTTCTGTAGCTTTCTACAAAAGACTGAGTACTAAAAATAGTGATAGTGTTAGTATATTGTAATAGTGTTGGTGGGATCCTCACCTGCAAGTTTTGCTAGCCAGAGGACTGTTTTTTTTTAGATATCACGACCCTATCAGTTCTGTACGTTTTTTCTAGTATATTTTATTTCCATTGACGTACGACGACTTACAGTATTTGTGTGAGGAAAATAACTTCAACATTCGAAAGTTATTAAAAATATGTATTTATTTTGCTTAATTTGAAGACGAAATTAATAATAAAAATGCTTTTTTTGTTTTTTATAAACTTCCTTAGGATTTTTTATCAGTATACCTACCATAAGTTTGTCACTATAGCTAACTATAGCAACTTGTAGATTTTTTTTGTCACATCCCCATTCATTTCATTTTGGTACAGCTATCAAAATCCTATACAAATATTTTACTACGGACGTCCACGACTATCGTCGGCGTAAACTATAGGTCCTGTTTTTCAACAAAAACCATCCATTCTTCGCCAGTCACATACACTTCTTATCCGCGATTATTAATAAAATAACAGCAGCTGCCTAACAATAAGTCACGACCCTTACAAATACAGCCTTTACGTGTTACTAAAGTGTCTCTAACGAGAGTATCGATGCACGGTGATTGCCTGCAGTATGCTAGCTAGAGAGTACACAGTACACAGTACATGTGAGCGTCACGCGATCTTAGATATCAAGACACATAGAAACTAGACGGTATCGTATCGTAGTACCTACAACTGCTCTTGCACACAAGATGATGTCATATTTGAAGGTACTTGCATCTATTATGGGTTCTAAAATGACGCTCAGATGTCCTATTTCAGAATGTAACCCAAACACATTTGTATGTGAGGCATTTGACACAGTTATACGAGGGACGTTTTTGTATGAACTGCCGCTATTAAATATTATTTTTCGGATATAGGTACGAGACACTTGAGTAGAGACTCAAATTTGGACTTAGATTCTGTAATGCAGCCCCTAATTAAAAAGAAATAATTAAAAGTAAAAGAGTAATATAATCCAAAGTATTACTGAAATACGCAGTACAATTAGACAAGAAAATATGATTAGATTAGATTAGATTAGATATTCTTTATTGCACAAATAAAACAGTTACAAAAATAAAGTTTAAATAACATATTAGTACAATTTAGGCGGCCTTATCGCTAGAAGCGATCTCTTCCAGGCAACCTCCGGGTAGAGAAACAAAAAAGAGTAAACAGTTGAGGTGGTGTAAGATGAGCAGGTAATCAGTAAAAAATAAAAAAATAAAAAAACATATTGACTAAAACAATAGACATACAAATTATTAAGATAGCAATAAATAAACTTACATAAACATACTTAAATGAATAAACATAAAGTTTTGTATGGATTATTCAGTAGGCACCTAATTAACAACACTAAATCATTAAGGCGAAGTTTGAGTCAAATAAGTGACAGAAAATATGCTTTGACCCGTGATTTGAAAATAAGTAGGGATTTGGAAGACCTTATAGAGAAGGGCAAGGAATTCCATGAGCGAATAGATTGGACAGTAAAAGATTTAGAATAATAATCAGTGGAATGAGGAGGAAATGACAGAAGCAGTGAACGGCACGAACGCTTATCATCACCTTTGGCAGATTGCTGAAAATTGTAACGTTGTTTGAGATATGGCGGTTAATATGCCTGACTTTCAAGACATAACTTTAATCACAATTTAGTCACATGCTTTGGGCACACTTTACTGATTTTTCTGAGATAAAGAATAGTCAACCACACAATAGAAGATAATAGTGATCTAATAACTATACTATAACGTGCCCACATAGTATGTTTATGATGAAGTACTCCAACTAACATACCATTCGTAAGCATATCTGGCGAGCATCGCTTGTCGTGAAAGAAGCATACAAAATATTAATTCTGACACATGTCACACACAACACGTCACACCATGACAGGGCGTGACAAGTTGATACATATCCAAGTCGTCGTGTCGGCCGGAAAGCGCGACACACTCTTATCTTTCAAGATACGTTTTTGTTTCTTTTCGACATGCTTTTGTCTTTTCATCAGCATGGATCTGACAGCTTTTTGGTATAAGTACTCGTAGGCAATCAAGTGTTAGTATACAGATAATATCGTAGAATTGATGGCTGCTGAGGCAGAGAGATCACTTATTTGCTAACATTGAACACGATTGCCGTAGTGCGCTGTAGCACTGTTTCTCGCCTTGACTTGCGTGGTGTCCCGGATTCGATTTCCGGTCGGGTCAATTTAGAAACACAATATTTTCTAAATTAAATAGGGTCTGGGTGTGCCGGGAAACGCCCCTGTCTTGATGCCTGTCTGTTACCTGTCCGAGACTATGACAAGAGGTCACAAAGTTCGTTAAAAAAGTGACAGGTTTGGTTTTCATACAAACGGAACCCATTGAGTTACTTATTTAGATTCATGTTTGTCTGTGGTATCAACCTCTCAGTAGCTTCGAGTTTTTGTCTCAGCCTTATATTTATTCGAGCATATTATAGAAATATTGTCCTAACGAAACTCGTTAAAATATAACCGTAACATAACGTAGTCAGATAAATTTTATATTAAGAAGAAAACACGGCCAATTACAACTTTTCTGAAAGCAAATAAAACAGGCTCTTTTATTTATAGCAAACATGCACAGGAAAATAATGATCAATTTGGATTCGTCCGTCCTACTCACTATGGAAATATAATAAATAGTGTGCATACCACACATGAAAAAACTCACCTCGGATAATGATTCATAATATGCATGCTTATTAGGGCTTGAAGTCTTTTCTGTCCAAAATGTTGGAGCGGGAATAGTTTTCAAAACTGCTTGTAATACACTATTATTTAAGGCGACGGGCAACGATGGCATCTTTCAATTTTTCACTAGAGAGAAAGAAAAATATGAAAATAAGTGCATTAAATACTTACACAACGACATGCACGATTACCAGTTAAAATCGTGTTTGCGAACTAATTAAGTGCAGCAGTGAAAAGTGCAATAAAGTCCGCACCACGGTGGGCGCCATTTCGGAAATGCAATTTTTAGCAATTCACAAGCTCGTTATGAAATTGTAATGCGAAAAATGTGAGCGAGTCGCTTGTCTCCGCGCATTGTATTGCAACCAATTAAATTCTGTACTAGCAAGTCGTGAGATTTAAAGAAAAATAATGGCATTTATGCGTCATGAAATCTTATTTTTATGACGTGCACGCACGAGAATGGCGAGTGCTATTTATACCTACAACAAATATTAAGATTTTTTAGGACCTGTTGACGGTAAATACGATACAACACTGCGTGTGTGCTTTACGCAGTGTTGACAGTACGGTATTACATACGAGCATACGAGAATTATCTTTTAGACTGGTCAGTTGGCTTAGTCGTGAATTTGATTCTCAATCAGGGCAAGCAATCATGTGGCACACATTTGAAACTTTGAGTTGGGTCTAGACCAAGTTAGTGTTAGTTAACAAATTATCATCACCATTCGCAGTATTATAAATCAAGCTAGTAATAGTTTCTGACGACCGCAGGAGAATAAAGAAATAAAAAAAATCAGACAACATGACATTCATTGCCATGGGCCCAAAGTAATATTCTCGCTAGTGTTATAATAATAATATAACAGTAACGAAAATATTAGATATTTGTGCTGAACTTGAAGCCACTTTGTATCAATCTCAACTGATGCTCAAACCACTGTTTCTCGCTTCAATGGTGTTGTGTCTGCTAAAATCCCTACTTTTAATAACGTACCAGAAATAGTTATCTCTACACCAGCCACAGACAAAGTCATTCCTTTAAGTGAAAGAGCTATAAAATACAATGTATCTGAAAACGTGTCTATTAGAATGTCTATCACGAAACTTCATTTCGTCCATTATAGCCTCTGAAATGGAGCAGTAACTAAATTTTACGGGTGAAGCATTCGATTAGGTTAGACTACGTCGGACTAGACTATGTTGTTAGGATAAATTATAATATTTATTGATAATAAAAAAAAACCTTAATTTATTTATATATTAAGGTACACCAACAGCAAAACACATTACATTTTAACAAAAAGGTAGACGTGCATCATCTTTTGTATGTACGCCAATAATAGGTAAACACAACTAAGTCGAAAAACTATATAACTCAAAATTAACCAATTAACTTACAATATATTATTAAAATTTACGATAGTAAATTCTAAACATTGAACAGGTCATTGAAATAACTGTAATACTAATTTTATTCAACTTTCAAAACACATAAACCACGTCGGTATTATATTTATGGCTTGATTCATTCCTGATTCAAGAATATTCATAAGTTTGGAAGATAAGCTGGTAAGGCCTTTTTTTGGTAATTCATAGTTTGCTAGACCCGACTTAACCTGAAAATTACTTTAAAATGAATGAATTATGCTTTTTAGCTCGTAGTTGCTACTAATATTAGTGATATGTAGATAAAAGTATGAGATGATGAGATAGACTGATGAGATAGACATGAAAAGAGGGTGTTGCATGTTCATTGTCTTTCCTTCCATTTGAATAGATGGAAAACGGGTACATGCTGTGTAGATTTTTTGTGAAAATATGAATTGCAAATAGACAAAGCCATAGACAGAAGCTAGTTAACAAAGTAACAATGTAAGGGAGATTAAAGCGGGTAAAAAGTAATTAAACGCCACCACGTTGGGCGCCAACAATTTAGGAAAATTCCAGTAACACTCTTTGCGTTTCTGTGTAATGTTGCAGCACAAACACTAATTTCAACTATTTACCAGTGGACACTATACACTTTTAATTTCAAAGTATATTATTGCTAAAAGCATTATGGCCAAGAAATTCGAAGCAGATGCTAGAAGTACGCATAGGGTTTTAGTTGCTAGGGTAATAAAAGCCTATTTTCTAGCTGATTAAGTCAGTTTCCACACGATCACCTAATATTAAAGTGCCACACAGTGCTGAATTACACTGCTGAGTGCTCATGCGAGAGTTAACTTCATCTTTTAACTAAATTGTTCTTTACTAGCTTTCCTCCCGCGGCTTTGCCTGCGTGGACTAATTTTCCTCAAACGTTGGGTTACATATCAAAGTTTTCATACGGAACCCTAACGTTTCTGAAAAATGTATATGCCTATAGCAATCAGGGATAATGTAGCTTTTTAGCAGTGAAATATTTTTTGAAATCGGTTCGGTAGTTCCGGAGATTACCTGTCCCAAACATACAAACTCACAAACGCTTTACTCTTTATAATAATTCATAATTCATAATTCATTTATTCGATGCTGCATGTGGTAAGTTACAGGTCTTAAATAAAAAATATTAGAAGGTATATATTGCACATCAAACCAAATTGAGAGCAATGACGCTTCCTCCACCGCATTCATGCACACATAAAGTAAAGAAAAGCAAAGTAATTAGCTTATACACTGTCCCAATGCTGGGCAACGACCTCCATTCTGAAATAAAGTCATCGCTACAAATGATGGGCATTGGGTTCATAGAAAAATTAAATATGGACGCTATCAAAAAAGTAGTGGCGCGTGTCATGTCTGCTAAGACAAGCTCTGCATGAGTAAAGTGGAAAAATTGGTGAAAGAAAAGACACGACTAATTGTTAATTTGTTAGTACATACAGAGTGGTGGTTTTTTTTATGAGGGAGGTAAGGTAGTAGTAGGAGTCCTTCTAGCTGTTGCGTAGTCCACTAGGGTATTTGCATTGTCCGCCTCGCAGAATAGCGGAAAGTTTATAGGATCACTTTGTTGTCCGTCCGTCCGTCCGTCTGTCTGTCAAGACCCCTTTTTTCAGGAACGCGTGGAGGTATCAAGCTGGAATTTATATCAAATACTGAGGTCTACTGTCCCTTGGAGCTGTGAAGAAATCAAACTTCCAAGCCAACGAAATCGAAACATACAGCCGTTTATGGAGCAAATTTCGCAAATATTTGACACTCTCAAGGCAATCAAAACGTACAGGGTACTTCCCGTGAACTCAGAATCTTGAAATTTGGTACGAAACATCGTCTTATAGCACAGATACAGGAAAAATTGCGAAAACCGTAAATTTTTAGTTACATCATATAAAAAAATATTTTTAATAAATATACCTACAGGTTTGTACGGAACCCTCGGTGCGCAAGTCCAACTCTCACATGGCCAGTTTTTTTTATTTAAAATGGGTTTGCGTTTGGCCGCCGTCTCGCTTAATGGTAAGCGATGACGAGGCCGATGGTGGTGCACGCTTACCCAGAAAATGCCTATTCACTCTGGCCTTGAAGACACCAAGGTTGTAAGTATCCGGAAACAGACGCAAGGAGAGCGTTCCACACCTTAGTGGTGCGGACCAGAAAAGACGCAGCAAACCGTTGGGTGCGGATTGCTGGGAAGTCAACCATATGGGGGTGGAAGCCCTCTCGGCGTTTAGTGGTCCGGTGGTAGAAAGTAGAGGGCGGTATCAGGTAATGTAGTTCCTGAGCACACTCTCCGAAATGCAACTTATAAAAAAACGATAGACAGGCGACGCCGATGCTCCAAACTCTGGAGTTTGGTTTAACTTATACAAAAGATACCAAAATACTGAAGTCTTTCATAAAAGCTGTTTATCATAACACAGGCTCATCCGCTGTCGGCGTTTTCAGGAGCTTCTACTTGAGAGCTTTGTGCAGCTTACGACTAGCACGAAGCTTTGAGCTGGAACTAATTATTTTGGCAAATAGTTTTCCTTGTTAATGGCGGCATGCAGCCCAAACATTTTCTAAATTAACAGAACTATCTTTCTCTTGTGTAAGTTAGGTTGACCAATAAGGGAAGGTGAAGTGTAAATCATTTTAGCTCATGCTATGTGTGCAATAGAAGTTTTGTAAATTAAAAGCATTAATAAGTATGAATATCTATAAAATTTTGTAATTCTTATATTCAAATTTAGATAGCTTCTTTATGAGCTATAGGAATAAGACTTTTCATTTTTAAGGCACTTAGCGTACTGTGCTGCTGCTCCGATCCAGTCATTAGTCATTCAAACAGTCCCACTTACACATGCAAAATCCTAAGTTACAGGTGTTGAATGATATGTGGAGTTTACTCGTATGTTAGACCGAGACAGAAAAGAGGTGGAAATAATATAGATAACATACTCGTATTTTTATATATTCCTTTTCACGAAAATCAGCTGTGCTGAAAAAAGGTTTGAACATTCAGGAATTACTTTTGACGCATATTTGATTGGTTAAATATAAATTTAGATGTAAATCATTTATGAAAATGTTTTGAAAAATTCAATCGTTTCACATGTTATTTAATTGCAATGTGCCAATTGCAGTTAACAAAAAGTATTTAACAGGCACATTTTCGATGTAACAAATTTAGAAAATATAAAAACTATTTTGTAAAAAAAAATTATCACTTTTTAGCTACTCATTCTCAAACTTATGGCAATTGAATAAGTCTCATAACAGTCATAACAACACAATTAAGCCATAATCCGATTATTGTATTATTACAATAAAGAAAAAAACTACAAATGCTGAGAGGGTCACGTTACTTACAACAAAATATTTTACAAATTAATATCGCTCGGCGAATCCTAAAAATAGTTTTGCCAAAGTATAGCTATTTTTTAAAACTTTATTTTTTATTATAACTGCTGTTATAGTCAGTAATTCTTTACTAACTACTACTGAGGTGCAGTAAAGCATAAAAGTGTAGCTAGTATAGGTTAAGCTCTCATTGCTGTGAATTTGCATCCAACGTTTTACTCTTAAGCAATGGTCGACTGTACATTGTAGAAATTTCGACATAATATAGCTAAAAGCGGAAATTTACCCTATTGTAGTATACATAAAACGCCCAACACTTTTCTCGTGTCTGAAGTTAACCCTTAAACGGCCAGCTGGCAACTTTTAGCGCACACATTAAAACTGATAAACCCTTAATGCAAATTGAAAGCGTGCGGCGCGAAACAAGCCGCGGTGTGGTGGACTCCGACGAGACTACCTGTGCGACCAAATACGGTACGAGCTTTGTTATCCGGCGCGAGGGACCGATTTCCACGACGATCCGGCTAGAAGGACCAATATAAGAGCACTGTATTTACAGGGGAACGTACGTACATATGGCTAAGCTTATTGGATTGAAAAGTACCTACATTAATATGTTTCAGTCTGTTCAACCACAAGTACAAGACTACAAGCATTGACCTTTTTGGACGCTTCTATGCGTTTTTATTTGGCTGAAGACTAAAATGTATTTCAGGGTATTTCTGGGATTTCTTTCTTATAAAAACATACAGTTCACTTAAAATGAGATACATAACTATTAAATAAAATTTTAAATTAAAATTATAAGTTATTATACATCAAGGACGCTAGTTGAAAAATGACAATATGCTTACATATTCTCTGAGTTTAGTCTAATACCTTATATTATACAGTTTTTTAATATAGTTTGGTAAGTTATTGTACAGCTCAGTGTTAGTTTTGTCTTCATTGAGATAGTATATTTGAATGTATTTTGCATTTGTTGTTGGATGTGTTTAGCATCTTTAAGTTTTTCTGCATCCCAGCAAATCTCTTTCGATACAAGAAATTAAAAAAATCAGGCATTAATCCAAACTATATAAAAAACCCTACTACAAAGGTTTGTCGGTTATTTTTACAGTAATCCGTCACGAAGGACCAACTTTTAAAAACCGCACTCTAATTTTACGATCCTATATCACCGGGTCAGTTGTTATCCTACTAAAGGTTATTATTATGCACATAGCCTGTGTGCGGATATTCAGCCAGAAAGGCCACTTAGCGAGATGCGGCTTAGTTAATGCATTGCAGTAACACACTTTGACGGTTGATATTTTGAGATTAGGAAAAGTAAACCGGGCAGAAATAAAGCGAGCGTTGCCAAAATAGCGGGATAACGTGGCTTAGGCTTGTTTCACAGGGATGTTAGTTGCGTGTGCTATTTGTTACTAGATCTTATAATATCTAGACTAGATTAAACAGAAGATAGTACAGTCGACCGGAGCATACGCGTAAACTGTTGTCCACAAACTGTCAGCGTGAAATTCGCAAATAAGTTTTACATAGCTCAATTTATCCTGGCAGTGGTATACTCTGTCGTTGGTTGGCTGTACAATTCAATTGATATTTCGAATTTCGCGGTAAGCCGTTGGTCTTAGGTTGCTATCATAGCCGTTAGAATAATCTGGTAGATCCCGAAGTCCTCGCTCACCCACCATATTTTGGATTATAGCAACAAATACTTTACTTAAACTTATTTTGATTTTTGTCCGCCCATGGCAACATAGTGCGGTTTCTTTGTATTCCTAATGTTTTTTTTGCGTTAGAAGTAACTGTTATCAAATAAAAAACATGACTCAGGCTCTTTGTGATTCTGCATGCTTTAAGGACAATGTTTTTAATTTCCTGGCCAATAGTATTGCTCCCCGGAGAAAAGTTTCTACCGATATTAATTGCAGAACGCCCACAAATAATCGTTACTCCATAACCCACAGCCAATCGCGTTGGCAACCAAGAGGTTTTGGTAAAACAATTTAATTCCAATTCGAAGGCTAAACTAGAACAAACAAACAAACTTTAACATACTTATTATTCCTGAACTCAAACAAATTGGAGGACGAAGTTATACGTATCTGTTGCAGGAGAAATTATCAAAACGGTATTATTTCAACCGCCCGGGCAGTAAAATCTTCAACATAGCACTGCAAAGATTTCTCAAGGTCCCGGGTATAGGCGGCCAGTACGAACCAAATCTTGGGACTGTTATCAGGTCGTCTGTCCACCTTGCGGTTAAGTATGTCCTCCTCGTTTCCCATCAAATAGACTAGGAGTTCCAATAGTGAAACACACGCACACGTCTTTACTTTGGGAAAATACATCAGCCCCCCGATTCAGAACGAAGTTATCGATCGATTCGGTAAATTTGTTTTAATTATGGTAAATTATCCGCTAAACGGTAGCATACAATATTTTTATATGTAAAAGCCAAAAGCCTTTAGTTTGTGTGAAACGAATAATTAAGACGTATTCCATACTAAAAAGATACTTTAAAATAAAAAAAAATACCGTATCGGTCGATAAATTTGTTCTAAATCGGAGGGCAGAGCCGACTTGTTCTTTCTTTGATTTGATTGGATAGTGATACCCCCCATCCGTATTTCTTTCCCATAATATGTATTAGGCTTCACTACTATTTTCCACCACATTTAGCCAGCAATTGAATTCGTTTTCATTAAGTAGGTATTAATGTATTTCAAAAATAAAATGATTTAATCTACCAGCTCTTTTTAAATATTCAGGCGATATGTAAAATGTCTATTTTATGACTCGGTCCGCGACATTTCCACTTTCAATTTCGTTCAGCCTGAGAGGCTGGCATTCCTTCAAATATGCAAAACCTAACCTACTTTTGTTCTATCTAGGATTCAGACCGGCCTGTTTACCTGGATTAGTTCATGTGGTAATTACCTAAGTTCCTCAGAAGTAGTTATTAGGAATATTGTTATAAGTTAGATAATTAGGTCAAGAGGTTTTATGCCGCAGTGCCAACTTGACAGTTTACGAAATACTTTTTGATATATTAATTTGTTGGTTGTGTTTTGGAAGAACTTCGCCGGTGCCGCTTCTTTATTTTCTAATTACTGAACTGAATTAAATGCTTTATTCAAAACAAAACCAGCTAAGTAGAAACATCACTGAAAAACAATGGTCTATTTAAATAAAAACCAGATCAGATTTTGACAAACGCGTGGTTCGACTTTGTAACACTTTTCCAATTTAATGTAATCATTTAAATTATTTATCAAGAATTCCTGGTAAAGTCCTTCCGAAACAAATTATTTTGTAATGGGATTCCTACCTATATTGCAAAGCAACGATGATTACATTTTACCGATGACGTATTTACATAGAAAAGACAGTCCAATTTCACGAAAACAGCAAAGTCAACTTAACCCTCAAATGTCCGCGAAAAAAAACAGCACAACAAATAATGAACATCGCACAAATTAATCAATCAACCGACGCGTTCGTTTTTAATACGTCACCAGCAACGGTTAATTACCTGGAAATCACGACCCACGGTACACAGTGTAGTGACACCCAGTAATACTTTACCTTTTACGCCCTGATGAAGGTGCCTGCAACGGCTGCAACCTGTCACTCTGTAAAAGCGTGGGGGTGGACTATGTTTTGCAGCGAACGTCTTGTAAACACACAATGTAGACAATAAGACATTTTATATTATAGATTCTGAATTTCTGACTGGTAATCGCTACTCGCTTCCCTGAACTTCTACGACGGGTAACAACAACAGTGTTTTCTGTAAATTCTAACATGATTTCATTCTTCATAGGATCTTAAGTTTCAACAGTTATATACGTACATTATTCATTTATTAATCCAAAAAACATAACATTGTATTCTTTAAATACTTCTCGCCAAACTGCAGGAGCAGTTTGTTGGCAAGGTAACACTCATATAATTTTTTTTTAGGTACATACAAGTAAGTAAATGCTTTTTCTTATGCATTTTGTACACTAAGTTTTTCTAGAAGTATAGCTTTAAAGTTTTTTTTTAAAGTACATTTACACATTTTTTTATTTTCTCTCAGAATAGAATAGAATAGAATATGTTTATTTTGCTTTAAATGTGGTACATTATTGCTGACATTTCTCTTGTTCAGTTACACAGCAAATTCAGCTAATTCACTTAGCATGCAACAATTATTGTTTAGTGAAATATTATTAAGAAAAATTTAGCACGTATATGTCAACATTATTATCTATATTAAAAAATTAAGCCAAGCAGAATTATTCTAGAGTTAGCAAATAAGATTAGAATTAGTTACAGAGATAATTACATGTCAAGTTAGTCTACATTCTAAGATACAACTAGTCAGAAAGTCTATCTTATTAAAAATATTTCGCAATACATATTTATTTGTTCTTTTTCCATAATAATTCTTAACAGTGGGACATATATATTAATTTTCTCTAACTCTCCTTCATTATATTTATTAGTTACATAGTTTATAGTACTTAAATTATAATAGTTTTCAATGGCAACCAAATACTGACTTAGCCTTGACAGGCAGGATTTTACAAATAGCAAACAATGTCTCATAATCGCCGCGACATTTTGCTTTGACTTTCTTCCTAGCTAAATATTTCACTAATCTCACTTGTAGGCTCTTGACGTCACTGAGGTATGCATCAAAAACTGTATTAAATTAAAGGGAACTTTAGATTCATATACAGGATGTAAAGTTCTTACAAAGTTACTGACAGCTAGTACACTATTGAACAATGAATCACTCAATTCCCTTATTTGTACTTACTCATTGTTCAGTTCTCTTTCAATATTCACGTCAACCACAAATCGAACTCGCGCCCAGCGGTCAGCACATTAGTCCACAAAATCAGGATCGCATGCGTTTTCCACGCAATTTACCACTATTGTCAGGGCCAGATAAATTTATGATGTATACAAAAAGGGGTGGAAGCAATCGTGCAGACAATACAACAAAAGTGTATGGCAGACGTTCATTAATCAAATCAAATGCAAACTGTTGAACCTTTGCCCTTAAATCCAAAATTTCAAGAAATAGCACTGAATAATTTATTTAGTTAGACAAAAGTTGACAGGATTTTTATAGATATTTGTCCCCAGACAAATGACACACTGAGGAAAGGCAAAAAAAACTATCTCCCTATATATAATCAAAATATATCAAAACTACAGACAAAAAACTCCAAAATATGGTTGTATTCCCGATAGGGTTAAAAATATTTTTTACTGGTGCTACTATCTTTTTTAGTATTTATTTGAATGCACCTAAGTTCCTTAGCTTGGAGTCAGACTATTACGAGAAAAAAAGTGATAAGAAGAAATGTAGGACATGTATTCGTAAAGATGAGCTGTAAGCAATATCCTAGTCAATAACAGCTGTACCACTCAAATGACACCACTTTCTGCTGGCGCAATTGCACTGTGTCATCGTTTACGGTATACAAATTAATATTTCAGATATATGTTAATTAACGGACACATAGTTGGTCGAAGCGGCCCCCGGCGTCGAGGGGTAATTGGGCGGAATCTGGTATTTCCTCAACTTTACCACTGGGTAAGTTTTATAATTATTATTGGTTTCGCCTTCGGACAACTTATCATGAAATTTTGATGTGTTTGTTAATTACATCAGTAGGCATTGTAAACGGTGGACACAACAGTGAATTGTGTCATTTTAGTTAGTTAGTTTTATTTATCTCATAATACAAAATTACAATATATATTACATTCGATGTCACATATAAGAATTTGCATTATGATTGTCAAAATTATTATACAAATTACAATTAATAAAATAAAGAGAATGTCAAAAACTAAGATAAATACAATAAATGAACAATTAAATACAAAAAAATAATAATTCACATGTCAACAAGAAATAATACAATTCAGTCAAAAATAACAATAAAATAGTTAACAAGTCATCCAAAGTTGCAATTCAAATATTCTTTTTAGGGGATTTAAGGGATTTTTCTAACAAAAGGTTTCTCAGCTGACGTCGGAATGTTTCGTCAGATTGTACGTCTTTTAGCGCTGGAGGTAGATCATTGTAGTAGGTGGGGCCGATGACTCGCGGGTTCTTCTCTGCAAGAGCAATGCGACGAGGGACCGCACGACGACACGATTGGCATAGTGCGCTATAGCACGGTTTCTCGGCCTGGCGGTGTCCCAGGTTCGAATCCCGGTCGATTCAAGTCAGGGAACGACATTTCTAAATTGGCTCGTGTCTGGGTGTGCTGTACTTCGAGACCATGACAAGTGGTGTGTGGTCTGGCGCAAAATAATTCATTATATTTATAAAATAACAACATTGTGATATTTAGCCGTGGTGTTCCGAAGAGCTATGGTTTATTGGTAGTTCAAATGCTGTCTTTTTTAAAGAGCCGATCTGTCTAGCAGAGCCTCATGTATAACAGGGAAGTTACGTACGAGTTGGTTAAGAAAACCAAACACTAAACGTATATTAGCGATAACGAAACGAAAAAAATATATCTGTTCCGTATTAATAGAACACAAATTATTACAATACAAATCTATATTGTAATCAGTAGTTTGTACGGGCTCTAACGTCACACGAACGATTCACTTAGTTATGTATGAGGATGACATAAGCGCCAGTGACAGCTTATGTCATCCTCATACATTTGAACGATTTCTATTGTAGAAATCGTCGTGACGTGTTACTCTTGGCTAGCCCCCCAGATGTACGTGCGATCGATCGCGTTTCGTTATACATCGATTGCTGAGAAGTAAGCTAGTTTGTTGATTATGCATTATAATAATAGATGTATAACGAAACGCGCGTTACATCTGAACAGGGTCTTAGAGAGCAGTGTCTGACACCTCTTTAGCTACCAAACTTTTGGAACACCCCTTTGATCCCATGAAGCCCACAACGTGGTTCATTCACACTACCAAGGACAGGAGTACGTACACCCTACCACAAACACAACTAATGTCATAATATACTCTCATTATATTTAAAAACCAACCTTCATACAAACCCTCCAGTGCTCGGTACACTTTGTACCCAGGCTTTGTTACCGCCATCTTTTCAACACGCAAATGCTTCTAATTAGTATAATTTGCAACGGGGTCTTGTTAGTACCGAGGTGGTGGCGCAAAACATAGGGTTAAAGTAAAAAACTAAGTCGAGCACATTTGGTGTTGGAGGAAACACAGTAATTGTAGTGTAATTCTTTCAAAGTGGGGTTTGAAGAATTATACGAAAGCGGTTACGATGAAAAATAATTTTGATGCTAAAAAACCGGTTTTTTGCATTTTAGGAGAAATATTTTGCTAATTCCAAAGTAATACCTAAAATTACAAAGCATATGACAAAAAGGAAAAATGGAAATAAAAATACACTAAGGCTCATCTTTGCCAATAACATTAATTATTGACATCATTTGTTTTTAAAAATATTATTAGTGGCAATCACGTTCTAAGTCCTGTTATTGCAAGGTTTTTTAGCCAGAAAAATAGGCTATGGGTGCGAAGCCAATGTTTGAATGTGTCAAAATACAAATAAAATCATTTAGAGTGAAAAAGTGTGCTTAAAATGAAGGATATATTTAACTTCACTGACCTCTGCCTTTTGTAATTATTTCAGTTTTAACTCAGCAGGCTCAGAAGATATTTATAATAATTTTAAAACCAGTCAAAAACATATTATTCTACAACGAATCTGCAAATGAAGCCCCTTAATGTAGCACTTGATAGGGTAACTCTAATATAAAATATCAGCCTACTTAAATAAGATACCATTTAGTTGGACAAGCTTAATTTGAAATTGTTCTAAATTTCAAGACTTTAAGTTAAATATTTTGATAAATACGCAGCTATAATAAACAAACGGGGCGAAAACGATGTTAATATATTATTTAAGTACCAGTTAAACAATTAAAAGAAACAAGTGAGGTTGCATCTTTCACTGGACGCCTAATCTTTTTACTTGCATCATACAAAATACTAAGTAACAATAATTTTACACAAGACACAGCTTCGCAAAACGTACTCAAATTAAACCCAGGAAAAACACTGGCATTAACATGACTTAAGAACGCGGTCTCTTTGACCCAAAGCAAGAATTGTACACAATAATTACAGCGGCATCTTGAGGGTTAAAAGTTGTTTTCATGAGCAATATGACTTTATGGCTATAATAATGCAATTTAAGTCGGCAGAAGTTTAAATGGGGTTTGGAATTCCGACTCCAAGGGATGAAATATTAGTTAGGGGCTTTAGTTTGTATGTAATATGACAAACCAATGATATATTTAAAATGATATCATCAATACCTGTTAATCCTATCATAATAATATGCTATGAATGAAAAGCGTCTATCGCACCGCCTGCATAATTATGTACGAAATTTAGTAAGATTTCCACTGTAAAATATACTGTCAGTTGCCAAAGAATTGAATGCCACGGAGTTGGTTAATCTGAACGCTAAACTATTGCAACACAAAAACCAACGAATAGACCGAACAATAGCAAACAAAATTCCCGAATAATTTTCGTCCTAAATGCGTAATACCAATACCGCCAAACAGAATAGAGACGAAACCGCCAATCGAGCTAGTGATACAATGTCTGTTACAATATTAATTGAGTTTCTGTTCGCGGTGGCTCGTCATACACCGCGATTGTACAAATTGCTCGCAGATAACTGCGAGTTAGATTTTGTAAATACGCTACTTCAAATGCGTCTCTCGTATGTCATGCGTTTTTACACAAAAACGCACTCACGCCTCCGTGGCCGAATATTAACAGCGCTCAGTCCAAACTCCGGGGGTCCAAAGTTCAAATCTCAGGTAACAGATTTTTCCCAAGGCTTCATGATCACCAACCCGCATTTTGCAAGCGTTTATCATAAATTTTAGTGATGATTTCAATGATGCCTGTGCAGTGGGATATAGGCTTATTAATTACTTTACTACTAATACACGTCATGACTAGACTTGCGAAGGGCTGAAGACAATAACAAGTACCGGCCTTTTAGTACCATTAACTTTTGTTTGGAGTGTGTACAAATCTGTGTGGCTTTTGCCTCTCGAGAAATAATGAATATCTATCCAAACGTTGATGAAGGTTAACGAGCTTAATGTCACAATACGTATTTTGTAATATTTGTTAAAGAAAAATACAGTTAAATCACCTACGTTATGTCCAGTATAGATTAACATAGTTGTGCAAAGCGCGAATGTAATTGAAATTCCTAACATCATGCATTTTTTTAGCAAAATATTCACAAAAAACGACTGTTTCTGTATAGTGAGAAGCGCTACAACCGAAGTAGTCTCGTTACACCAAATGTTACAATCGATGTAGCTCGAATCAGCAACAATAATTAGTCGCTTTACGTATTTAATAATTAATATTTCAGGTGCTCACTCAGAGATACTAACAGTGTGTAATCCGGACAATCTTGTTACTGGTTAAATTAACTGGTTAATCTATGTACAGAGTTAACTGCGTCATCGGTACGTAGTTAGCGCATAGTTGAGTATCACTATTGGCTTAGTAAATCTAAGATAGATACTATGTTTATTATATAAATCATAGTCATATCTATTTTGACTGGCCTGTTGGCGCAGTGTTAGCGATACCGCAATATAGCACCAAAGTTCTTGTGTCGATATGTGTTTATCGCATATGTGATGAACAATATAATATATTTTAATTAGTACTTAGATATACGCAAGTATTAGATTTATATTGCTCCTTTTAGGGTCAGACAAACTTGGTGTTATATGTCCTAGTATTTTAAAAGTCATTTCTGCAGGCCTTCCAGGTGAGGATGGCCAGCCCAGTGATTCGTTTGAATGACTGGGCTTGTCAACCTCATATCTGGACCTCACGACCGCTTTCCATCAGGTGGAGTGAGGTCATCTTGACGGGCAATATAAAAAAAAAAACATATGTCCCAAAATGTACGGAGTCTTGGCCAGGTCTGTGTGTGTTTCTTGCCGGAGTCTTCTCGATAAGAAGCAACGTGTGAACCGGTGGTAGATTCACATTATGTATATTCACGATGTGTACTAATATTGTACTATTTTATTTACGTTTATTATTATTATTTCTGTATACTTTTTTTGACATGTCATAAGTGCTTTGTACAAGCTTAAATGAATAAATGATTTTTTACTTACTTACTTTTTACACACCATACCACAAAATAAAAAAAATACGTGGTACAGTTTCTAAACATTCAATTGCCTTAAAAAAGTATATTTACTTGGTTCAAACAAAAAATTCCAATAATAGAATTGCAACACAACGAAAAACTTCATGGCGAAAATGTGTCAACACAGATTATGCGGTGTCAAAAGTTCTCAAAACAAAAGCTGGGCTGAGACAAATATTAATGCAAATTGAAAATTTCAAGCCAAAAAAAAATCTCAATACTGAAATATGACTTGAATACTGAAACATTTTTATTAATAAACTAGAGAATGAAGTAATCATTCTTATTGTTTGTATTTTTACAGAAAACAGCAGATTTTTCTGCATTTTTTAAATAGGTGTAAATAGACTTGGCCTGAAATTAGACATCTCCTTTAGACATTACTTATTTGTATTACTATTTCTCTTGTCATACAAGATACCTCTCAATCTGTTCAGTATTAAGTCAGCACACTAAACGCCTCTTTCTTTTTTTCCCTTCAAAAACTTGCAACAACAGACGCGTAGGCGTGCCTACGTTGAGGGTGCATTAGGGTGATTAGAAAAGTTGCACCTTCTGTAACAAAGCTACCCTCTTAGATATTTTAAACAAGCGTAAGAGATGTGATAATGCTACGAGGAAATACGGGAGGAAGTAGGGATGGTTTCATATCGATATGGTTTTAAACATCGATATTTTAAAAGAGATAAAAATAGTTAAACATTTTTGTTATTTGGTCAGGAGTACCCATAATCAACGAGCATGTATAAAAGGATTAATTAATGAGAGTGGAAGAAGCGCAAGAGGTGTGTCAGGACCGTAGCAAGTGGAAAGATGTGGTCTCTGCCTACCCCGTTGGAAAAAAGGCGTGATTGTATGTATGTATGTAAACATTTTTTTGTTACCTTTTACTCATACAATTAATTTAAAGATATAGGTTGGTCGATTCGTCCGACAAAAAGGTATGGCCGCGATGGTAAGAAAGAAAAAAGGTTATTCATTAGCATAATACTGTCGTTTTTGAAAATAGGCCTGCCTCATGTCAAAGTAGCCATTATGTTTGTAGATGCAAGCCGCCTGAATCCTGCGACTTTTATGAGTAATCGAGTAACGAGACTAAATTAGAGGAAAATTCAGAAAAAGGTATTTATTTAAATAAAAGTAATATCAAACGAGATATGTGTAAATGTTGTTTTTTCAAGTGATTAGTTGCAAGAAAATATGTTTGTTAGTCAGATCGACATCGATTTAAAATTGTTACCCCTCACCAGTGCACCAATAAATATACAATTGCTATAACACCGGGATCACAAGTTTAGGCACTCCAAAAGCGGCGATAAATTGGGGAATTTTCTTAATAAAAACACAAAACGAAACGTTTCATTAAGCATAGCTAAGTTATGGACGAATGGGGAGCAGGAGATTACTTAGAACAAGGGCGGGGTTCCCCAAGGGAGCCTATTAGGGCCCTTGTTTTAAAGTAATGGCAAATTTGATGCTAGGTGTAAACAGGAGACGGGAAACGTTACCTTTTTTCAAAACACGTACACAAACCACTTAACTGAAGTAATTTCAACCTGAAACAGGTTTAACTTTTCCAAACTCGAGATTCAGCCATAAAAATTGATGCAAGGTACGGTAACAACTTTTGTGTCATCAAGAAGCATTGGATACCTACCATTAGCTACAGTGCTAATAGGTATCCAATGGAAGAAATATGCTTTGTCACTATGTATAGAACATGTTTGAAAAATATAAAATGTTGTCATGTGAACGGCAGCCCAGTCATTTTAATGGGATAACTCATAGTATCGGCAGGCCTCTGTCACTCCATGTACTTGCGCGCGATAATTACCTACCAGCCGCCGGGTCTTCCAAGACCCATTTGGCAGTTGGTTGTCAACAGCCGCGTAGAGCATTTGTACGCGGATCTCGCGGTTGAACTGCCACGCTGACGTACTGTAAGTACTGACTACTGACACCTATATCGAAAGATGCAGCCCTTTCAATATATGCCTGTCACATGACAGCACGCATTTACAATTGTCAATTCTCTATGAAGTGATTTATTTGTTACGTAGTAACTAATAAGTAATCTGTGGCATATCGGTACAAACATAATTGTAAGGTAAGTTAAGACAGATAGCAAATTAACGCGCTTATAGGACTTGGGATAGGAAGGAGTACAAGTTTCTTGTCGGAATCTTCTCGGAGAGTCAACGGCCGAACCCCCGAACTGGTGGCCGACGCGTAATATTCATTTACGATATTTAAATATTTACTGTCACGGTATTATTTTATTTTTACCATATTCATTATGGATCCTTTTTAATCCTTGACTTCTCATAAGTTCTATTTACAAGCTTACCAATAAATGTTACTTTACCGTGAATTTAAATAATAACTAACAACATATAATTATCATAAAAGCCGAATGGCACAATAAACTATATTACAAACCGGCCGCCAGAGAAATAACAGGAAAAATATCGTAACGCAGTAAATAAGAGAAGGGAAGTTTGGGGGTTATAATCGTTAATTAAAAACGCCGGGATCCTTAAAATTATTGCTATTTCCTTCTGTACGGATTTAAAATGTTTCTGAACGAAATAAAAGAAAATAACTGTAGGCAGATTTCATTTATACGCATGATTTGGAACATCGGCCTCAACTGCTCTGAGATATTCACAGTTCATTGTGCCTACCTATAAGAAATAAATAATTGACAAGTGCTATTCCTGCTGGGGTCGAAGCTATCCTTGGCTTACCAATCTCGCTCTCGGCCCTGATACGGCCATGCTGGCGAGCGAGAGTGGATGGGAGGCGATGGTCTCCTTCTGCGAAGAGGTGATGTCGCAGAAGGAGTCAGCGGAGAGGGCCCGGGAGCAAGATCCTCAGACGGGCCCTCTCCGACGCAGACGGCGGGGAGTGAGGAGACGGCGGTTTGCACGCCTCCTCCCCGCTCCCTAAAAGCAGCACCGGGGTGAAAGTCAGGGGGCTTTCACCCCATTGCACGGTGGTCCTGTCTGGGGGTGTCCCCGTATACCGGGATGCCCCTGCTGCGTGAGGAGGCCCGGCGTGGCGTCCGCCAGGGACGGCATGGTAATCCGAACTAGGCACCATGTCGTCCCGTCAAGGCGATGAGGTATACATATCTTTTTAGTGGGTATGCCGTCACCTTCAGTGACGGAGAGTCCCACACTCCCCCGCTCCCCACCCAGGCAGCGGGATAGTGCGTAATGCATTTTTTCCACCAAAAAAAAAAAAGGAGGAATGAAGGTATGATTCCGAAGCAGACTCCACGCAGCAGCAGCAGACGACGTGTCGCAGCGTTATGTCGCGACGTTAATGTCGCTTCAGTCATGATTCCAGACCCGACGACGTTATAGCTACACAGCGTCGGCGTCACTACTGATCTGCGGTCGGGCGAGTATATCGTCTGCTGCTCGACGACGCTTCGCTAGCTTCGTGTCGCTTTTTTCTATAAAATAGTAGCTGACAAGCTTTTTCTAAATTTGTTTGATCTTTATTTTGTTACTCACTCACCTGCTGCGATACAGGCCTGCGAGCCTAGTGCAGAAGTCGATGTAATTTTTATTTTGTTTCTTACCTCTATATATCTCTCTCTCTTTATATTTTTTGTTCTTTCTTGAAACCGACAGAAATACACAGCATATTTGTAAAGTTCTCCTTCGCTAAAATACGCAAACAATCGTCCATAATATTCAAGAACTGTCTTGATACCATGAATACTATCGTAAATTCCCGCTCTGAGTAAACTCGACTTTCCTCCCGCATATATTTTGTATGCAAATAAGAATGGCTTTAATACTACTGGAATTGTACTTACAAATACAGGGGAAATTTTGGAAATGGTTGAGGCAGACAACAATTCTGTTAAGACACTTAACCGAGATGAACAGTCTTTGTAAACTGTTCCATTTGGTGGAACTTCCATATTTATTGTTTTGAAGCGCAGATGAACGAAAGGCTGTATGACTACCAAGAGTTTATACCAGTGACAGTATGTATGGGAGTTTTTGTATGGGATGTCGGTAAGCGCCCCTAGCGATTAGAAATTAAAACAAAAATAGCATACACATTTCTGAAGTCAACTATCCGATTTTACGTGACTGAAACTCTTTGTAAACATGTTTGTATGAAAACCATGTCACTTTATATCGGAATCCGCCATTTCAAAATATTTTTTAATCGCACACTAAAATGCGGTAGGTAAGTTCACAGAGATATAGATTTTCAATCGTAATGTTTTTAACTGACTTCATGTGCCTGAGCATTTCCAATAACTTGTAGGTGAGGGATGACTACCAAATTACATAAAACCACCCTTCAAAATTGTGGTGAAAACTGCACAGTCAGACATTCATACCTTAAATGCAACATCACGCCCTGCATGTGACTTCAATTAATTTTCTGTTGTTTGGCAGCGAATGAATGGGTTGAATAAAAATTTTATATTCCGGAAAAAACCTTCCCGTTTACCAGAAAAAATAAAATGTGAACTCGTTAGTGCTTTTAACTTAAGTTACTTAGTTAATGTAGAAGATATTAAGTCACCGCAAAAGTCACGGCTCTGATACTTAATTTGATACTGTTTTTTAACAGCCAACACACCGCTTGTATGATCCCGGAGTAAGGATAAATATCCTTGTATTACGAGATACCAGACAGGGAATTAAGTAAGGGGCATCTTCCAGCACACCCAGATTCGAGGCAATTCAGACGAGAATGTTTACTAAATTGACTCGACCGGGAATCGAGCCCGGAACACCTCGCAAGGCGAGAAACCGTGCTTCTACGCACCACGCCAATCGTGTAAATAATAGTACCCATGCTTTCGATCCCATCATCAGAAACTATCTTATGCCCGCGACATCGTACGCATGGACCAGGGTACCTACTCATTAACATAATGTAGTTTCGGGCAAACTAACGTGGTCTTAATTAGTATGAAAACGAAGATGATTTTAACAGTCATCATGTATTATTGTACTTTTTAAAATGATATGCACCATACAGAAATAGATTTTCAAGAATATCATAATTTATGTAGGTTTTTTGGCACATTAAGTTTGACAGAAAATACGGACATTTCGTTAGCAAGTAGGCCCCCAGTTCTTCCGATTCCGATTTTTATCGCGATCCTTACACGAAATCCATCGATTCCATTGGTTCGGCGGCTACGTAAAGAAGTTGAAAAGGTTTTTGCAGGGTCGACAACCCGCGAGTGATACCCCTGGTGTTGCACGTGTCCATAGGCTGCGGTAACCGCTTACCATCAGGTGGTCCGCATGCTTGATTGTCACCGACGTGGTATAAAAAAAAGTAATCATGAGTTTTAGTCACGTAAACGGAGATCGTTGCTTTCAGAAAGTATGCCATTTTTTCTATTTTGTATCACTAGGGCCACTTTACCGTAATCCCATTTAAAAAGGCAACGCGGACCCTAGTAGCTATCATTGGTGTGTCATACATATAGTTACTTTGGCATTTATATTATTAGTTATATTTAAAACAGAAAAGACAAAGCATACGAACCCGTTAATCCCGGCTCATTAAAGTTCCTCTCATACATTATCCCGTTGTAATCCGGCCTCATTAAAACTCGGGACTTACCTGAAAAATATAATAAGATAAGTTAATGTTTGGAGTTCGGCGCTTTTGCACAGACATATGATTGTAGATGAGTTTTACTGGAGCACTTTTCTAACAAAAAAAATTGAGAAAGAGTTGTGAAAAAGGTTCATATTCCGATTTTTTATCTAAAACACTACGCTGCAAACGTATGTGTTCTATGCTGTCGGACTAAGACCGCTTTTACATTGGGGCGTCAGCAGCGCTGCAGCAGCGGATGCCTTCACATCAGCACTTGGATTAGTGCTGTGCAATTCACGCATTAATGAATTTTTCTGTCAACAAAAACGTGCCCTTACAACACAACTCGGCGACTACAGCGACTTCTCCGACTGCCCGTGCCGCCCACGCGCCGTGCCGCGCTGTCGTTTATGAAGTTATCAGCAGCGCGAATGTCGCGACCGTCGCGCTGCTGAAGTCGCCTAACTGTGAAAGCGCACATTATGATAAAAGCTATATCGACATTTGAATAGATATATATATAGTAACACTTACGCCCGATTGCAAAAACCACAATCGAAGTGTCAGTCCTTACATGAATCTATCCCTTTCATTTCTAGACTAACTTTGACTATCGATTCTGGATTCCTGTTCGTGACATCGCAGACAAGCTGCAGGAGTGCCGCCTTCGTTGGTATGGTCATGTCTCACGGAGATCGGCAACCTACGTGGGCAACAAATGTCTGGCCATGCCGCCCCCGCCGGGTACCGGTAGAAGAGGTCGACCCAAGAAGCGGTGGCTCGACGTCGTTAAGGGTGACATGCGTGCCAACAAACTCACCACTGAGGATATACAAGACCGCGCGAAGTTGGCCAAGAAAATTAGAAAGGCGGACCCTGGGATCCCACACACCAGTGTGGGTTCACAACCGGGATAGACCGCAAGGATGATGATGACTATCGTTTCTGGATTCGGGGCGAGACACAAATGTTTGTGCTAAATAAGGGAGTCTCAGGGTCGGGATTCACATGACCATGCCACTAAAAAAAGAACTCGTCTGAAGAAGCGCAGGATCGTGTGTCCGATGCCCAACTTTAAGAGGGAATGTCCTTCAATACAATCTGCGAGCTATTATCAGGGCAAAAAAGGGTGCTTAATGTCGCCTAAGCACACTTTTTCCATAGTTACGTACAATGTAATCCAACTGCCTTCACTCATACATGTCAGAAAGAAAAAGATAGCAAAATGTGATGGTCACGCGTGTGCCATGTTTGAAGACACGATTGACGTAGTGCGCTGTTTCTCGCCTTTAATTCCGTAGAGTTCCGGGTTCGATCTCCGATCAGGTCAATTCAGGAAAGGATCTTTTCTGAATTGACCTAGGTCTGGGTGTGCTAGGAGACGCCCCTGGCCTAATTCCTGATCTGGTACCTCGTAAAACAGGGATATTTATCCCTACTTCGAGACCATGACAAGAGGTGTGTTGTCTGGCG